>JAOTON010001441.1:0-425084 GCA_034440635.1 Lepas anatifera | reverse complement strand
TCACACCATATGCTCCTGGGGCCTTAAGCAATTTACTCCCAGACTTATCATACGTCACATTCACCCGTTCACCCGCTAGAGGTGAAAAATTGAAATTCACCCGAAACAGCATCTTCAGCGACGGATTCGCCCAAAATGGCGTCTCCAGCAATCTAGCTTAAATTCACACGATACGCTTCTCGGGAGCTCAGTAGTTCACACCTAAAGTGATTTTACGTCACATTTACCCGTTCATCCACTAGAGGTGAAAAATTGAAATTCACCCGGAACGGTGTCTCCTCCGAGTTTCGCTCAAATTCACACCATAGGCTTGCCGGGCCCTCAGCAACTCACCCCTAAAGTGATGATACGTCACATTTACCCGTTCGTCCGCCAGATGTGAAAATGTAAAATTCACCCAAATTGGCGTCTCCTGCGATTTAGCTAAAATTCACACAATATGCTCCATGGGCCCTAAGCTATTCACACCTGAATTGATTTTACGTCACATTTACCCGTTCACCAACTAGAGGTGAAAAGTGAAATTCACCCAAAATGGCGTGAGCTTCGATTTCGCTCAAATTCACACCATGGACTCATCGGGCCCTCAGTAACTCACCCCTAAAGTGATTATACGTCACATTCACCCGTTCACCCGCTAGAAGTGAAAAAGTGAAATTCACCCAAAACGGCGTCTTCAGTGACAGGTTCAGCGGACAGAGTCGCCCAAAATGGCGAATTTTTCACCTCTAGTGGATGAAAAAATGAAAAAATCCCAACTTCACTTTTCACCTCTAGTGGGTGAACGGGTAATTGTGACGTATATTCACCCTAGATATGAGTTGCTAAGGGACCGAAGAGCCTATGGTAGGAATTTGAGCAAAATCGGAGCCGCCGTTTCGGGTGAATTTCACTTTTTCACCTCCAGTGGGTGAACGGGTGAATGTGACGTATAATTTTTCTAGGGGTAAGTTGGTTAGGGCATGGGGAGCCTATGGTGTGAATTTGAGCAAGATCGCAGGAGTCGCCGTTTCGAGTGAATTTCAGTTTTTCACCTCTAGCAGGTGAACGGGTGAATGTGACGTACAATCACTTTGGGGGCGAGTTGCTGGGGGCCCGAAGAGCCTAAAGTGTGAATTTGATCGAAATAGTAGGGGACTCCGTTTTGGTTAAATTTGACTTTTTCACCTCTAGTGGGTGAACGGGTGAATGTGAGGTAAAATAACTTTCGGGCTGAAATGCTGAGAGCCCGAGGAGCCTATGTTGTAAATTTGAGCGATATCGGAGGAGACACCGTTTCGCTTGAATTTCACTTTTTCACCTCGGTTGGGTGAACGGGTGAATGTGACGGAATATCACTTGAGGGGTGAGTTGCTGCGGGCCTGACAAGACTATCATCATCATTGTTGGGTTTTTGGGCGCACCGACAGCTGGGTCATATGGCGCCCATAACATTAAATGAAGTACTGTGAGGGCTGTAACAGGTCAGGTGCTAATAAAAAGGAGGTTTATACGTAAAAAGTACTAACCCTGTGGTGTTACCATTTGTGTGTGTCTGCTACATAAATGAAGTGAGAAAAAAACTACGAGGGTGAATAAATGACATTGAATGCGATACTCTTTAGAAAAGCCGATATTGTTGCCACATCGACTGACGGCGACTCACCAATAAGGGACCCGAGTGAAAAATCTGCGGGGAAGTGAGCCCTCCTCTCAATCTCAAAGTCTCGGCAGTCAGTGAGAACATGCTTAACAGAGAGGTGTTCCCCACATCGCGGGCATTCCGGTGGCCCCTCTCCTCTCAGAAGGAACGAGTGAGTGGAGTGTGTGTGTCCTATACGCAATCTGGCTAAAACAACCTCGTCCGTTCTGCACCTGGCATTGGCCGATGACCACGCGCCGATCCTGGGCTTCATAAGGCGCAATTTGGAGCCCTTGGGATCATTGTCCCATCTCCGTTGCCAAGACTCGAATGCATACTGCCTGATGGCAGGGAAACAGTCAGAGTAAGGCACTTTTATTCCTGACGGCACGATACCCCGTGACGCATCCTTCGCCGCAGTGTCACATTGCTCATTGCCAGGCACTCCCACGTGGCTGGGCACCCATGCCAGTATTAATTGTTTTTGTTGGCAGTGTGCTCTGTGCATCTTATTCCGAATAAGTTCCAGAATATATGACGATGAGGGGTGAAAATCAAATGATGTTAGTGCTTGCAAAGACGACAGTGAGTCAGTAAATACAACGTATTTGCGTCTCCTCGACCGTAACACCTGGTCTAAAACTCGGAAGATAGCGTACAGTTCAGCAGTAAAAACTGATGCTGTCACAGGGAGTGTATAACGTTGTTCAATTCCACCACTTACATACGCACATCCGACACCGCTCTCCGTCTTAGATCCGTCTGTATAATATATCTCAAAACCTGAATACATGTCATTTACGTGTTCCCAGAAAATCTGCCGGACCGCAACAGGCGGCAGATTCTTGGTCTTAACAAGCAAACTGGTGTCCACCTGAGGCTCTGGGAGAGTCCATGGTTCTAATAAGGGATTCTGGAAAGTCTCAACCTGTTCACAGTCAACTCCTGCTTCCCTCAGCCACGCTCCAATTCTGAGACCAGGGTGTCTGTTTCGGGATAGATTTTCTTCCGAGTGTCTGATGTCATCAGAGAATAGCTTACTGTATGTTGGATGGTTTGGAGACTGTTTTATTTTTTAGAGCGTATTTCATCGCAAGGACACGACGTCGCAAGTCTAACGGCATCTCGTTTGCCTCGACGAGTATGCTGGCGGTAGGCGATGTGCGGAATGCACCGATGATAATTCGAATGGCATGGTGATGTATGGTATTTAGCATAGATTTTGCTGTCTCCGTGGCTGAATCGTATACCATGCAGCCATATTCAATTTTTGATCGGATTAGCGATCGGTACAACATCAAAAGTGTTTTTCTGTCTGCGCCATACTTTAACTTAGTTATAACCTTCAGAATGTTCAGATCCTTGAAGCACCTTTCCCTTACAACCTTAAAGTGGTTTATATAGGTCAACTTAGAGTCAAAAGTCAGGCCCAGGAACCGTGCATGTGCGACTACCTGGATTCTTTCTCCATACATAGTTAATGTGGGATCATCACACGGACTGCGTCTGCGGCAAAAATGTATACATTTCGTTTTTGTCGTTGAGAATTGTAGACCATTTGTGGAGCTCCACCGCTGCAACTTTGTGAGTCCGAGCTGTAGCTGCCTTTCTGCAGCGGCTGTGGACGACGCCGTTACCCACATGCTGAAATCGTCTACGAATAGAGCTGTGTTGATATTACGTGGTAGGTTATGTGATATGTCGTTGATTGCGATAGCGAACATGGTCACAGAGATCACACTACCTTGGGCCGTTCCGCTTCCCTGCGCTCGCTCCTCTGACTGCACGCTACCTATCCTGAATCTAAACCGACGGCTTCGCAAGAAATTTGAGAGAAACCAGCCCATATGACCCCGTATGCCCAATCCGAACACCTTTTTCAGGATGCCATGCCTCCATACCGAATCATAGGCCTGCTTTACGTCGTAGAAAATAGCTATTGTGTGTTGTTTTTCAGAGAAGCCTTTACGGATATCAGCATCGAGAGAAAGAAGATGGTCGACAGTACTTCTGCCTCGGCGAAAACCACACTGGACATTCGAAAGCAGTTGATTGGTCTCCAAGAACCACACGAGCCTAGTATTAACCATTCTTTCAAGCAGCTTACACACACAGGAGGTGAGAGATATCGGGCGAAAGTCATCAGGAGACACTCCTGGCTTTCCTGGCTTGAGGATTGGTATTATGGTGGCCTCGCGCCACTGGTCTGGGAAGTCATCCTGCGTCCATATATAGTTAAATATGTCAAGCAGTGATACAAGAGAGCAGTCAGGGGCGTGCCGCAACATCTCGTAGGTAATTGTGTCAGGTCCCGGAGATACGTTTTTTGTATTGTTTAGTGCAGCCCGGAGTTCACGCATTGAAAAAGGAATGTTGTATGCAGCCGAACTGTCGTTACCAAAATTAATCGGTGTTCTCTCTTCTCGCTCCCGAAAGCGAACAAACTCGAGATCCTGGGACTCCCTGCTACATCTTGCCTCGAATGCTGCAGCCATACGGTCAGCCACTGCCTGTGGATTGCTAATTTTGACGCCGTTTTCCTCTAATACTGTGGCAGGTGTTGATCGATGCTTTCCTTGTATACTTTGAATACGAGACCAGACCTGTGTAGATGGAGTAAAACGGTTGATTGTATTGACATATGCCACCCACCATCTCCTTTTAGAGTTAACAACTATACGTCGCGCCAACGCTCTCGCGCGCCTAAACGTTATTATGTTAGACGTCGTTGTGTGTCTTTTAAGTACTCTGTAAGCCCGTTTCCTTTCTAAAATCGCTTGTCGGCATTCGTGGTTCCACCAGGGGACAGGAGTTCGTTTGGGTTTGCCGGAAGTCATTGGGATAAAACGTTTGGCTGCTGAGAGAATCATGTCATTAAAATGCTTTACTGCTGCCGTTGCCGAACCCTCAGCACTTACATCCAAGGGGCCACATGCGCCCCGGAAGCCCTCCCAGTCAGCCCTTCGGAGGTTCCACCGGGATGGCAGAACCAGCGGTGCAGCCGACCGGGCTGAACGTATGTTTATTGGAAAGTGGTCACTCCCATGGAGGTCTTCAAGGGTGCACCAGCTGAGCTGGGTAAAGAGTGAAGGTGAGCAGACAGAGAGGTCTATAGCCGAGAGCGATCCAGAAGGCAGGGTAAAGTGAGTGGGACGACCAGTGTTCAGCAGGCAGAGAGAGTTGAGATGGAGGAAACGTTCCACTGTTCGGCCTCGGGGACACGAGCGGTCCGAGGACGCTCCCCATGATGGGTTGTGAGCATTAAAGTCGCCTAATAGAACAAAAGGGGTTGGCAGTTGGTCAACAAGAGCATTAAGACTATGCAGATCAATGTTGCCACCAGGAGGGAGGTAAATAGAACAAACTGTGATTTTCACAAATCCTAAATCTACCCGGGCGGCCACTGCCTGCAGAACCGTGTTCAAGCGAACAGGGAAGCACGGGGTGCAGTGGTGAACTGCCACCATAACACCACCGTAGGCAATGGTGCTACTGAAAACGTCCTTTCTGAACGTCTGGAACTGTCGCAGGTTAAAAAGGCTTCCAGGCGACAGTTTTGTCTCTTGAAGGCAAAGCACACTAGGGTTATACTGTGATATAATGTGTTGCAGGTCAGAAAGATTCGCGCGAATACCACGGCAGTTCCACTGAACAATAGTCATTTAAATAAAGGGAAACGGGCTTAGTGAGTGAAAGAAAAAGAACTGGCCTACGGTAACTGAACCTAGCCCCTTCCAAGGGGGCCGGAACCCCCGTATGGCCCTCTGGCTAGTCCCACGTTTGAACCACCCAGCCGGTTGCGAACCGGTCCGCGGCCTCGCCCGCTTTCGGTGGAATTACCGCGGGCGCGCGAGGTCTGGGGCTGGCTGAGAGGACTGCCCGCCGGACGTTTTGTCGGAGACCTACCGCGCGGCACTTCCTCAAAATTTTTTCGCATTGTTGCGACAGTGGACGAGGCAGTGTCGGTAGGAAGCTGTGCTGGCTGCGTCTCGGTACCCGAAACGGGTGGTGGCTGTGGCGCTGCAGCAGCGTCGCCAACGGGTGGGATGACAGGGGACGGCGGGCGGCGCCCTCCCGCGGGAGAGGCTTTTCCCCCTCGTCCCACGACTACCCATCCCTCTGAAACCGGCGGGAATCCACCGGGAGGCGCACCAGGTGTTGGTGCAGAGTCACCGGCACCAGGAGACGGCTGGTGCTTAGGGGCGGTGACAGACCCCTTTCCCCCATTCCTGGCGGGGGCCGAATGAGGAGATACAGAAGCGGGGGCGATGACCTGCCCCTCACCCCCCACGGAGGGGGCGCGCGGAGGAGGTACCGCCGTCGGCCCAGGAGCCGGGGCGGCGGGCTGGCGTGAAAACACCAGCCCCATCCTCCCTGCCAGGCGAACAAAGTCCGCCACGGTTAGGGAGCGGATGACCTCCTCCGCGGTCATCCTTGGGGTGTTTGGTATACCTGTAGAGGCTACCTGTGCGAAACTTTTCCGCGGGTGGGACGCCTCGTATGCGTCCCGTGCCTCACGAAAACTGATACGTTGTCTGGTCTTTATAGATAGTATTTCTTTTTCTCGGAGAAACTCTGGGCATGATCGGTCTGTTACCTGGTGGCAACCCCCACAGTTTGCACATTTCAATGCTTCGGCATCACACTCAGTGGTGCAGTGGTGTAACGATGAACACTTCCCACATACACCTTTACCTTTGCAGAATCGGGCACTGTGTCCATATTTCTGGCACGTAAAGCATCGCATGGGGCTTGGCACGAAGGGCCTCACCCCGACTCTTGAATATCCAACAAAGATGTGATTCGGTAACTCTTCTGTGTCAAACGTAAGTATAACAGTGTCAGTGTCGAGCATAGCATCTCCACTTTTCCTACGAATCCTCCGCACCTCCACCACTCCGAGTTCCTCAAGTCCTTCAACAATCTCTTCCTCAGACAGCCCCCTTAGCTCCTGACTATTCACCACGCCTTTCTTAAAGTTCTTAGTTCTGTGTGGCTCTACTGAAATGTTGATTTTGCATGTCTTTCGATCCCGAGTCCTTCCTCGTGAACGTCAGTTCCGTCACGGAGAGTGCACGCTCGGCATCCTCGGTTCGCGCAAACTCAACTTCCAACGATCCGTCCCGTAACTTGTCACATCTCACGACCTTGCCCAGACGATCTAGTGCCTCCTTTCGCTTAAATGGTGACAGTGCTGCAAGGGATGAGGATGTGTCCAGTCCCCTCATTACCAAAACGCGAGGACAGGAAGGCTGGCTCATCGTCTTTTGCGGTTTGGGCGCAGGTGTCTGCATGGTCCCTTCCCCTCTAGGGGGTTGAGAGGTGTCTACCTCCAGTGGAGGGTGCAGAGAGGGATTTGTGGTGCGTGTGTTATCCATGAGAGTATGATTAATTTCGGCCAGCCACGTGCGCCCCCTTCCAACGAGGGTGCTACAGGGCGAAACGACGCACGGGCTGGCTATACGGGGGGAGACGCCGCCGTTACAGAGGGGGAGAGAGACTCACCAAACCCCCACTGCCCCGACGACGGTCCCCCCTTGCACCTAGCCTGGACGACCCCGGGCGGGACGCGGACACCCCTCCCTCCCCGGGTGAAGTCGGGACCTCACCAAAGGAGGGAGGGACAGCCGAGCCCCACCAAAGGCCGGCAGACTTTTACAATGCTGCTACTCTTGCCGATGCCCTCAAGAGTACCCCGCCCTTGCGGAAATCCAGACCAAAGTAGAGTGTTGCTAGAGGAACACGAACGAACACAGCGCATCCTCCAGCTCAGCTACCAGGACTCCTTCATCCCGGGGTACGGGTCGGTGCGCAGCTCACCTTAAAAGACAGGCGCCCTCGCACGGCCTCATCGGAGCAGGCGACTACCACCTGCTCGTCACAACTGATTCCCGGCTGGTCCGAGAGAAGCGAGCCCCCGGCCCGCAGGGCCGGCGATTAGAGGGATCCAATCGCCAGCCACACGAGCCGGAGGCCCACATACACCCAGACCATCCAGGAATCATAGGCACGTGCAAGGACGCCCATGATACTGGGATAATGTGGGTAACTGGGAAGTTATGAGTTGGAAAAGGAAGAGGGTCGGTCTGCGCTGTCCAGCCCAGACACGCGCCGCACGCGACCGAGGTGTCCACACTCAAGACGAGCAAGAGTGCACACACCCGCCACCCGCGGAGACACGCCGGGCCAGACAACGCAGACAGTGGGCAGGAGGGGTGTTTAGGAGTGGACAGAAAGGATACGGGTGGAAAGACATGGAGAGATAAGGAAATAAGGAAAGAAGAGGAAAGGGAACAAGGAGTTGGTGGGATTTGAATTTAGGAAGGCCAAGAAAGGATGAGGATGGCAGTTTCGATTTAGCCTCTCGCCCGAAGGCGGGAGGCGAAACCCATCCTGCCAACTGGGGTCGCGGGTGTCGTCACATCCCGTACCCAATTATCCATGTGCCGGACCAGTCAGCAGGTGCCAACAAGTCCAGCAGATGAAAATCGGTCCCCTGCGGGGCCTGACAAGACTATGGTGTGAATTTGAGCGAAATAGCAGGAGAGTCCAGTCCGGGTGATTTTCACTTTTTCATCTCTAGCGGGTGAACGGGTGAATGTGACGTATAAATACTCTGGGGGTGAATTGCTGAGGGCATGGGGAGCCTATGGTGTGAATTTGAGCGAGATCGCAGGAGACGCCGTTTCGGGTGAATTCCAGTTTTTCACCTCTAGCGGGTGAACGGGTGCATGTGACGTACAATCACTGAAGGGATGAGTTGCTGAGGGCCCGAAGAGCCTATGGTGTGAATTTGAGCAAAATCGGAGACGCTGTTCGGGGTTAATTTTATTTTTTTCACCTCTAGCGGGTGAACAGATGTGACGTATAAACATTTTAGGGGTGAGTTGCTGAGGGCCGGACGACGCTATGGTGTGAATTTGACCGAAATCGGAGGAGACGCCGTTTCAGGTAAATTTCACGTTTTCACCTCTAGCGGGTGAACGGGTGAATGTGACCTAAAATCACTTTAGGAGTGAATTGCTGAGAGCCCGAGGAGCCTATGGTGTGAATTTGAACGAAACCGCAGGAGAAGCCTCCCCGGGCGAATCCGTCCCTGAATCCGAATGCCAATCTGTCGCTGACTTCATGGACGTCTGTTCTCTTCCTGGGGGTCACGGAGGCGCCAAAACGTGCATTGCGATTCCCCTTGACTCGACCTTGACTCTACATGACCTGAGCCGTCTGTTTTCGTAACTCAGTACTATCCTTCTAGCCTTCGAGCCTACTTGCTCCCTCTGGCTAGGCTGTCAGAAAATTGCGATTGTGTAAGAAAATTTTTGTCACATTTGTTCGAGTCCGTCAGGAAGAAGGCTGGAGTTTCCGTTGAGCAGTTTATTACAGTCGGACGATATGAATACATTGCGGCCGGCCAGTACTGCTCGCAGACGACCCGACCCGTAAGGCATTGAGTAATTTATTGCAGTCGGACGATGTGAACACACGGGGCCAGCCAGTGCCGCGAGCAAACAGCCCGACCCATGTTATAATCCCGTTTTGCTCTGCGGCTTTGTCTCGCGCGCACATAAATACTCAGTGCAGTAGCAGGCTGTATTAGGCCCGACTCCCGAGCACCGACTGCTGTGGCCACAAGCATGCAAACACACACCGGCCACGGTCACCGCCGCCGGCCAAGCCCGGCAGGGGCAGCGCAAGCACGCCGGCCGGCGGGGGATCACAACATCTCCCCCCGACGATTGCTGCATATAATTAACATGAACCTCTTGATGGGACCAAACGCAGCAGCAACTCGTCTTCACACACATATGCGAATAGTTTGAAACACACTAATCATACGAGCGGTCGTTCCAGCGGACCTGGAGGCGCTGGGGCAGCCGACGGGCGTGTAGGCTGGATCTGTCTGGCTGGCCTGGGCCGAAGCAGTGCCTGTTGTAGCGACACCACACGCTCCATCATTGGTGGGAGTCGCTCCTCCCGCTCCGCCGATAGCTGCACCTGTTGCAGCAAAAGCTGAGAGAGTTTCTCCACATCAACCATATTAGCACTGAAGCGCAGAACAAGAGGAGCGAAAACTAAACACTAACATAATTCACGACCGTGCCATGTTATAATCCCGTCATGCTTTGCAGCTTCGTCTCGCGCACACTTAAATGCTCTGTGCAGTAGCACGCTGTATTAGGCTCGACTCCCGAGCACCGACTGCCGTGACCACATGCATGCACACCGGTCACCGTCGCCGGTCAAGCCCGGCAGGGGCAGCGTAAGCACAACGGCCGGCGGGGGATCACAACAATGAGGCGTTGAGCAGTTTGTCGCAGTCGGACGATGTGTACACACGCACCCGGCTAGTGTCACGTACAGACTACCTGACCTGTGAGGCGGGTCAGGCCACGGTTAATGCCATGACGTCACGCTTGACATGCCATCTCATTGGTCGGCGCCGGTCCGGTGACATGGTCGGCGCGGAACACCGGGTGTTGCGAATATACAGAACCCGCACAACGTTATGAGATAAGGCGTGTGACCAAACCAAACAGTGACAAAAATAGAAAAATTAGCCGGTGGAAAAATTAAATTAGTCGGCGGAAGGTCTCGCAGCTTTGAGGGAGACACACTTTCACCAGGGCTTGTCGGTGTTGGATTGTGGCGCAACTGTCCTTTATTTTCCATCCCCATCATCTCTGACAGTCCAGATGAAATTATCGAGTGCACTCAACTTCCATTGTTACAATGTTCCCGCTACAACATTGTCACTAGGTTATTTAGAAATTTTGCTGCAATATTGTTTTCACACCATCGTCACAAACATTGTTTTCATAACATCGCCGCAATGACAACAAAATATGCGTTGCTGGACCCACAATATACCGCCTAAATTTTCAAACGTCGCACCCAGAACTGAATGTCTCGCTGCACTAGTTTTATTATAACATAAGTATGCCAATATATTGTTTTTTGAATATTGTTACAATAATGTTGTCACAATATTGCTGCAAAGTTGCTGTGGAAACATTGTCACAATGTTGCACTAACAATGTTTTTTATCGTTTTTATTCGATATTGAGGGACTGCTTGGAACACTGGATCAAACATGACTATGCCGAATTTCAAAACATGCATTTTCTTCACAAATACCTCTTGGTTGTATCAACAACATTGTAGAAACATTTATACAATATTGCCGCCCCTACGTTGAGTTCAGGCGTTCTGAGCACCTTGTTTGGTTGTATCTACAATGTAGGCTATATATTGAGACAATATTACACCCACAATTGTTTTGCCCACAATATTGTGACAATGTTAAAGCAAATGTTGTGATGACAATATTGTTTAGACAAGATATTCACGATCATTGTCACAATGTTGTGTGCTACTAGGGCCATGCCAGTTCTCGGAGCCGTCCCGGCCCGCTAGAGATGGAATCGTGGGTCACCGCTATTGATGACCTCCACAATCGGCCCCCGAAGAGTCCACCAAGTTACCACCACTATCATCGATCCTGCACACAGCACGTCGTCCCGGAGCCGTACGGGTCGTCCCCTGTGAGGTTTGCGCTAAGTAGTGCACGGACTTCTCAGGACGCCAGTAAAGTAAAGAAAAAGTAAAGAATATCCGCCAACCCATCTTTAACCGGAGCCAACCCGTCTTCCACAGCAGTGCCCCAGCTTGGTCCGTTGAAGGAGATGTGACAGAACCACGCCGCCACAGACCACGTTGCGAGGTCTGTGGCGGCAATCCGGGCCTTCGCGGCAGCAGACGAGGCAGCGCGCCGCAAGGCACGCCGGGTCCGCGCACTGCTGACATTGGCGGGAGGGAAGACGGCCGATGCGGTACAGGTACTGTCTGGAGAGCCCCCAGTGACCTGTCCTCAGCTGGTGCACGTTGAAGACGTCTTCCCGGCTCTCGGTGAGGACCGGCGTCGGCATCCGGTCCCCCATGATGCGCCTGAACAGGCTGTCCGACCAGCAGCATGGCCAGGCCCTGGAGGCGGCGCGGTCGACAGCTCGGGTGAGGCTGCCCACTGAAGGAACGTATCTTGTCCCCTGGCCACAGCTTGGAGGCGAAGGTGCCACACCGACGCGCCCAACGTGGTCTGCTAGGCGCCGGCGCCGCTCGCAAGATTCGACAGGGCAGCCTCGGAGTCCGTGCAGAGGACGATGGGGCACTCAGCTGGGGCGCTCCCCATCTCCAGCAGCTTCTCCAGCGCCGCTCGGATGGCGACGAGCTCGGCGCCCGTGCTGCTGCACAGCCTCCCGGCCGAGGAGGTGACCAGGTGCTCATCCCCAGAGGGGAGCACAATGAGGGCCCTCCTCCGCCGGCACTCACTCCTCCTTCCGCAGAGCCGTCACTCCAGACACAGGTGGCCTGGTCTGGCAGGGTGGACAGGTGCTCCTCCGCGGCGGCACGGCGCCGCACATCCGGCACCCTTCGCAGGGCGTCCGGGCCGACATCCAGGCGGATGTGGACGCGAGTCCTATCCACCCAAAGGGGGATGGTGACGTGCAGCCTTGCTTCGATGGGAACGTCGGACGCCCCCGCTCTCTCCAGCGCCCTCGCACCAACAGCCCGCCAGCCGGTGGTGGTGATTAGGCGCTGAGGGGCGGTAGACTCCGCCGTCACGAGGAGTGGGTCGTCCTTTCGTTTCGTAGGGCTCGGGCCGAACCTGCCAGTCTTGCTGCTAGCACCTGACGACGCACCCTGATAGCCGTGAGGCCCGCTTCTGCCAGCAGCGAGTGTGTATTGGGGTTTATAGGGCGCCTTCAGCGTCTAGGCTATATCGCAGCCAGCAGCGAGTGACGAAGGGTGCTGACAGGGCATCCGGTGATGGCTCGGGCGCAGGCCCTGAGTTCGCACTCAGGAGCTCCACGTGTGACTCCGACGCAGCGGGCAGCCATGCAGCGGCGGCGTACTCCATGGCGCCGCGCACGTAGCCGCTAGCCACAGTGCGAAGTTGTGGCTCTCTAAGCCCCCAGGAGCGGCCCGCCATCCTACGTAGCTGAGCGATGCGGGGCTTTTCTTTCTTGCGAAGGTTGAGGCAATGTTCCCCGAAGTGAAGCTGCCTGTCGAAGGTCACACCGAGGAGCTTCAGATGCTGCCCACCTCTGACGTCAGCGCCGTCCACCTTGATGGAGAGGTTCTGAGCGTCCTGGTAGCGCTGGGACAGAACGAGCACCTGCGTCTTGGATCCCGCGATGGTCATCTTCCAGTCCCGAGCCCACTTGACCATGGTGTCAGCAGCCTGTTGGGCGCGCTCTCTGGCGAGGTCGACGGTGCACCCCGTGCTCAATGTAGCCGTATCGTCGGCGTACATGTACACAGGGGTGCTCGGAACGGGCCCCACTGGTTCCACCAGGTGCGCCGCCCAGAGGGTGAACAGGGTCGGCGCGAGGACCGACCCCTGCGGTAGCCCGGCGCGGAAGATGAGGCCGGAGCTGCGCACCCCGTTCACCTCCGCGCAGGCGCGGCGGTCGCGCAGGAACTGGAAGACCCAGGAGGCCATACACTTGGGGAGGTGGCACAACATCTTGAGCAGTAACATCCGGTAATCGATCTTGTCATAACTGCGGGAGAAAGCATAGGCGACGAGGACGAACCTGGCGGCAGTTTTGCCGTCTGACGGGCGGTCTCGCGGCCTCGGGAGGTTAAACCCGTCTTGGAATTCTTGGGTGAGTCGTCCCAGGTTCTCTTCAGCGGATCGGCCGCGCTTGAAGCCGACCTGTTCCTCTGGGATTGTCCTGTCCCTCTCCCGCAGGTGGGTTAGCCTCGCTCCGACCATCCGCTCGGCCAGCTTCGCGATGTCGCTGGTAAGTGAAATGGGCCCGAAACTGGAGACGTCTTGTGGGTTCTTCCCTGCTTTCAAGATCGGTATGATGGTCGCCCTCCTATATGCATTAGACACCACTGAGGTGCGCCACGGGCAGTTGAGGTGCAGGAGGGCATCCTGGGCTGCTGGTCCCAGGTACCGAAGGTGCTCCGTGCACACGTTATCGGGATCGGGCGCTTTCCTGGACCTCATCCTCTTAATCTGGTCCAGCATCTCATCTCTGCTAAAAGGCTGGCAGGAGCTGTCACAGGGGCATGGACGTGACCACGCTGCGCACAGTGAGGTCTTTGTGGCTCGGTCACGCCTCCGGTGGCGGGTGTGCTTGCTCACGAGGGAGTACTCGCGAGCGAAGGCCTCGGCCTTGGCTCGGTCCTCCACAGCGACACGGCCGCAGTCACCGTTGACCGTCTGGCCGGGGCATACGTCCCGCGCGCCCCTCTCCATCCGCTTCATAATATTCGTGACGCAGCCAATGGCCGCGGGCCTGTTCAGCTCCTCGGTGACAAAATACCGGAGAGAGCGCCGTCTTGCCTCCTCCTCGGCCTCTGCAGCTCTTCTCTTGGCGGCCTTCCATCGGTCCGTGGTTTCCCTTGAGGGGACCCGATGAATGTCCGTGGTTTCCCTTGATGAATCCCTCGCCGTCCGGCGCTAAGCCACCGCACTGGCAACTCCGGGTCGAGGGCCCAGGGTACGGGTCGGCACGGGCTCCGCGGGGATCCTGCAGGAGCTCGCTTCGAGGATGGCGTTCGTCAAGCGCGTAGCCATTCCCTCGACCGGCAGGTCCGGAGTAACAGTGCCAGCCACCGCCTCATCACAGTCGGTGGTGAAGCCAGTCCAGTCAGCCTTGTGGAGGGCCCAGGGCGTCTTCCTGATACGCCGGGGGCGACTGCTGGCCACCGACACCGACACCACCTGGGGGAGGTGGTCGCTTCCAAGGTCGGTGCCAACCGACCACGTACAGCGGCGCGCCAAGTCTTGGTGGGCCATGACAATATCCGGGGCCGAGAGGCGAGTCTCCACTCCATAGCTGGCACGGGTGGCAGCGCTGTTGTTGAGGATTCGCCAGTTCTTGCGCAGGGACCAGCCATGTATCAGGCGGTCCACCCTGTCCGGGTCTAAACAGACGACATCCCAGGCAGGGTGGTGTCCGTTCACATCCTCCATGATGAGGGTCGGGTCGCCAGCAGGGAAGGCCTCGAGGGAGAAGTTGTTCACCCGCTCGTCCCCGCCAGACGAGCGTATAGGCGGGCGGTAGATGTTGAAGATGTCGATGGTGGGTGAAATCAGTCTCTTGGGTGCGCTCAAGATGACTCTGACGGCGCACCATTCGGTTGTGTCGTCTTGAGGCTGGAGAGGCGACTCTTCGATGACACTGAAGTTGAGGCCGTCTCTGACGAGGATTGCGACGTCCCCTCCACAGACAGGCCCCACGACCCTCCTGCCTCTAGCCCTTCGCGAGATAGCGGCGGTCTGAAACACCGGGACCGATAGGGACTTTCCAGCCAACTGATCCTCATGGATAGACACCACGTCCGTCCTGACGTCCGATAGCCAGCGGCTGAGCTCCGCGGTCTTGTTGCGGACCCCTCCGCGCTCCAACTGACAAGCAGCAGTAGGCCTCGGGTCTGGAATTTGTGGCAGTATCACCGGTACTTGGCTCGTCGGCTGAAGCCACCCTGAGGGCCCGTTCCGCCGCGATCGCGGTTTCCCCACCGGCGGGCCTCCCGGCGGCCTCCCGGCGGGGGCGGTGGAGTCACTTATCTACGCGGGCCGGGATGCACCGAGTGTCAGTCGGCGCGCCCGGACCCACGAACAGCGTAGGAGATGTTGGGGAGTCGCCAATGGTGGCGGCAGCGCAGCGGTTGCCAGTCGCCGCGCAGCCGCGGCAGCTCCGGGACGGCGGGGCCGCAGGGCGTCGGCCCCGCAACGTCCCGCACCTCGGGGCAGCTGAGTTCCATTTGGACGGCGACGGCCAACGGCGAGTAGCAATACAGCAGTGGCGTATTCGAGGGCGCCCCGGACATATCCACCGACTGCTCCTCCGTGACAGGCGTCTGCTTGAGAGCACTTCCCTGAAAAAAAAAATGCGTTAGCAATTGACAGGTCGTGCCACTGGAAGGCCAACTAAAACCATGTGTTTGTTTCAGCAAGCGCATGAACATGGGCCTGAGCCACCTTCGCTGGGGCGGGGTGATACCCTACAGATTTCGGAAATCACACTAATGAATGAAAAGTGTTAGAAGTTGTGGGGCATCCTGACGTAGTCTCTGAAAAATTAAGTTGTTGATTTTTATCAGCAAAGACCTCACAAATCACACTAATGAATGAAAAGTGGTAAACGTTGTTGGGCACCCTGACGTAATCTCTGAAAAATAAAGTTGTCGATTTTTATCAGCCTAAATCCAACGTCGCCAGAGGCCAAACCATGTGACCATACGGATATAAGGAGGATGAATGTTTTTGTCACAGCATCTGACGTACAAAAGCCATAACACAACTATTTAAACATTTGTAATATTCTCAGCAAATTCCATCGAATGATATATAGTACGATCTTGCTAGGTGACATCTCAGTGATTACAAAAATCCAGTGACGCCAACATAAACGCTGTATCTCCGTTCCAGACGAAGTTACTTAGCTAAATCATATTACCCATGAATTTTCAAAAGAGAGGTCATGGCTCGTACCCAACCCTGGGTTATCGAAATAAAAATACCAATTAACATCTCATAGTAGCCGATGACTTCATGTATTGAGATACATTTTAGATAAATCGACTCCACGTATTTACTCATGCTGTTACATTTTTGTTGGAGGTGGTCACTTAACCTGCACTGCTGAGATGACCCGAACTGGACCTAAAATTTTGACACAACTTGCAAAACTGATCAGAAGAAAATGCATCCCAAACCATTTACAGGCTTCTGCGAAGACCCAAAGGGGGGGCATCAGTGCAAGTGAAACGTTTTGACAGGGGAAGATGCCGGGTTTCATGTATTTATGATAAGCTCATATACGGAAACGAAGTAGGCGTTTCGGTTGGTATGAAAAGAACAGGACACTGTTTTTACCACAAAAATCCATAAAAAGGACACATTTTAGCATTGATCACTGTCTGCCCCACCAGCACAATACATCAACAATCCAGCGGTTTTGAACATTTTTACTTTTGAGACTTCCATTCAATTAGCCTCCAAATAAAGTTACCTGGTAAATTGTGTTGCACTGAGGATATCATAGATGCCGCAGCATGATGTTACAGCATGCCGCAATTGACCGGTCACGTTGTCTTCAGCAGCGTCTCACGGGCCATTCCCAGTTGATGGTGGAGTAGCGCGCCCATTGAAACACAACTCAGTACAGGTGAAGCTCTGCTTAGAGCTGACCTCCATCGAAGATCGCATCAGCACCACTACCACGCTGAGGAGAAGGGAGGTACGGCGTTGTTACGAATGCACTATAAAAGAGAAAATACGACGGGGCGCTGGTGGGCAATAGACAGGGCAAAGAAAACACCTCACCACACATTAGATTAAACAAAAATTACATGCATATAGTACTATACATTGTGCTCCCCATGGAGGTCTTAATATGCTCTCTTACATCTAGCCTCCTGTGTCCCCACGTAAAGGTATCTATACACAGGTTTGAATAGCTCTGCCACCTCCTACCGATGTCGTAGCCTTTGATATAAAGTATGTATAGAAAGCTGGACATTCTAGCTTTCTTCTGGCGTCAAAATCATAAACTAAACCCAAGGGCAAGTGAGTCAAAATTCCCTTTGTTCGACGATAGGCGTGAGCGCCGGACGGTTTCGCGGTTGCTCCGAAGAAGGTATGTAGTTTAAAAATGTTACTGACAGAATCTAGTTTTGATAAGTATATGAACAGAAAGCTTAGGCCTACCTTAAGCACTGATAAAAGCCTCCCGCTGGAGCCGCCGGGCCCCCGCGGGAGGGGGAGAGGTAACTGCAGGTATACCCCGGTCCCGCAAGTTGTCTTCCAAATACCACGCGAAGGTAGGTCTAGGGGGCCCCTCATTATGTAACCGGGGGCCCCCGAAATTAATATCGGTGGCCCCCAGAGTTGTTCTCGTGGTCCCTACCTCTGAGGTCCCACGAACCCCTGCGACCGGGCCCCTAAAAATCGTCTCAGGGCCCACTGCTGTTCAAGCAAGACCTCCTGTCCTCGGCAGTTTTAGGTCCCCGGTATTCCACCCGGGCCCCCTGTGACTGCAACTGGACCCCCTGCGGTTCACCCGGGCCTCCTTTGGCCATCTGGACACCCTGATATTCTTCCAGGCCACTTGCAGTCCACTTGAAACCGCTGAGTCTGCGACCGGGCCCCTCAGAATTATCCCAAGCCCACTGATGACGAAGTCGGGCCCCTGTTCTCAGCAGTTGCAGATAATTTTCCTGTATCCCACCCGGGCACTCTGTGACCCAAGTCGGGCCCCCCTGCGGCTCACCCAGGCCTCCTGTGGCCATCCGGGGCTCCTGAAATGCTTCCGGGGGCCCATGTGGCTCACTTGCGATCTTGGTGTCGGGGACCGGGCCCCTTACGATAATCTCAGACACATTGTGGATACAGTCAGCCCCCTGCCTTGCTTGCGGGATTCCTTTGGTCTCGGCCCTCTGTGGCTACAACATCTGTTCCTACTTGGGATTAGCAGGTTTAATATCTTAAACACGGTAACTCCTGGCTGGAGTACAAGTCTCACGAGGACTTCGAGGAGATCAGGTACCTGGAATTAAAATCCAGCTCACCGATCAGCTCGTGGCTGAAGGTAATAATATGAACTGTGAGGCCAGGCGAGAATACACTGAAAATGTTTCAGAGGCACCAGCTGACGAGCTTCCCACAAAGCGACCAAAGGTTGCAATGTCGTCGAAGGATATCAAAAGTGCTAGCACAAAGTACATGCACGAAATTATCCCTGGTAAAGAATCGTACCTAAGATGCCGATGACCGTCCTATAACAAGCTGGCTCTCGTCAAGTCCAAGACATTTGGAGTGCTTCTCTAATTCATTACTGAAACGATCTTTTTTACCAAGATCCACGAGGCATATAGGTCATGGAGCGCACACGATGTATCTCTATTGGGAATCTGGATATGGTACACACATGCTTGGGTCTAACGATAGTCCTTGACTGATCCTTAACGAGAACGTGCTTTAATGCTCGGTGGTATTTAATTCAATAATTAGGACTTTACTAACAGTGGCTTAACACGCGCATTTACGGGGGTCTGAGCCACCTTCGCATTGACGGGGAGGCGGGTACCCGCCCCCCTAAGATCTCGAGAACCACGGTAGGTAGCGAAAAACGGTAAACGGCGTTGGGCTGCCCATCCACTTCTCCATCGAAAACATTTGAACCATTTTTTTGTCAGGTCACATTTAAGGTCACGAGAGGTAAAAAACAGCCGTCATAGGGATAACATGTAAATTCAGTTTTCGGTCATTACATCTGAACAAGTAAAGATAGAGCAAAACGACTTGAGCTGTATGAATCCTCTCAGCAATCCGAATCGAATGATATATAATTTGACCTTGCTAGGTCAAATCAAGGATTTGACCTGACCTGAGGTCAGGTCAGGGTCCAATTATATAAAATGCATATCATTAGAACTGCAAAGTCCAGGCGAGTCTAATGCAGCTAAAATAAATGCTCTATCACCATCCGTTACTGAGTTATTCCGTAAAAACCATTTTTCCCATGTATTTCCAATAGAGAGGTCATGCCTCGTACCTGACCTTAGGTCATCGATATCAAAAATACCAGAACATATTTTAGACAACTAGGTAGGGCCATTATGTGATATGAGTTTCAATCGGATAAGTTCACCCTGCTCCGACTTATGCTATCTTAAACTTTTTTTGAGGTCGGGTCACTTAACCTGTACTGGTGACCTGACCTTGGATGACCTAACCTTAAAATTTTCACAGAAGTTGTAAAAATGATGAGGAAAAAGGCATGCCAAGTACGGCGGCCCTACGCGCCGCCGTTATTCTGCTATCTACGGGGGCGGGTACCCGCCCCCCCCGTCAATGCGCGTGTTAAGGTGGCGATCCGTATTAGTAGACTCAACCGGCGAAGGTACCAAATTTTGTTATGCCTACCTCATAATAATGATTAAAATCTTAGTTAAAAGGGAAAGCAAATACAACGTTCATTATGAGATAGTGGCAAATGCATCATGTTTCACGCAGCGCATCCCAAAAAAAAATTATCATTAGTGCACTATTTATAGTCATTGAGTCCTGGTGTATAGACTTCTATACATCCAATAAATTATATTTATAAATTTTTGAATTTAAATTTTGTTCATTACTGAGTTCCTTGCATCCAAAAACCCAAAAATCAAAAAGGGTTGTCACTTCCATCAAATATTTTGGGCCCGGGTCTCAAGAGGATAGTACTAAGCCCGCAGGATTTTGAAGCGACAGAAAAACAGAAAAACAGACAGAAACACACAAAAATGAAGACAGACAGTCAGAATGAAGACAGACAGACAGACAGTCAGGCAGACAGACGGACAGACAGAGACAGTCAGGCAGGCAAACAGTCAGGCAGGCAGACAGACAGGGAGACAGGCAGACAAACAGAGACAGCAAACATTCAGACATCAGACAGACATACAGAGGAAGCTAGACAGACATACAGAGACAGTCAGACATACATACAAAAAATACACAGACATCCAGGCAGACAGACATACAGAGAATACAGAGGCAGACAGACAGGTAGGCAGGGTCGCAGCCAGAGTTTTCGTATGGGGGGGGCACACAAACTTTGAAGGGCACCGCGGGGAAAAAAGGGCATTTTTAACGTAACCTAAAAAACTTACTATATCTTTGTTTATATCATTTTTTGGGCATCTTTGGTTCAATAAACATGCAAATAAATCATTGACGGAGAAGAAAAACTCGATTAAAACCGAAAAAGGAAAAAAATATCACCAAATTGTCATGGAAGTAGCCAACACATGATTTTTTGGATAGATTTAAGGACAGTCAACTCATGTAAGTACTTAACATCAGAGAAATCAGCGGAGCATGTGATATCTGTTACAATGTGCAGGTGAAGGCATATTGGAGTCGAAAATTATTTTATGCCCACTGGTTTTGTCGTGACGAGTGAGCCCTGGCTGAACGCGGATTAAGTTTCTTGCCTCCCGCAATCGCCGTGGGACGAGGAGTGGCATAGTGTCTTGAGAAGAACACATTTTTGCTGCCGGAAAAATTTGGGAGATACCTTTTGAACGCGTTTATTAAGTTCCATATTCTCAAGGCTTGGTGCCAGTTAAGAGTAAATAAGAGGTGAACAGGCCTGTGGCTTGGATGGGGATGATGTGACAGGGCGGAAAATTGTGAAAACTATTTCTTCATTTAAATTAATTAGTAGAAATCCTGGTTTAGGGGACTTTGCTCTTAGTTCAGGGCACATGCCTTTTTATCATCCCTTCCCAGAATCCACTAGTATAATAAGCAATTTATATAACCAGGGGTGCCTAGGCATCACAAGCCGTTTTAGCGATTCCTCATTCCTCGTTAGCTCCATTTTACAAGGCGAGCTTCCATTGTGTTCTTACTTCCCATCTATTCAAGACCAGCTCTGGGGCCCCCAAGTGTGGGTCAGAGGCCTCCAGAGCACCTTCCCCCATCCCCCAGTTGTGCCTCCAGGGACCAGACTAGCTCAGTGACCCCGCCCCGAGATGATCGGAGTTGGCCTTGTGTTCTTATTATCTGTCTATTCAAGACCACCTCAGGGGCCCGTGATGTAGATCAGGGCCCCACGCAGCTCATGCTTCACCCAGGAACTAGACTAGCTCATTGACCCCAGAGATGAGGGCGTCAGACTAGCTCAATGGGCCACAGATAGGCTCATAGGGCCTTAAACCAGTTCAAGAAGCCCCAGAACAGTTTAAAGCGCCAGATCACTTCAGGGGGCCTCAAGCCGACTGAAAGGGAATGTGGCACCTTGGTCGAATCCTGGAATTTAGTGTAATTAGGCGTACTTTTATTAAAAAATAATGAAACCACTCATGATTTCTCTAAAAAATGTACAATAAGCTCAATATTTGGTTTTTAAAAATACTCCTCTAGAAAAAGAAATAAATATCAGACGGTGGATGATGTCACGATCTGGCAACCACTACCATACTTGAAATGCTTCAAGGGCTTTGATTGGCTGAAGCTCATCGTCACGTCAGCATATGTCGTCACACCAGTAGCTCACAACAATGGCCGCCGGTGACGGGGGGCTGAAGGGGGCTGGTGTCAGGTAGGTTTTAGCTTTTTTCTACGGAAATATCGAGTTCCAAGACAAATGAAATATGGAGTACCAGGTTTTCCGACCTGCTTTACAACTTGGCTATCTCAGTTAAAATCACGTTGTGAAGGTGCCACATTCCCTTTAAGGGGCTCTCACAAGCTCAGCGCCCAGACCAGCTCAGGGTACCCTCAGAACCTAGATCCGCTCTTGGGCCCCAGATCAACTCTTGGGGCCCCAGGTCAGTTCAGGGGCCTCAAGTCAGGTCAGGGGGCAGGATCAAGTCAGGGGCACTAATTCAGCCCAGGAATCCCTCACCAGCTCGGGGCCCAAGCAGTTCAAAAGCCCCAGAGCTGCTCAGGGGACACCAGATCGGCCCATAGGGCACCAGATCAGCTTTGGGGACAAACAATCAGATCAGTGGTCCCCGACCAGCTCGAGAATACCAGATCAAGTCAGGAGGCACTTAATCAGCTCAGGAGCCCCATACCATCTGAGGGGCCCTCATCAGCCTCTGTGGGCCCAGTTCAGCTCAGGACTTTAGAGCTGCTCATGAAATCACGTAAGGAGGCCCAAATCAGCTTAAAGGGCACACGACTACTCAGGGGGCACCATACTAGCTCAGAGGGCATCAGATGGGCTCAGGAGGCACCAGATCGACTAAGGGGCATTAGTGCAGCTCAGGTGGCACCAGATCGATCCGCTTGGGGTCCATATCAGCTCCCAGCCCCCCAGACTATGGCATGAGCCTAAATCAGCTCAGGGAGCAACATAACAGCTCAGGGGACACAAGGTGGGCTCAGGGCCCACCAAACCAGCTCAGGGGGCGCCAGGCTATCTAAGGAGACATCAATAATCAGCTGAGGGGGCACCTAACCAGCTGAAGAGGCACCATATTGACTTAGGAGACAGAATCAACTTGGGGAGGCATGAGATCAGCTCGGGGGCCCGAATCAGCTCAAGGGGCACTAAATCAGCTATTAGGGCACCAAACAAGCTCGGAATCATTAGACTAACCCTGAGGGCATTATATAGGTTCAGGAGGCACAATTATTTGCTCAGTAGGGTACTCCATTGACTCAGTGGCACCAGATCAGCTTAGAGGGCAAGTAATCAGCTCAAGGGGCCAAGACCAGCTGAGAGTCCACGAGATGAGCACAAGGAGCACCAGATTGGCTTTACCCGTCCGATTATTGGCGACGATGAGACATTAGGTGGACACATACTAGGTGCCCATACTCTCCCCGGGTACTTGGAAAGGTGACAGAATGCCCTAGCTGACCGAAAAATGTATTAAGTTGTCCAACAATAGTTTCAATCGCTACATGCGGTCCAGTTACATCTAGGTTCAACGGCGTAGGGCACTAAATTTCGAGCGGCACGGCCCAAATTTGGTACACCACCTGGCAATCAAAAGGGCACCCCGGCAGTGATGGGGGCACGTGCCCTCTGTGCCTTCCTGGCTGCACCCCTGGACAGTAGATCAACTCCGGGAGGCATAGAATAAGCTCAGAGGGCCCGGATCAGCTCAAGGGGCACTAAAACAGCTAAAAGGACACCAGGCAAGCTCGGAGGCATCAGACTAATTGAGAGCATTATATAGGTTCAGATGGCACAATTATTTATTCAGGGGAGGGGTGGGGGGCACCAGATTGACTACGAGGGCATCAGATCAGCTCAGAAGGCACATGATCACCTCCAGGGGGCACCAGATGAGCTCAACCCGTACGATTATTGGCGACGATGAGGCATTATCAATTACGGATTACGTGCCTATACTCTTCCCGGGTGCTTGGAAAGGCGACAGAATGCTCTAGCTGACCAAAAAGGCACTTAATTGTCAAACAATAGTTGAAATCGCTAAATGCGGTCTAATTACATCTAGGTTCAACGGCGTAGGGCACTAAATTTCGAGCGGCACGGCCCAAAGGGGGTACACCACCTGGCAATCAAAAGGGCACCCGGCACCGATGGGGGCACGTGCCCCCTGTGCCCCCTGGCTGCGGCCCTGGACAGTAGATAAACTACGGGAGGCATTAAATAAGTTCAGGGGGCCCGGATCAGCTCAAGGGGCACTAAAACAGCTAATAGGGCACCAGGCAAGCTCGGAGGCATCAGAGTAACTCAGAGAGTATTATATAGATTCAGAAGGCACAATTATTTTCTCAGGGGGGGGCACCAGATTGACTTCGAAGGCATCAGTTCAGCTCAGAGGGCACATGATCAGCTGCAGGATTCAAGACCAGCGCTCAGGGGGCACCAGATGAGCTCAAGGGGCACCAGATTAGCTCTGCCCATACGATTATTGGCGACGATGAGGCATTATCTGGAAACGGATGACGTGCCTATACTCTTCCCGGGTGCTTGGAAAGGCGACAGAATGCCCTAACTGACCAAAAAGGCACTTAATTGTCAAACAATAGCTTAAATCTCTAAATGCATTCTAGTTACATCTAGGCTCAACGGCGTAGGGCACTAAATTTCGAGCGGCACGGCCCAAAGAGGGCACACCACCTGGCAATCAAAAGGGCACCCCGGCACCGATGGGGGGCACGTGCCCCCTGTGCCCCCCCCTGGCTGCGGCCCTGCAGGTAGGCAGGCAGACAGAGGAAGCCAGGTCTAAGTACAGCCAGAGAGACATACATACAGAGACAGCCAGACAGACATACAGGGACAGTCAGAGACAGACAGAAAAGTACAGAGACGTCCAGGCAGACAGTCAGACAGATATACAGAAAAAATGCAGGCAGACAAGCAGACAGGCAGACAGACAGCCAGATAGATAGTCTGACAGACAGACATTCAAGCAGACAGACAGTCAGGCAGACAGACGGACAGACAGAGTCAGGCAGACATACAGAGTCAGGCAGGCAGGTAGACAGGGAAACAGGCAGGCAGGCAGACAGGTAGACAGGCAGGCAGGGAGACATACAGACAGACAGTCAGTCACACAGACAGACAGTCAGTCACACAGTCAGACAGTCACACAATCAGACAGACAGACAGATAGTCAGGCAGACAGACAGTCAGGCAGACAGGCAGTCAGGCAGACATACATACTGTCAGATGAACAGACAGACTGTCAGGCAGACAGACAGCCTTTTTTATAAATTTTGACCAAGTTGTTTCTCAGTTCGACTGTTGGAGTCGGAGTTTCACTAAAGTCATCAAGGGACTTGTCACGGAGACCCCGACCCCACCACCCGAACTAGCAACTCCCAAAATGAAAGGTTGATTTAGAAGCCAAAGTTTAACGTCCCACAAAGCACAGGGACGGCCGCCCCGCTCAGGTCACTCTCTCACCAGTCAGTTGCCAGCCGACCTGTACGTCGGGTAAGCTATTGAGCGCCGGAGCGTCTCAGGTGAACCGATCCCACGCCTGGACATGCACTGCCACTGCATGCTTCTGAGCAGCGGGCCGGCGCCCAACGCTCTACTAACTGAGCTACCAGGGCGGCTGTCTGACAGTCTTTCAGACAGGCAGACAGTCAGTCACACAATCAGACAGACATGCAGACAGTCAGTCAGACAGGCAGACATACATACTGTCAGGTGAACAGACAGTCAAGCAGACATACAGTCAGACAGGTAGGCAGACAGACAGACAGACAGACAATCAGGAAGACAGACGGACAGACAGATACAGTCAGGCAGGCAGACAGTCAGGCAGGCAGACAGACATTCAGGGAGACAGGCAGACAAACAGAGACAGCAAACATTCAGACAACCAGACAGACATACAGAGACAGTCAGACATACATACAGAAATATACACAGACATCCAGGCAGACAGACATACAGAGAATACAGAGGCAGAACAGAGGAAGCCAAGTCTACATACATACAGACAGACAGAACATACATACATACAGATATAGTCAGAAAAAACATACAGGGACAGTCAGAGACATACAAAAAAGTACAGAGACATCCAGGCAGACAGACATACAGAGCATACAGAGGCAGACAGACAGGTAGGCAGACAGACAGAGGAAGCCAGGTCTAAGTACATACAGACAGACAGAACAGCCAGCGAGACATACATACAGAGACAGCTAGACAGACATATAGGGACAGTCAGAGACATACAGAAAATTACAGAGACATTAAGGCAGACAGTCAGACAGATAAATAGAAAAATCCAGGCAGACAAGCAGACAGGCAGACAGCCAGACAGACAAAGTCTGACAGACAGACATTCAAGCAGACAGGCAGTCAGGCAGACAGATGGACGGACAGAGTCAGGCAGACAGACAGACATGCAGGCAGGCAGACAGACAGACATGCAGGCAGGCAGACAGTCAGTCACACAATCAGACAGACAGACAGACAGTCAGTCAGACAGTCAGGCAGACATACAGACAGTCAGGCAGGTAGGCAGGTAGGCAGGCAGGCAGACAGACAGTAAGGAAGACAGACAGGCAGAAAGACAGTCAGGCAGGCAGGCAGGCAGGCAGGCAGGCAGACAGACAGGGAGACAGGCAGGCAGACAGGCAGACAAACAGAGACAGGAAACATACAGAAAACCAGACAGACATACAGACACAGCTAGACAGACATATGGAGACAGTCAGACATACATACAGAAAAATACAAAAACATCCAGACAGACATACAGAGAATACAGAGGCAGACAGAAGAAGCCAGGTCTACATACATACAGACAGACAGAACAGCCAGACATACATACATACAGATATAGCTAGAAAAAACATGCGGGGACAATCAGAGACATACAGAAAAGTACACAGACATCCAGGCAAACAGTCAGACAGATATACAGAAAAATGCAGACAGACAGACAGAATTAGTCAGCCAGTCAGTAAGCCAGGTCAGGTCAGGTCAGGCAGGCAGGCAGGCAGGCAGGCAGGCAGGCAGGCAGGAAAACAGACAGACAGACAGACACAGTCAGTCAGGCAGTAAGGGAAACAGTCAGGAAGCCAGTCAGAAAGGAAGACAGACATACAGTCAGGCAGACAGATGAACAGACAGACAGGGGGACAGACAGACAGTCAGACAGGCAGGCAGGCAGGCAGACAGACAGACATACAGTGACAGTCAGACATACATACAGAAAAATACACAGACATCCAGGCAGACAAATCTACAGTGAATACAGAGGCAGACAGAGAGTCGGGCAGGCAGACAGAGGAAGCCAGGTCTACATACAGACAGACAGAACCTCCGCGCCTGCGCGGAGGTGAACGGGGTGCGCAGCTCCGGCCGCATCTTCCGCGCCGGGCTACCGCAGGGGTCGGTCCTGGCGCCGACCCTGTTCACCCTCTGGGCGGCGGACCTGGTGGAGGCAGTGGGGCCCGTTCCGAGCACCCCTGTGTACATGTACGCCGACGATACGGCTACATTGAGCTCGGGGTGCACCGTCGACCTCGCCAGAGAGCGCGCCCAACAGGCTGCTGACACCATGGTCAAGTGGGCTCGGGACTGGAAGATGACCATCGCGGGATCCAAGACGCAGGTGCTCGTTCTGTCCCAGCGCTACCAGGACGCTCAGAACCTCTCCATCAAGGTGGACGGCGCTGACGTCAGAGGTGGGAGGCATCTGAAGCTCCTCGGTGTGATTTTCGACAGGCAGCTTCACTTCGGGGAACATTGCCTCAACCTTCGCAAGAAAGAAAAGCCCCGCATCGCTCAGCTACGTAGGATGGCGGGCCGCTCCTGGGGGCTTAGAGAGCCACAACTTCGCACTGTGGCTAGCGGCTACGTGCGCGGCGCCATGGAGTACGCCGCCGCTGCATGGCTGCCCGCTGCGTCGGAGTCACACGTGGAGCTCCTGAGTGCGAACTCAGGGCCGGCGCCCGAGCCATCACCGGATGCCCTGTCAGCACCCCTCGTCACTCGCTGCTGGCAGAAGCGGGCCTCACGGCTATCAGGGTGCGTCGTCAGGTGCTAGCAGCAAGACTGGCAGGTTCGGCCCGAGCCCTACGAAACGAAAGGACGACACACTCCTCGTGACGGCGGAGTCTACCGCCCCTCAGCGCCTGATCACCACCACCGGCTGGCGGGCTGTTGGTGCGAGGGCGCTGGAGAGAGCGGGGGCGTCCGATGTTCCCATCGAAGCAAGGCTGCACGTCACCATCCCCCTTTCGGTGGATAGGACTCGCGTCCAAATCCGGCTGGATGTCGGCCCGGACGCCCTGCGAGGGGTGCCGGATGCTCGGCGCCGTGCCGCCGCGGAGGAGCACCTGTCCACCCTGCCAGACCAGGCCACCTGTGTCTGGAGTGACGGCTCTGCGGAAGGAGGAGTGAGTGCCGGCGGAGGAGGGCCCTCATTATGCTCCCCTCTGGGGATGCGCACCTGGTCACTGCCTCGGCCGGGAGGCTGTGCAGCAGCACGCGCGCCGAGCTCGTCGCCATCCGAGCGGCGCTGGAGAAGCTGCTTGAGATGGGGAGCGCCCCAGCTGAGTGCCCCATCGTCCTCTGCACGGACTCCTAGGCTGCCCTGCCGACTCTTGCGAGCGGCGCCGGCGCCTAGCAGACCACGTTGGTGGCACCTTCACCTCCAAGCTGTGGCCAGGGGACAAGATACGTTCCTTCAGTGGGCAGCCTTACCCGAGCTGTCGACCGCGCCGCCTCCAGGGCCTGGCGATGCTGCTGGTCGGACAGCCTGTTCAGGCGCATCATGGGGGACCGGATGCCGACGCCGGTCCTCACCGAAAGCCGGGAAGACGCCGTCAACGTGCACCAGCTGAGGACAGGTCACTGGGGGCTCTCCAGACAGTACCTGTACCGTATCGGCCGTCTTCTCTCCCGCCAATGTCAGCAGTGCGCGGACCCCGCAGGGGACCGATTTTCATCTGCTGGACTTGTTGGCACCTGCTGACTGGTCCGGCACATGGATAATTGGGTACGGGATGTGACGACACCCGCGACCCCAGTTGGCAGGATGGGTTTCGCCTCCCGCCTTCGGGCGAGAGGCTAAATCGAAACTGCCATCCTCATCCTTTCTTGGCCTTCCTAAATTCAAATCCCACCAACTCCTTGTTCCTTTTCCTCTTCTTTCCTTATTTCCTTGTCTCTCCATGCCTTTCCACCCGTATCCTTTCTGTCCATTCCTAAACACCCCTCCTGCCCACTGTCTGCGTTGTCTGGCCCGGCGTGTCTCCGCGGGTGGCGGGGGTGTGTGCACTCTTGCTCGTCTTGAGTGTGGACACCTCGGTCGCGTGCGGCGCGTGTCTGGGCTGGACAGCACAGACCGACCCTCTTCCTTTTCCAACTCATAACTTCCCAGTTACCCACATTATTCCAGTATCATGGGCGTCCTTGCACGTGCCTATGATTCCTGGATGGTCTGGGTGTATGTGGGCCTCCGGCTCGTGTGGCTGGCGATTGGATTCCTCTAATCGCCGGCCCTGCGAGCCGGGGGCTCGCTTCTCTCGGACCAGCCGGGAATCAGTTGTGACGAGCAGGTGGTATTCGCCTGCTCCGATGAGGCCGTGCGAGGGCGCCTGTCTTTTTAAGGTGAGCTGCGCACCGACCCGTACCCCGGGATGAAGGAGTCCTGGTAGCTGAGCTGAGGGAGGCGCTGTGTTCGTTCGTCGTCCTCTAGCAACACTCTACTTTGGTCTGGATTTCCGCAAGGGCGGGGAACTCTTGAGGGCATCGACAAGAGTAGCAGCATTGTAAAAGTCTTTCGGCCTTTGGTGGGGCTTCGGCTGCCCCTCCCTCCTTGGGTGAGGTCCCAACTTCACCCGGGGAGGGTGGGGTGTCCGTGCCCCGCCCGGGGTCGTCTAGGCTAGGTGCAAGGGGGGACCGTCGTCGGGGCAGGGGGTTTGGTGAGTCTCTCTCCCCCTCTGTAGCGGCGGCGTCTCCCCCGTATAATTCACCGGCACGTCGGCACGCCTAGTAGCACCCTCGTTGGAAGGGGGACGTGCTCGTGTGGATTGAATATAAATCTCACTCTCATGGCAACCTCATACACAAAACCCCCTCCACCCCCACACCCAACCCCGTCCTGGACCAGCCTACTGTTGGCCCTTCCCGCTCTCAGGTTGGTGGACCCGCACCTATGGGTTCCAATGCACCGTCTCGTTCAGCCGCGGCAATACTGCCGAAACCGTCATGTCCCCGCGTTGTGATCATACGGGGCCTAGATGGTCCCTTGTCATCCCTTTCGCCCTTCCAGCGCAGAGAAGCGTGTGACCGCATGGGTCGAGTAAAAAATTGCCAACGCCTTCGTGATGGACAGCTTGAGGTCGAGTTTGTTAAGTATGAGGACGCCGAACGTGCATTAAGGGTAACAAGTCTGACATACTCAAAGCGTAGTCAAGGCGGAAAGCAAACAATAACAACTAATGTGTCCATTACTCCACATCTCACCAAAAACTTTTCAAAGGGTGTGATCAGATGTGCAGAGTTGAGAGATGTTTCGGAAGAGGACATTGTAGAAGGTCTGAGTAGCTTCGGAGTAGTTGGAGCAAGAAAAATGAGGTTTAGAAAGAATGGCGAGTTGATGGAAACAGACACCGTGATGTTGACTTTTGACAGAACTGATCGACCAGACCATGTGATCGTCGGATATGTTAGGACTGGGGTGAGTCCATACGTGCCAAACCCTATGCGATGTTTTAACTGTCAACGGTACGGTCACACGTCTTCCTCCTGTAGAGGTAAAAAGCTGTGTAGCTGGTGCGGCTGCGAAGAACATACAAAGAACGACTGTGACAAAGAGTCGCCGTACTGCGTGAACTGCAGGGGGGGCTCACTCTGCCTTCGACAAGGAATGTCCCGCTTTTAAGCGGGAGAAGGAGATTATCTCTCTGATGGTAGCTCGAAATGTGAGTTTCCGTGAGGCCAGGGAGGCTTATGAGGTCTCCCATCCTCGGCAGTCTTACTCACAGGTGACCGCCGCTGCTAGGACCCGTGTTCCTTCAGCAGCGGTCAACGCAGCCTCCATGATGACGCGGAAGGAGGCCATCCAATCCCCTCTCCGTGGCGGACTTTGTCCGCCTGGCTGGGAGGATGGGGCTGGTTTTCACTAACCAGCCCGCTGTCCCGGTACCTGAGCCGGAGGTGGTGCCTCCTCCACCCCCACGGCCCCCGGCTCCGGCCGGTGGCGGGGGAACTGGGCGGGATTCTTCCCCGCCCTTCCCTCCCCGGCCCCGTCTGCGGCCGGGGGGCCGGAGCGGGCCTCTGCTCCGGCCGCGGACTCGGGTCGGGATGGTGCCCCGACCCCTGAGCCTCCGGACGGTTCCGGAGGCTGGACAACTGTTGGCCGGGGAGGAAGACAGGCCTCCACGGTCAGACGTAAAAACTGGTCTCCAATTGGGGTACCGGCTCCCGGTCCTCTGCCCGGTGGACAGGGGACCACCCGTGACACTGACTCCCCAAACACACAAGTGCAGACACTGCGAGCCGCATTTGAGGGTCCGGTGCCGGCACGTGGGAGCACCAAGCGCCCTGCCGCCTCGCCTCAGGACCGTGATACTACCTATGTTAGCCGCGCTCGCTCCTGCTCAAGCGGCAGCGAAAGGAGCTCATTCACCCGGGAAGGCAGGCAAAGTGGGCCTCTCCCTATACCCCCCAAAAAGCACCATGGGCCTCCAGGCCCTCACTGGAAATAGTGATTGGCCTGCAGCCAAAGCCTGTTTCCCTTTTTACACATGAACTATATCTCACCGTTAAATTGCGGAGACCTTCGGACTAACCTTTTGAACCTGCAGAGTACTCCACTTGAACATAATGCCTATGTCCCATATGTGCAGGAGACAATGTTGCCTCCTGGAAACACTTTTAGTTTACGACACTTTCAGACCCCCAAAAAATTTTTGGTAGCACTTTTGACTACGGTGGTTTTGCGGTGGCGACCCACCACTCCGCTCTATGCATCCCTGCTTGCTTCGACACAGCTCAACGGGTTATGGCCGTCTGGGTGGACATAAGCTGCACCCCCTCCCTACCACCTTCCTCATGAACACCTTCATACAGTGGAACTGCCGTGGAGTTCGGACAAGTGCTGAGATCTGCGAGTGATTATAAGAGACCATGGACCAGCAGCAATATGCCTGCAGGAAACGAAATTGTCACAAGAGACTCAATTTTCCCTCAGAGGTTACCGCATGTACCGAAAAGACATGCAACGCAACCCAGTCGCCTACGGCGGCGTTCTTTTAGCAGTAAATCACAATCTACCAGCAAAACAGATCCTACTCCAGACACGGCTACAAGCTATCGCAGCACGCATATACTTCAATCGACCGCAGATTACGTTATGTTCCGTCTACCTGCCCCCTGGGGTAGACCTGCCCTCGCCAGAATTAAATATGCTCATGTCCGAACTACCACCCCCAATCCTTCTCATGGGGGATTTTAACGCGCACCATACTGCATGGGGGTGTGAAGGTACAAACACTCGGGGCCGACACCTCGAGCGTTTTATTTGAGATGACAATTTATGTGTCTTAAACACAGGAGAGCCAACACATTTTACCACTCCATCTGGTCGCGAATCAGCTTTAGACCTGAGCATTTGCAGCCCTCAGCTGGCTGCTACATTTAGATGGTCAGTAAACAGTGACCCAATGGGAAGTGACCACTTCCCTGTTTTTGTGACCTGTGACGGTGCACCCGTTTTAGGCACGAGACCGCAACGGTGGAAGTTTAAAAACGCAGATATGTCCCTGTTTAATTCTCTCGTAGATGATTACGTAGAGAATATGTCTACAGGAGAGCCACTCACAGTGGACGAGTTTTCGACCATACTCCGAGACGCAGCCCATGCCAGTATCCCCCGAACATCAAAAAACCCGCAGCGGCCACCGGTTCCGTGGTGGAGCGAGGATTGCCGGAACGCTATTCGTAAACGACGACGTGCCTACCGACAGTTTAAACGAAACTCCACACTATACAACTTAAATATCTATAGACAGGCCAGAGCCGCCTGCAGACGCACCATAAAACAAGCTAAAAGGAAGTCTTGGAGGGAGTATGTAAGCAGACTGAATAGATGTACACCATTGTCCCAGGTATTTGCCCAAATTCGCCGCATTGACGGCACGTCGGTCCCCACGTATCTTCCAACACCAAACGTTTCTGGCAGAACAATATTCAACCCAGCTAAAGTGGCTAACTGTATAGGCAATGCGATTGCACAGCGCTGTAGCTCCTTGAGAGACGATAATACATTTATGAGACATAAAAACCTAGCCGAACAGAGACCTATAGACTTTACCACTACTGACACGCCATCTTATAACCAGCCGTTTTCGATGCACGAGCTGGTGGCAGCGATCCGTGCCCTTCGTTCTGTAGCTGAGGGACCAGATCTTATACATAATGATATGTTGAAAGCCTTGTCGCAATATGCGCTGAGGGCACTGCTTGCCACATTTTATGTGATGTGGGAGTCTGGCGATTTCCCTCCGGCGTGGCGGGAAGCCATAGTGATTCCTATTCTGAAACCGGGCAAGTCTGGCTCAGACCCTTTACACTTTAGGCCAATATCGCTGACTTCTTGCATGTGCAAACTTTTTCGAAAAAATGGTGAATGTGCGATTCGTGTGGTATCTGGAAAGTCGAGGTATTCTCAGTAACAACCAGTGCGGTTTCCGCAAAGGCCGGAGCACAGTGGATCACTTGGTGTCTCTGGATACATCAGTGCGATGTGCGTTCAGAGAGGGGCGACACCTTGGAGCCGTGTTCTTTGACGCCATTGCCGCCTATGACACAGCGTGGCGACATGGTATCCTGTTAAAATTGTATCAGTGTGGTATTCGTGGCCAGATGGGTCTTTTTATGAAGAACTTCCTGACTGATAGGACTTTTCGCGTCAGGATCGGTGGCATGTACTCCAATGCATTTTATCAGGAAGAGGGCATCCCACAGGGGAGCGTTTCAAGCATTTGTCTCTTCGCTTTAGCCATAAATGACGTCACAACATCCCTCCCATCATCCATACAGCGTTCCATTTTTGTGGACGAGATTGCAATATGGACAACATCTTCAACAACATCTTCACTATCACGTCAACTCCAGCTGGCCGCGAACCATTTGGAACGCTGGAGTAGTAAAAATGGATTGTATTTTTCGACTGAAAAAACCGCTGGTGGTCATTTCTGTCGCAGGCGCAGGACCTGTCCGGAACCTATGGTATCGTTGCGCGGTAAAACTATCACTTTCCAACCGACAGCAAAGTTTCTCGGAGTAACGTTTGATAAACGGCTGACATACAACGCACACATTAGGAATATACGTGACAAGTGTTTTAAATCTTTGAATGCCTTGAAATGTGCATCTCGTCTATCGTACGGAGCGGACAGGAAGACACTTCTCATTCTCTATCGGTCTCTTGTTCGTTCCAAGATGGATTACGCCTGTTTTGTATAAGATTCTGCGTCGGAATCAGTTAAACGCTGTTTAGATACGATTCACCATAGTGCACTCCGAGTGGCCACAGGTGCGTTTAGGACAACACCGTGCTCCAGCTTGTTGGTGGAAGCAAATGAACCACCTCTCGCATTGCGACGGCGCCTGCTCGGGCAGCGTTACGCCTGTAAGCTGGCTCAGTCTCCGTCACACCCAACATATAACGCAGTTTTTTCGCGGAACATGCTACGGCTGTTTGTGAACGTGCAAAGAGGAATCCCACTGGGCGTAAGCGTCCAACGTTTCTCGGCCGAAAGTGGTATCCAGCCGAGTGTTGTGACTCATAGCGAGCTTTCAGACATCCCTCCTTGGGAACTTATCTGCCCAAAAACCGACATGACTCTCGCAGGGAAAACCAGATCCGATACTATCCCTACTGAATTTAAACAATTGGCGCTCGAACACATTGCACAGTATGCAGATCATGTGTCGTTCTACACTGACGGATCAAAAACTGATGTTCGAGTGGGATGCGCTTTTGTTACGGATACAGTAACAAGAAATTTCTCACTTTGATCTTTTGCATCGGTTTTCACCTCTGAACTCACCGCCTTGGATAAAGCTCTATGCTTTATCGAAGTTAGTGATGCCACGAAATACGTTATTTTCACCGATAGCCTTAGCAGCATTCAAGCTGTGAGTGGTTTCAACCCAAGTGATGGACTTGTTCTAAACATTGTCCTGCGCTTAACCCGCCTTGCCAGACGGGGAAAGTATGTAACACTGTGCTGGATCCCAAGTCATGTTGGAATACAATTGAATGAAGTGGCAGACGCAGCGGCCCGACGTGCTTCCCGTAGGCCCTGCAGGCGTGCGCAACGAATCCCCGCTAGAGATTTGTACCCATATATATGTACTCACCTTCGCAGTGTATGGCAAGAACAATGGAATGATATAATAAATAACAAGTTGAAAGTTATCAAACCTGAGATCGGTGAGTGGCCATCCTCGCTGCGGCCTAACCGCCGTGAGGAGGTGGCGTTGTGTCGATTGCGGACTGGCCACACGCTGGCCACTCACCGATATCTGTTATGCGGCGAACCTCGACCACAATGTCAGCGATGTGCGGCGCCCCTGTCGGTCCGACACGTGCTAGTCTCGTGCCCGGAATATGCTAGACACAGGTCTTTGCATTTTGGCGTGCACCGGCAGGAGTCCACACTCTTAGAATTGATCGGCCGTGACTCCAGTATGGTTGAACGGGTGCTGTCCTATCTTAGAGAAATTGACTTTACGATAATATTTGATACTGGTTAAAAGCGTGTGTTGTGGTAGTCAACCGCGCTGATAGGCGCCTGGCGCCGATTTGGCGGGTCCTCCCTTTCGCTCCGGGGCCTTTCAAGTCTCGGAGCGACGGGGAGGGCCTCCGTTAGACGTCGGGCTTAGGTCCGGCGTCTAGGCTGCCCCCGCGCCCCCGGGCCCCTGGGTCCGTTGGCGCGGGGTGGGCGCCGAAAGTGATGCCCCGGCGCCCCGCGCCGAGAGCGCCTGCCGGCGCGGTAAACCTGTTTGAATCTGTGACCATGCATCCGTGCAGTGAGAATCATAACTACGATGTGAAAGAATCACTCTTTAATGTAAATATTAGTTCACTTTAGACGAGACTTTACTTTCCCCTAAAGACAGACAAAATTATAAGCTTTGACTGCAGAGAAGTGTTATGGGCGCTATATGCCCTCGCAGGTTGGCGCGCCCCTAAAACCCAATAATCAATCAATCAATCAGCAGTGCGCGGACCCGGCGTGCCTTGCGGCGCGCTGCCTCGTCTGCTGCCGCGAAGGCCCGGATTGCCGCCACAGACCTCGCAACGTGGTCTGTGGCGGCGTGGCCCTGTCACATCTCCTTCAACGGACCAAGCTGGCGCACTGCTGTGGAAGACGGGTTGGCTCCGGTTAAAGATGGGTTGGCGGATATTCTTTACTTTACTGGCGTCCTGAGAAGTCCGTGCACTACTTAGCGCAAATCTCACAGGGGCACGACCCGTACGGCTCCGGGACGACGTGCTGTGTGCAGGATCGATGGTAGTGGTGGTAACTTGGCGGACTCTTCGGGGGCCGATTGTGGAGGTCATCAATAGCGGTGACCCACGATTCCATCTCTAGCGGGCCGGGACGGCTCCGAGAACTGGCATGGCCCTAGTAGCACACAACATTGTGACAATTATCATGAATATCTTGTCTAAACGATATTGTCATCACAACATTTGCTTTAACATTGTCACAATATTGTGGGCAAAACAATTGTGGGTGTAATATTGTCTCAATATGTAGCCAACATTGTAGATACAACCAAACAAGGTGCTCAGAACGCCTTAACTTACCGTAGAGGCGGCAATATTGTATAAATGTTTCTACAATGTTGTTGATACAACCAAGAGGTATTTGTGAAGAAAATGCATGTTTTGAAATTCGGCCTAGTCATGTTTGATCCAGTGTTCCAAGCAGTCCCTCAATATCTAATAAAAACGATAAAAAACATTGTTAGTGCAACATTGTGACAATGTTTCCACAGCAAATTTGCAGCAATATTGTGACAGCATTATTGTAACAATATTCCAAAAACAATATATTGGCATACTTATGTAATAATAAAACTAGTGCAGCGAGACATTCAGTTCTGGGTGCGACGTTTGAAAATTTAGGCGGTATATTGTGGGTCCAGCAACGCATACTTTGTTGTCATTGCTGCGATGTTATGAAAACAATGTTTGTGACGATGGTGTGAAAACAATATTGCAGCAAAATTTCGAAATAGCCTTGTGACAATGTTGTAGCGGAACATTGTAACAATGGAAGTTGAGTGCACTCAATAATTTCATCTGGACTGTCAGAGATGATGGGGATGGAAAATAAAGGACAGTTGCGCCACAATCCAACACCGACAAGCCCTGGTAAAAGTGTGTTTCCCTCAAAGCTGCGAGACCTTCCGCCGACTAATTCAATTTTTCCACCGGCTAATTCTTCTATTTTTGTCACTGTTTGGTTTGGTCACACGTCTTATCTCACAACGTTGTTCGGATTCTGTATATTCGCACCACTCGGTGCTCCGCGCCGACCATGTCACCGGACCGGCGCCAACCAATGAGATGGCATGTCAAGCGTGACGTCATGGCATTAACCGTGGCCTGACCCGCCTCACAGGTCGGGTAGTCTGCACGTGGCACTAGCCGGGTGCGTGTGTACACATCGTCCGACTGCGATAAACTGCTCAACGCCCTATTGTTGTGATCCCCCGCCGGCCGTTGTGCTTACGCTGCCCCTGCCGGGCTTGACCGGCGACGGTGACCGGTGTGCATGCATGTGGTCACGGCAGTCGGTGCTCGGGAGTCGAGCCTAATACAGCGTGCTACTGCACAGAGCATTTACGTGTGCGCGAGACGAAGCCGCAAAGCATGACGGGATTATAACATGGCGCGGTCGTGAATTATGTTAGTGTTTAGTTCGCTCCTCTTGTTCTGCGCTTCAGTGCTAATATGGTTGATGTGGAGAAACTCTCTCAGCTTTTGCTGCAACAGGCGCAGCTATCGGCGGAGCGGGAGGAGCGACTCCACCAATGATGAAGCGTGTGGTGTCGCTACAACAGCCACAGCTTCCGGCCCAGGCCAGCCAGACAGATCCAGCCGACGTGCCCGTCGGCAGCCCCAGCGCCTCCAGGTCCGCTGGAATGGCCGCTCGTATGATTAGTGTGTTTCATACTATTCGCATATGTGTTTGAAGACGAGTTGCTGCTGCGTTTGGTCCCATCAAGAGGTTCATGTTAATTATATGCAGCAATCGTCGGGGGAGAGGGGGAGACGTTGTGATCCCCCGCCGGCCGGCGTGCTTGCGCTGCCCCTGCCGGGCTTGGCCGGCGGCGGTGACCGTGGCCGGTGCGTGTTTGCATGCTTGTGGCCACGGCAGTCGGTGCTCGGGAGTCGGGCCTAATACAGCCCGCTACTGCACTGAGTATTTATGTGCGCGCGAGACAAAGCCGCAGAGCAAAACGGGATTATAACATGGGTCGGGCTGTCTGCTCGCGGCACTGGCTGGCCCCGTGTGTTCACATCGTCCGACTGCAATAAATTACTCAATGCCTTACGGGTCGGGTCGTCTGCGAGCAGCACTGGCCGGCCGCAATGTATTCATATCGTCCGACTGTAATAAACTGCTCAACGGAAACTCCAGCCTTCTTCCTGACGGACTCGAACAAATGTGACTACGATCAGTAAAGTGGACATTCCCACGATATTAGGAAGCAATATTACAGCTATATTAAAAACCAATATTGCAGGTAGGCATGTTGTCATATCAACATCTACACGACATATCCGCAAGATATCCACAACATTGTAGCAAAAACGAGGCAATGTTTTAACAACATTGTCACAAAAACATAAAACAATATGTTAACCATATTGCCATAATATTGCAACAATGTTGTAGCAATATTTACCAAGCAATAATGCCCCAAATAACATTGTTGCAATATTTTGCAACATTGCTATCACAACAAGGCATTATGGCAAGGAATCATATGTCTGGCAAAGGAGACAGGAGTATTTGGAAACTCTTGCGTAACAATAATACAATAAAAACATGTTTTTCTAGGGATTTTATATTAAATACAGGAATTATACTAGCATTTGACATCCCGTAATGTTGTCCTGACATAGTCACAGCATTGTCCCGTGTCCACAAAAAAATATTCCGGCAACATTGTTCGACAATGTTGTCACAATATATACGTAACATTTTCACAACATTGTGACAATATTGCTGTGTTACTAAGAGGGCTTAACTACGGTGGCGTAAAATCTGTTTACATTGTGATGCATCAAATCCCATTAACTTAGGACCCACCGGGAACGTCAACTGTGGGACCAATCGATTTGGTATTCGTTTGCGTAATTTTCTTACACAATCGCAATTTTCTGACAGCCTAGCCAGGGGGAGCAAGTAGGCTCGAAGGCTAGAAGGATAGTACTGAGTTACGAAAACAGACGGCTCAGGTCATGTAGAGTCAAGGTCGAGTCAAGGGGAATCGCAATGCACGTTTTGGCGCCTCCGTGACCCCCAGGAAGAGAGCAGACGTCCATGAATTCAGCGACAGATTGGCATTCGGATTCAGGGACGGATTCGCCCGGAGAGGCGTCTCCTGCGATTTCGTTCAAATTCACACCATAGGCTCTTCGGGCTCTCAGCAATTCACTCCTAAAGTGATTTTAGGTCACATTCACCCGTTCACCCGCTAGAGGTGAAAACGTGAAATTTACCTGAAACGGCGTCTCCTCCGATTTCGGTCAAATTCACACCATAGCGTCGTCGGGCCCTCAGCAACTCACCCCTAAAATGCTTATACGTCACATTCATCTGTTCACCCGCTAGAGGTGAAAAATTAAAATTCACCCGAAACAGCGTCTCCGATTTTGCTCAAATTCACACCATAGGCTCTTCGGGCCCCTCAGCAACTCATCCCTTCAGTGATTGTACGTCACATTCACCCGTTCACCCGCTAGAGGTGAAAAACTGGAATTCACCCAAAACGGCATCTCCTGCGATCTTTCTCAAATTCACACCATAGGCTCCCCATGCCCTCAGCAATTCACCCCTAGAGTATTTATACGTCACATTCACCCGTTCACCCGCTAGAGATGAAAAAGTGAAACTCACCTGGACCGGACTCTCCTGCTATTTCGTTCAAATTCACACCATAGTCTTGTCAGGCCCGCAGCAACTCACCCCTCAAGTGATATTCCATCACATTCACCCGTTCACCCGACCGAGGTGAAAAAGTGAAATTCAAGCGAAACGGTGTCTCCTCCGATATGGCTTAAATTTACAACATAGGCTCCTCGGGCTCTCAGCATTTCAGCCCGAAAGTTATTTTACCTCACATTCACCCGTTCACCCACCCGTTAAAAAGTCAAATTTAGCCGAAACTGAGTCCCCTGCTATTTCGATCAAATTCACACTTTAGGCTCTTCGGGCCCCCAGCAACTCGCCCTCAAAGTGATTGTACGTCACCTTCACCCGTTCACCTGCTAGAGGTGAAAAAATGAAATTCACCCGAAACGGCGACTCCTGCGATCTTACTCAAATTCACACCATAGGCTTCCCATGCCCTAAGCAACTTACCCCTAGAAAAATTATACATCACATTCACCCGTTCACCCACTGGAGGTGAAAAAGTGAAATTCACCCGAAAAGGCGGCTCCGATTTTGCTCAAATTCCTACCCATGGTGTGCCATTTGCGGCAGTAGCGGGAGTGCTACCCTCTGCTAAAGACTGGCGCATGTAGAGTTTTAGCTTTAGCCCCAAGATGACACTGCTATTCAAAGATGGGATGTTTTTGCCCCAGCTGGTGATGGGCCGCAGGGTCGCGCTCAGAATCATCAATTTAGGGGGCCGTTTGATTTACAGGTTATGGCAAAAACTTTGGCACAAAACCGATACTTGCAACAGAAAAATGGCTGCACACCCGTCACAGGATTGTGTAATTCTGTTACCAATCGAGATCATATAGCCATACAGATAAGACACCGCATTTTCACCATTCGGCGTGTCCGTCCCATTACAGACGGTCCGAGCAGATTTGAACAAACACCGATGCCTCTGTTGACATACCACAGGAGTCGCGGCTTAGGGTCTCGGTAAGGCCGGAGGACGTGAGGCGTAGGGGTGAAGGGAAGAGGGGAGGAGGAGCTGGGAGGGTTTGAGCCGCTGAGTGCAAGCCGAAATAATTCAAAAGAGTATCGGGGGCAAGTCATCCTCTCTGAACGGCGGGCAGGTCATTTAGCCTTTTTCTGAGGCAACAATTTATTATTCAAACGTTTATTCGTAAAATGTGTAGAATAACACGGCAGCGTAAGTCTGCTCCTGCACGATCTTGTCCAGGAATTTGGCGTTGACCTCCTCGATCTTTTACGATTAAGAGAAGTCCTAGCAAGTGTTTACACTTAATGCACGCCCCGGCAGGACTCCGAGCCACCTTCGCCCTGGTGTGGGGGGAGGGTGGGTGAAACCTCCCTCCCTCGAACTCGGCTCTTATGCGGGATAGCGAAAAATGCCAAAGCTGGTGGAAAACTCACAAAAAAGTCAAGACGCAACTACATTAGCCATTTTTGCCTCAGTTCAATAATTAGGTCATAGCAGGCCAAAGAAGGTGACATGTTCTTGAAGAATTTATGGGCTCTGACGTCTGACAGAGTTGAGCTAGAATCAATTTTTAGGTACCATTTGCTTCCTCTCGTTACAGCAAATCGAATAATGTATGATAGAAGTATACGAGATCAAAGCAAAAACGACCTGACCAAAAATCAGGTCAATGTCATCATTTGGCATAGCATAGTCAATATGCATATATCAATCGACTCGCTATTACAATACAAACGTAATCGTATCAAGATAAAATATTTATCACATCATCTTACAAATGTATTGACCCAAGTCTGAAAACCTGCTTTGGTAGCCTCATATGACCTCTCAGAGGTCACAGGCCCAAAATTGCAGCATGAACCTGAGAAGGAGTCTGAGATATTACGATTTGAATAATATGAAGGTATTCTGAGCTGTGTTTACATAAAGTGAGTCATTTTTCGCCAAATTCCCGTTTTTTCCCATGCATTTTCAATGGAGAGGTCATGGTCTGTATCTGGACCTAGGTCAGCGATATAAAAAATATCGGAATTTTGTTTGTGTAGCGCTCGAATGGCCCATAATGTGATATGAGTTTCAATCGGATATACTAATCTTATTCTTGCTTATGATATCCCAAACTTTTTGGGATGTTAGGTCACTTGACCTTCACTGGTGAACTAACCTGAGATGACCCGACCTTAAATTTTTGGGAAAATTTGCCGAATTGATCAAGGATAACGTGTGCCAAGTACGGCGGCGCTTCGCACCGCCTTTTTGGTGCCGCCGGAAAAACCCCGACGTGATGTTTATGTATGGTTATTGTTTTAGTTTGCTGATTCAACCAGTAAGTCATCACGATCCCAAAATGAATAAAAAGTTACATAGGCACTCTTTCCAGAGTGGTTCGGTAAGAGTACACAAAAGAGGATATTAGAATAGGTACGCATAGATATCTGGCTCCCTGGGAACCGTTCCAAACAGGGAAATATTTGGCGACGCTATATGACCCTGGAAGTTGTTGCGTCCATGAGCTCCAAAAACTATTAATGCTGCAATGTTTAGCCTCCCAAATATGAATTATGCACTTTGTCCCGATCAAAAATAAGTGCCTTTATCTCCTAAGCGTGCCTACTCTTGCACGATGGTCTACTGCGTACTCTTACCGAACATGCACCTTTTGGAAGCAAGTCCTCATACAAATTTTGGCATGCATTTATCGTGGGCCCCAGTCCTGGGACACAGTTCTAGTTCAGCTGTCTTACTGATTACAGACCTTAGGGGAGGGTGGGGTGGGTTGTATCAGTTTTTACTCCAGGTCCATTAATATCGTAACTACTTGGGATGGCCTCGTGATTTTAATACCATCTCGTAGCTGCAGCCTTTGGCTTCCTTTTGCCAATTAATTGTTTGCCTAATATTTACTGGTTTTCCTCCAACTGCCCGGCGAATAGACCTTTTCACTTGATACAACTTACCCCACCGGTTGGGTGAGTTGTATCACATGGTGAGTTAACACGCGCTCCGCTGGGGAGGGCGAAATTCGCCCCGCTCCTGGTTTTCCCCATATAGCTAAAAAAGAGACGCAGAACAACGAAACTTACAGTACCGTATTCCTAATTAATTTTACACATCTGACCAAATCTTTAAGTTAAGGTCATGGCAGGTCCAGGATCTATTCAAGGTCAAGTGACCCGACCTCGAAACCTAAAATCACGAATTTGAAGCAGCGCCCAGGGAACATTAGCAAACCGATCAGTTTGAAACCTGTAGAATATGTTAAGGTCATTAGGGTCTACAAATCTGCTATCTCGAAATTTTGATATTGTTGACCTAAGGTGGGGTCAAATTTTTGGGCACCCCATTAGAAGTCTATGTTTAAAAATATAATGGTCTTGTTTTCAGTAAATACTGGATAGATAAAGCTGAAAATCCTCAAACCGTCGTCAAATCGTCTATTCTTACCACGATCTTTACCACAAAGTTGAGTTTTGAGCATCTGACCTCTCAAAGGTCATGTCAGATCAGGGGAGCATAGAGTGATTGTTTTGCCAATAACTTCTCACTGAATTGAGATAAAGTTCCTATTTTGCTTGCATTGTGCTTATATTGTCACGGGGAGTCGATTGATATGCAACATGACCATAGCAGGTCACTCTGTGACCCTGAACTAGCTCGAGGTCAGGTCATTTTCACTATTTGACCTAGAAAGGTCATATTATACATCATTCGCCCCGCCGCAATGAGAGGAATCCAATGATGCATAAATATTTGCGCTAGCTCCCCTGACAGAAGATCTAGAGAGAAACATACACTGCTCTGTTGTAGGCCAATGGAACCTTCTTTGACCTATTCTGACCTCAATATTGACCTGAAATGAAAAAAATTATTCGTATTAAATATCTTCGTCTTGTCAAGAGCTTTCGAACACCGCCCGTACTTTTCCTTTGACTTTCGTGGGGAATGAGATACTGAGGGGGAAGTGATCCGTTTGGAACAAAGAAGCCAACACAATGTGTCGAAACGGGTAAATTCTTGACTAGGTACCAGCAGACTTTAGTCGGGGCTAAAGTCTGTTAACTGAAAAGCCTTAACGTTTTAGTTATGGACTAAGTAATCATATCACATTAGATACGGGAAGGGTTGTATCAGGGATACGGATGAATTGCATGGACGTGGGAAGTAGGAGGTGGGGGGCGAGCAGGGGTGTCCCTCGAATCTGTGAAGCTCAGGCGGGGATGTGGCCATAACTTCACGGGACTTGTTAGACTTTAATTTTTGCTTTTGCTTTCATTCCATCAGCGCAGCCTCTCTTGCACTTATCCTGGTCCGCAATTTTTACAGCAAAACTATTTTACCTAATTTTTTGTCGTGGCTATATGTGATAATATAGTGTTTTTGGAAAAAAATGAGTTTGGCGACACTCTTAATGAGTTGTATAGGCAGCGTAGGCAGTGTGGGGTGCCTAAAAATTTAAAAAGGTCCTAAATAAGCTCAGGGGCCCAAAACTATCCGAGGGGGCCAGTCTTCAACTCATGGAGACTAGACACGCTGAGGGGGGCACCAAGCAGCTCAGGAGGCCCATACAAACTAAGATGGCCAGACTAGCTGGGCGTCTCGACGAACTCATGGGGCCCAGATACACACAACCGGTCCCAAACAAGCTGAAGGGGCCTATATCAGTAAACGAACACGATACCAGCCCAGGGGCCCCTTGTTAGCTCAAGGGACAGCCAGGGCCTCTTACGATCAAACCAGAGGCCTCTTATGTAAGTCCTCTCACGGGACCTAGACAAGCTCATGGCTGCCACAATAATTTCACCTATAGGGTTATTTTTAGCTTAGGGGGGGGCAAAACAGCGAAGGATCTAAGGCCAAGCCAGTAAGCTCCTGTACAATACTCTTTCATGGTCCCAGAACAGCCCAGGGCGCCGAAAAGCTCAGAAGGCTCCAGTGGCGACACATTCAAGTTCAGTGTGAGGGCCTGGTTATCTAAAGGGTCCCAGATCAGCTGAGGGGACTCAATATCAGCTCAGGGTAGGCACCAAAAACTCAGGGGGCCCAGGCCCGTAGAGACTCTGCGGCCTCTGATGCTTAAGTTAGCGTCAATCGGGAATTTCAGTAGGGACTAAGCGTTAGTCAAGACAACTGCGATATGTGGAGGTGGTCGACACGACACCTTCGTTTTCGCCATGACTTAACACCCGCACTGGAGGGGGTCTGGCACTAACGCGCACTGGAGGGGGGCCTGGTAGGCCCCCTAAGATCTCGGAAACTAAGAGGGTTAGAAAAACGCCACTTGGTAGGTGGGTGAAGGCTATAGTGATCTACATGATGACCAATTTTCATTGTCCTAGGTCAATATCTTCAAGGTCAAAAGAGGTCGTAAAGGTCAAATATTGGCCATGCTGGGATCGATTGGTAAATGCTGTGATTATGCCGGAAAATGGCGGGAATAAGCTAAAGACGGACAAGGTTCATAGATAAGAGGTCTCAAAGAGGCTTTCCCAAAACTTTTGGTTCAAGGTCATTCAAGGTCATTGACCTTTAAGGTCACCATATGGTATACTACCTATTATTTACACTTTGACTAACACCGTAGCCACTGTTTGGCGGGAAATGAGGATTGACCTTTCCCAATGACCTTTGACCTTGACCTTTGACCTTGACCTTTGTATTGGGGTACCCTACCGATGACGTCATAGCATAATATATGTCAGACGGGGTAACGTCATTTGACCGGACGCACAGTGGTCAGTGACCTTGAAAGTGCAGATATGACCTTGATCTGTGACCTTTGACCTTGACCTTGACTTTCATGTGAAGTGACCTTGACATATAGTCCCGCTTATATGACTTTATGACGTCACCACTCGGTCTTCAATGCAAGCTAACTGATCCGATCGCGCGTTTACGGCGATCTCAAAATGCAGGTCTGACTTTGAAAGCCTATAAGTCAAAAAATTTTCGGCCGATTTTCAAAAAGTCTTCACCAATCGACGTGCTATTAAATTCTGTTAATTGTGGCCACGTTTTGTTTTTCGGCTACAAGCGGTTCTCCGGCCACCTCGGAAAAACAGGTGGGGGGCCTCCGAGGCCCCCTCCAGTGCGCGTGTTAAGTTCACCAAAGTTCACTGTATTCATTGTTAATTGCACTTAGTGCAGCGCCAATCAGGGTTTCTGTAGGGACTCAGCGTTAGCCAAGACAACTATGATATGTGGATGTGGTCGATGCGACACCTCAGTTTTCTTCAAGACCGAAGTTAGCTGTATTCTTTGCTCATCGTGCTTCAGTTAGCATCAGTGGGGGCGTCCAGCATTTTCTACCAATGTACCAGTCATTACGTTCTGGGCGAAACCTTGCCGGCCCGAAATATGCTTGATGGTAAACGTGAACATGTCTCACTGAAAGGTAGCTTCATGAAAATAAACATTTACAAATACGCTTTTAAACACGTTTTTTCTTCGACACTGGCCGCCTATTGGGTGGTAAATTGGTGCCCCCCTCAGATTCGGCGCCCCCCAGGTTCGGCGCCCCTCTCCCAAGCCTGCCCCTTAACGAAGTCCTAGATTCGTCACTGGACTTGTTCGACTTTAATTTTTTTCTTCTGCTTTTATTCCATCAGCGCGGCCTGTCTTGCACTTATCCTGACCCGCACTTATTGCAGCAAAAATATTTTTACCTAATTTTTCGTTGTGGCTACATGTCATAAGAATATAGTGTTTTTGGCAAAAAGAATCTGTGGCGGCACCCTTAATGAGCTGCTGGTACTTTGGGGTGAGTTGTATCACTGTTACAACATACCCCACCTGGCCCTGATACCATAAGTGTCGCCACCGGCAAAAAGTGGGGGGGCAGTCAAACTTCAACCTGATGCTGACAAAAACTTTCAACATCAGGACCAAAAATAATTCGAATTTGGGCTCCTCGTTGCCTTCCGCAGCGGCTGGATATAAGAATGACCGGCTTTCTCTCATTTTGACTGAGATCAGGAAATTTTTGGCCAAAAAGTGGGGCCAGGGCCCCTGGCCCCTCCCTTTTCCGACGCGTATGCCTGATACAACATATACCACCCTCCCATATTGGAAAAAAACGTCCTCATGCTGAAAAATCAGCGGCCAGCCGGGAAAATCCTTCTCATGCACGAAACCTTAGAATCTACCCTTACCACTGCTACAGCGATCTTTCCGATTCGTGATCATCTGAATGACAATTACACATTTTCTTACGACGAAATTTTACAGAATGACATCCCGAAAACACATTTTCTGCACTCACCGCGAAACGTGCCAAGCCAAGCAGACGGCAGTATGAGGAAAGCTGCCGGACCGCATGCCGCATCATCTGGTTGTGTCGGGGGCTCCATCTCTCGGATAGTTTTGGAAAAATTGCTCTGATACAACTTGTCTATGAAACAACTCTCCCCGCTCTCCCCTAAGCAGAAACTCTTGATACTAGGAGCAGGGTATAAAAGTTTCCCTGGTCTCTTGATATAATATCAAGGGTACCAACGAACCAAATTTGCTCTGTGCCCTCGCTGGAAAGAACAAAGGCATCTCCAAATATTTTTTAGCAGCCGAGCCACTGGTTTCACTATCCTATACTTAGGCCTCCACCACCTCAGTGTTTGCTAAGTAACCAAAATATCTGCTTGCTCTCATCTCTTGCGTACCTACTCTTATTCGCCCTCGCTCTAGCCTTCTTTTATCATACATGCTGAACACTGTTGTAACGTAAATGGAGCCCCAGGTAAATTTGAAAAATTGGCTAACCACATATAGCCTCTGCAACTGCAGTGCTCTAAGACTCAAGAAAATTGTTTAACGAATAACATACCCCCCTTTGTTCCTCTGCTCACGATGTCCCCATAGGCGGATGCAGGATTTTTTTATCAGGATGGGCACTTTGTCGAGAAGTGCCATCCGAACCAGGGGGATGAGCACTTCTGGGTGGAAAAATTTATCAGATGGGTGCTACATCCTATCACAGAGGCGCCGACACTCGCATTCTGGGGGAAAGTGCAATTTTAGGGGGCGTCATCGACCTTTCACTGGGGCGCTGAGGATCGATCAGGAGAAAGTGTCCCTTTTGGCCCTTGGATCTGCCTATGGTATCAGCTACCTACCTACCATTCCAGCCTGGGTTGGGTGTAATCCGCGAATCAGGGCGCGGATTCTTGATAATGATTGGGGGTACTCCAATTTGAAACTATGTCAATGACTACCATGATAAAATATGATAATATAATTCAAAGTGTGCTTTAGGCTTCTCACATGCCTGTTGATGAGCAAAAACCCATTCAAAATTATTGAAATGAAAAACACGAAAAAATTAAGTACCTATATTTCACCACTTGAACGTTTCAATGGGGTTGTCCAAGCACCCACAGATATATGAATAATTCTGCCAATCGTGTTTTCGACATCATGTCAAAAATAGATTCAGCTATTTTGCTCGGCGAACACTAATTTAAACAAGCTAGAAACGTATTTTCGTGACTCACACGAAGAATATATATAAATATATATATATATATATATATATATATATATATATATATATATATATATATATATATACATAGTGCGTGTAGATTTATAGAAAACAGCTAGTCAAATTATAAGTCACCAAATTTGGGGGGTGCCCAATGCCCACATCCACCCATTGACGACCAGATACAGTGCTCATCCACCAACAATGCGTTCACCATATAATCGGATGGGCACGAAATAGTCATCGCTATGAACGCGTAAAAACCCCCCCAAGAACGAAGTCACACAGCTTTTGTCATTGACAACCATAATTTAGTTTTCATGATGGATTTTTCTTTTCGATAGAGGAGTTCATAGGTAACTTTCCAGTGGTTAAGCAATTTGGGTAATTGTTGGGGTGTACCAAAATAGCCGAGGTCAAGCGACGTACCCAGATCATCCCTCGCCTTTTGGCAGGGTTTTGGGGATCAGACTGCGAGCTTTCATGTAATTCTCTATGTCCAACACACATTGACTCTCTAAGTCATATTTAAAATTTCCTTGGGGTGAGATATTAGCGAACACAGACAAGGCATTCTAATCACATATTGTCCGGCCGTGTTCCAAAACAGCGCTCGACATTAGACTGTTCGTTTTAGATGTTTAATTTTTCAACAATAAGCAGTACCTAAAGCTGGTGCCGCCCAATCTTCTGAAAACCAGCAAGAAATTGTCATTCAAAATGGAACACTTGCCTGGGTGAATTTTGTACCAATATACCATAAAAAAACTTCTCAAAACATAAACTTTCTTAAGGTTAAGCACATATATAGTGCTTACGTTGAAGTGACACGTTGATGAAAATACCAATTGCTCCATTAAATCACCAATAAAAATACATCAGTAAGGTCATTCAAGTAATCACCGATAAAGCCATTCATAAAAAAATTCAATCTGTCAAGAAGTGTCTTAAGGGATGATAGACTTATCACCCTCTTCCCTCTCTAGATTCACGATGGTGAATCCTCCTTATATCCTCTTGCAGCGCCGAAAGGGGCCCGACGAGCATACAATCATACTGTTATACAGGGGCGCAGCCAGAGCTTTGGTATGGGGGGCACACCAACTTTGAGGGGCACCCCGGGGAAAAAAGGGCACTTCTTAACGTAACCTAAAAACTTACTATATCTTTGTTTATATTATTTTTGGGCATCTTTGGATAAATAAAAATGCAAATAAATCATTGAAGGAGAAGGAAAACGCGATTAAAACCGAAAAGAAAGGAAAAAATATCACCAAAATGTCATGGAAGTAGCCAAAACACGACTGTTTTGGATAGATTTAAGGACAAATCAGCCAACTCATCATCTGACAAATCAGTACTTAACATCAGAGAAATCAGTGGAGCATGTGATATATGTTACAATATGCAGGTTAAGGCATAGTGGAGTCAAAAATTAATTTGTTATGCCCACTGGTTTTGTCGTGACGAGTGAGCCATGGCTGAACGCGGATTAATTTCCTTGCCTCCCACAATCGCCGTGGGACGAGGAGTGGCATAGTGTCTTTGAAAGAACACATTTGTGCTGCCGGAAAAGTTTGGGAGATACGTTTTGAAGTTCTATATTCTCAAGGATCGGTCCCAGTTAAGAGTAAATGAAAGGTAAACAGGCCGGTGGTTTGGATGGGGATGGTGTGACAGGGCTGAAAATTGTGAAAACTAGTTCTTCATTTAAATTAATTAGTACAAATCCTGGTTTAGAGGACTGCGCTCTGAGCTCAGGGGCACATGCCTTTTTATCATCCCTTCCCAGAATCCACCAGTATAATAAGCAATTTATATAACCAGGGGTGCCTAGGTATCACAAGCCGTTTTAGAGATTCTTCATTCCTCGTTAGCTCCGTTTTACAAGGGGAGTTTCCATTGGGTTCTTATTCCCCATCTATTCAAGACCAGCTCTGGGGCCCCCAAGTGTGGATCAGAAGCCTCCAGAGCAGCTTCCCCCATCCCCCCAGTTGTGCCTCCAGGGACTAGACTAGCTCAGTGACCCCGCCCCGAGATGATGGGAGTTGGTCTTGTGTTCTTATTATCTGTCTATTCAAGACCACCTAAGGGGCCCCTGATGTAGATCAGGGTCACAGAGCAGCTCATGCTTCACCCAGGGACTAGACTAGCTCATTGGTCCCAGAGATGAGGTCATCAGACTAGCTCGATGGGCCACATATAGGCTCATAGGGCCTTAAACCAGTTCAAGAAGCCCCAGAACAGTTTAAGGCGCCAGATCACCTCAGGGGCCTCAAGCCAACTTAAGGGACTCTCACAATCTCAGCGCCCAGACCAGCTCAGGGTACCCTCAGAACCTAGATCCGCTCTTGGGCCCCAGATCAGCTCTTGGGGCCCCAGATCAGCTCTTGGGGCCCCAGATCAGTTCAGGAGCCTCAAGTCAGGTCAGGGGACAAGATCAAGTCAGGGCCACTAAATCAGCTCAGGAATCCCTCACCAGCTCGGGGCCCAAGCAGTTCAAAAGTCCCAGAGCTGCTCAGGGAACACCAGATCAGCCCATAGGGCACCAGATCAGCCTCGGGGACAAACAATCAGATCAGTGGTCTCCGACCAGCTCGGGGCCCAGATCAGCTCGAGAATACCAGATCAAGTCAAGAGGCAATTAATCAGCTCAGGAGCCCCATACCATCTCAGGGGCCCTCACCAGCCCCTGTGGTCCCAGCTCAGCTTAGGGCCTGGGAGCTGCTCAGGAAATCACGTAATCAACCAAGGAGGCCCGGGTCAGCTTAAAGGGCACCATATTAGCCTTGGGACACCAGACTAGCTCAGAGGGAATAAGATGGGCTCAGGAGACACACTGATGACTCAGCAGGCACCAGATCGACTCAGGGGCATTAGTTAAGTTCAGGAGGCAGTATATCTGCTCAGGGTGCACCAGACCGATCAGCGCAGGGGGCAAGTTCAAGTCAGGGTCACTAAATCAGCTCAGGGATCCCTCACAAGCTCGCGGCCCAATCAGTTTAAAAGCCCCAGAGCTGCTCAGGGAATACCAGATGCCCATGGGGCACCAGATCAGCTTCGGGGACAAACAATCAGATCAGTGGTCTCCGACCAGCTCGGGAATACCAGATCAAGTCAGGAGGCACTTAATTAGCTCAGGAGCCCCATACCATCTCAGGGGCCCTCATCAGCCTCTGTGGGCCCGGCTCAGCTCAAGGCTTTAGAGCTGCTCATGAAATCACGTAAGGAGGCCCAGATCAGCTTAAAGGGCACCAGATTAGCTCAGGGGGTATCAGACTAGCTCAGAGGGCATCAGATGGGCTCAGGAGGCACCAGATCGACTCAGGGACATTAGCGCAGCTCAGGTGGCACCAGATCGATCCGCTCGGGGGCCAGATCAGCTCCCAGCCTCCAGACTATGGCAAGAGCCTAAATCAGCTCAGGGAGCAACATAACAGCTCATGGGACACAAGGTGGGCTCAGGGCTCACCAATCCAGCTCAGGGGGCGCCAGGTCATCTAAGGAGAGATCAATAATCAACTGAGGGGGCACCTAATCAGCTGAGGAGGCACCATATTGACTTAGGAGACAGAATCAACTTGGGGAGGCATGAGTTCAGCTCGGGGCCTGAATCAGGTCAAGGGGCACTAAATCAGCTATTAGGGCACCAAGAAAGCTCGGAGGCATTAGACTAACTCAGAGGGCATTATTTAGGTTCAGGAGGCACAATTATTTGCTCAGTGGGGCACTCGATTGACTCAGGGGCACCAGATCAGCTTAGGGGCAAGTAATCAGCTCAAGGGGCCAAGACCAGCTGAGAGGCCACGAGATGAGCTTAAGGAGCACCATATTAGCTTCACCCGCACGATTATTGGCGACGATGAGGCATTAGGTGGACACATACTAGGTGCCCATACTCTTCCCGGGTACTTGGAAAGGCGACAGAATGCCCTAGCTGACCAAAAAGGCACTTAATTGTCATACAGTAGTTGAAATCGCTAAATGTGGTCTAGTTCCATCTGGGTTTAACGGCGTAGGGCACTAAATTTCGAGCGGCACGGCCCAAATTAGGTACACCACCTGACAATCAAAAGGGCACCCCGGCAGTGATGGGGGCACGTGCCCCATGTGCCCCCTGGCTGCACCCCTGGACAGTAGATCAACTCCGGGAGGCATTAAATAAGCTCAGGGGCCCGGATCAGCTCAAGGGGCACTAAAACAGCTTAAAGGACACCAGGCAAGCTCGGAGGCATAAAACTAAGTCAGAGAGTATTATATAGGTTCAGAAGGCACACGCATTTTCTCAGGGGGGCACCAGAATGACTACGAGGGCACCAGATCAGCTCAGAGGGCACATGATCAGCTCCAGGGGGCACCAGATGAGCTGCGCCCGTACGATTATTGGTGACGATGAGGCATTATCTGGAAACGGATTACGTGCCTATACTCTTCCCGGGTGCTTGGAAAGGCGACAGAATGCTTTAGCTGACTAAAAAGGCACTTAATTGTCATACAGTAGTTGAAATCGCTGAATGCGGTCTAGTTCCATCTGGGTTTAACGGCGTAGGGCACTAAATTTCGAGCGGCACGGCCCAAATCAAAAGGGCACCACCTGACAATCAAAAGGGCACCCCGGCAGTGATGGGGGCACGTGCCCCCTGTGCCCTCTGGCTGCAGCCCTGGACAGTAGATAAACTATGGGAGGCATTAAATAAGTTCAGGGGGCCCGGATCAGCTCAAGGGGCACCAGGCAAGCTCGGAGGCATCACGAAACTCGGAGAGCATTATATAGGCTCAGAAGGCAAAATTATTTTCTCAGGGGGGCACCAGATTGACTACAAAGGGATCAGATCAGCTCAGAGGGCACATGATCAGCTCCGGGGGCACCAGATGAGCTCAAAAGGCACCAGAATAGCTCCACCCGTACGATTATTGGCGACGATGAGGCATTATCTGGAAACGGATTACGTGCCTATACTCTTCCCGGGTGCTTGGAAAGGCGACAGAATGCTTTAGCTGACTAAAAAGGCACTTAATTGTCATACAGTAGTTGAAATCGCTGAATGCGGTCTAGTTCCATCTGGGTTTAACGGCGTAGGGCACTAAATTTCGAGCGGCACGGCCCAAATCAAAAGGGCACCACCTGACAATCAAAAGGGCACCCCGGCAGTGATGGGGGCACGTGCCCCCTGTGCCCTCTGGCTGCAGCCCTGGACAGTAGATAAACTATGGGAGGCATTAAATAAGTTCAGGGGGCCCGGATCAGCTCAAGGGGCACCAGGCAAGCTCGGAGGCATCAGGAAACTCGGAGAGCATTATATAGGCTCAGAAGGCAAAATTATTTTCTCAGGGGGGCACCAGATTGACTACAAAGGGATCAGATCAGCTCAGAGGGCACATGATCAGCTCCGGGGGCACCAGATGAGCTCAAAAGGCACCAGAATAGCTCCACCCGTACGATTATTGGCGACGATGAGGCATTATCTGGAAACGGATTACGTGCCTATACTCTTCCCGGGTGCTTGGAAAGGCGACAGAATGCCCTAACTTACCAAAAAGGCACTTAATTGTCAAACTATAGTTTAAATCGCTAAATGCAGTCTAGTTCCATCTAGGCTCAACGGCGTAGGGCACTAAATTTCCAGCGGCACGTCCCAAAGAGGGTACACCACCTGGCAATCAAAAGGGCACCCCGGCACCGATGGGGGGGCACGTGCCCCTGTGCCCCCCTGGCTGCGCCCCTGCTGTTATATAACCTAAGGAGGTTTCTGCGCATATTCTCATGCAATCATTCTCAAATTCATTGACCGCGAGTGTTTCGGTCAAATAGAATTACTAAGAATGACACATTTTATGCTTTGACTTCATAGTCAAGGATACCCAATGTCAAAGTCAAGGTCACATGTCAAGTTCAAAATGTTCTTTTTCAAGTTCAAACCCTCATTTTCCGGCCAAGGATTGCTATACTGCTGGTAATATTGTACATTATCGGGAATATATCACATGGTTACGTAATCGGTCAGTGACCCCGAATGACCTTTGACCTCAAACTGCAGAGGATATTGTTTTGAACTTTCTATCTATGAATTTAGTTTGCTTTCAGTGTATTTCTACTCACATTCCGGTATTGTATGTATGTACATACATCTACCGGCCTTTGAGCCATTCCCGAGTTAACATAAAACCCGCAGGAGATTTACTAGGCCATCTAAGTGAATGCGACAGTTAATAACAAATCATTGGATAGGGACAGAGTTTTCATTTCGATGTCATTAGCCTGTGGGAGCATGTGTTGAAGTACTGAGCATGGTGATACACGCATTTATACAAGCTGTGGGATACGAAAAACACGGCTGGATATCATTCGACCCTTTTACAAAAGAGGGAGGCCTCAGACTGTCATATCCTTGACTGACGACACTATTTTGGCGACTCGCTTTCAGTTGACTACAATGGCCACGCACCTGCACCTGTGCGTGGGTTCGATCCCACCCAGACAACCCCACAGGGGATCGCGGCAGGAGCGGCGAGACGACGGGGACGAGCTTGTTTTCTTCCCGCCACGACTTTTTAGTCACCCCGACACTTCTCGGAATCAGGAGTGGTACACATAACACCTTACATAGTTCAATCAAATTGGCTAAGCTGATTTGTTCAGGACCAAGTGGTACAAAACAAATTGTGACGATAGACTGGCAAACTCAGGTGCAGATCCAGGGGTCGAGCCTGGCTATGTGCCAACAACAACAACGTTTATTTTGTTACCCGAGTATTTCAAACGTCACACAAACGTCTCGATCGATGAAAAAGCGCATCAACGCTCTTAACTATCCAGCCCCTCACGAATTTTTGTACGATAAATATCCGTCAATATACCGCCGCCTCAAACCCATGGCCACCCGCTACGGCTGAGGTCAATGTCCCGCCGCTGCGAACATGTACATACAACTTCGTTTTATAATTTATTATAAATGAACATTTATTTAGTTCAAATATCTTGCTATTGATTATGAATTCAATGGTTTTGCGTGCTATAGTGCATGACCATCCTCATCACTTGGTGAATCCGTAAAGTAGGATATTTACGGAGCGGTTGTCTATTTTTCAGGGCTGTAAAACTTGTGCCGACAATTTGACCAATGCTTTGTTCTACTAAACTTCGATGATTTGCATTTCTTGGGCAGCACAACAATTAGTATTTGGTCTCTTCGTTGTTATAGCCACAAATGCAGAAAGGCGATGCAAATATTTGAACTTGATTTGCCTGGGTGTTCAGTTTTGACATGCCGTCTCTTAAATATCAATGACATCAACAGGGAGCTTAGAAATTTGAGCCATATCCATAATACTTGGGTGGTTGCCTACTTCGCAAATGTTCCCCCACTTGTTTTTTCAAAGGGTTGATTTGGTGCGCTTATCCTAATTTGTTCTGATAGTTCGTTGAAAATTTTAGTTGTGACTGGCAGAAAATATATTTTGGAGTCTGTTGTTCCTTGCATTAATTCAGTTCTTTGGTGCGCGTTTCGGAGTAATCTGTCCGTATTGTTCTGCCTCCAATTATGTAAAACGCTTTGGATATAGTTGCGCAAATGTCTACGGGTGAGGTTGTGGAGGAACTGCAGTTTGTGGATTTCGCGTCTTGTCTTGAGTGATGTCCAGTCGAGATCAGCCTATCCGAGTCCCCTCCCCTCCTTTCTCGCCAACAGCCAGATCTTATCCACCCTGTCTGATTTTGGTCGTTTCTAAAAAGAAAATCACGATTCTACCCAGTCTCCTCAACTTTTTTGGATCCGTTACTGGGCAAGTGAACGTTGGATCCTCGGCAGTTCATCATGGATATAGTTTTTACACTTTGTCAGGGTTAAACCTCCTGAGTCCCCACGTATAGGTATCTATACGCAGGTTTTAATGGCTCTACCACCTCTTACCAACGTCGTAGCCTTTTAAAGCCATTATGTATACCAAGCTTGAAATTTTAGCCTTCGTCTGGTGTCAAAGCCATAAACTAAACCCAAGGGTAAGTGAGTCCAAATTTTCTTTTTTGACGATAGACGCGGGCGCCGGACGGTTTCGCGGCTGCTCCGAGGAAGGTCGGTAGTTCAAAGAATGTTACTGACAGAACCTAGTTTTGATAAGTGTATGAACAGGAAGCTTAAATTATTGGAAATTCATCAGTTTTCGTCCGGTGTTTTTAGCATTTGTGGTTGCTGAACAATCTCCTTCGAGGATGCTATATATATAAGATTTTATAAGCCCAATAAATCATATTTAAAAATCTTGGAATTCTGATTTTTGTTCATTATTGAGTTCCTTGTGTCCAAAACACCAAAAATCAAAAAGGTTTTGCACTTACATCAAATACTTTGGGCTCGGGTCTCAAGAGGAGCTATGTTTTATCCTAACATGCCGAGTTACAAATGTTTCTTTTGACTATTCCAGCCAACTTCAATATTTCGGTCTAGCTTCTTTGACATCAAGGAGGTTACAATACGATCTCTTACTCATTAGAAATCTGTACAAGCACAAAATTGACTCGTCTTATCTCCTTGAATCATTTCCATTGGCTGCTCCTTCCCGATTGTTGCGCAACCCAGTGGTATTCCATGTTCCTTATGCCAGGGTAAGTACTGTAAAAGCAAGTATGTTCGTTCGGATACCTAGGCTTTATAATTCTTTCAATAATACCCATAGAGAAGCGGACATTTGGCATTGCTCTGCATATCAGTTCCGTAAGCATGTTATTTTGTACTCTCTCACTATTGTCTAGTCACGCCGACCTGGCGGGGTTCGAAACGTTTTGATGGTAAACGATATGTCCTTATATTTTATATCTTTATATTTATGTTCGTATTTTTATATATTTTAGTATATTTTCTTTTTATATATTTTATAGTTTTTAAATGTTTTAGATCTTAAACTGTCCCATGTTTTTTACAAGCTCTTGGGCTTTTTATACGTTGTGACGTCGGGTAATAGGGGCTTTTTGATGAACACTGACCGATCATTTTTATACTTTTACTTGTATGTGTAAAGATGTGTATGCGATTATGTAGAACTATGACCTATTTCTCTCACCAAGCAGCGAATGCTAGCTCACATTTTATCGCTTGACTTCATCTGTGAATGGGACTTAATTGAACCCGTTGATGATTGTTCAATACAAACATACAAACATACAAACAAACATATGCACTCTGTTTAAGACTTGTGAATGAAAAAAACGTAATTGTTTTGCTAATCATCTTTAAGATGATGACATTCACTACACTGATTCGTAATTTAAACATACTATTTTGACAATATTCTAAGACCGGCGACTACACTGCCTTCTGCTAGAACCAGTCGGAAGATCGATGGTACTACGTTAACGACACCTCGCTCAAGGAAGTGCCAGCAATAGAAGCGAGAGAGGCATCAGCATATTTACATGCTCTGTTACACCACAAAAATTTGTTCATAATTGTGGAATAATTGTGAAGTGATAGTATTCATGGAAAAAGTGCCATATTGTTATTGGATATATTCTCTCGGAATTTTTCAACCATGCACGCTGGCATGCAATAACATGGACGTTAATATAAAACAATTAAGCGCATACCTTTGATGATTAAATGCGATGAAACTTTTTTAATACGGACCAAAGCCATGACGTCTATTCCAGTGCACCATTCGCATCATTTCTTTGATTGTTTTCTAATATTTGTATATCAATGCATTCGGTTAAAATACACCATTGGGGGTAAACCGGTTCAGTACGCGCCATGACTTAGGATATGTTTCTCCAAGGCAGCCTGGGTATAATACCTGCCGAACAGTCTGTAAAATGCTTGCATACATGCATTCTGAGAGCATGGATTTGCATAATTATATGTTTTAGTGTACCGGGCAGCCACTACCTCCCTAAAGGGAATGTGACTCCTTTATAACGTAATTTTGAATGAGATAGCCAAGTTATAAAGCATGTCGGAAAGCCCGGTACTCAATATATCACATGTATTGTAACTAAAAATTTCCGCAGAGAAAAGCTAAAAACTTACCTGAAATGTACCCAAGCGGTCGGCCCAAGGCCTTTAAATGTTAAATGGGCCGGATAGAGTTCCCAGTTGTTGGCATGACGACATTATGACGTCACGGTGAGTAGTCAGCCAATTGAAACTCTTGAAGCCTTATTGAATATGGCAGAAGTTGCTAGATCATAACGTCATCCACAGGCAGAGGTTTGTTTTTCCCCTTCAGGAGCAGGTAAGAAAATAAAAATATTGAGTTTGTTGTACATTTTTGAAAGAAATCTTGGACGTTTTCATGATTTTTTACCAAAAATACCTCTAATTACACTAAATTCCGGGATTCGCCTAAGGTGTCACATTCCCTTTAATGAAACGTCAAAACAGTATTAAACTGTCCTTAAAGGGAATGTGGCGCTTTGGTCGAAACCTGGAAATTTGTGTAATTAGGCGTACTTTGCCCGAAAATAATGAAACCACTCATTATTTTTCTGAAAAAATTACAATAACCTCGAGAGTTTGATTTTCAAAATGCTCCTCTAGGAAAAGAAATAAATATCCGCCTGTGGATGATGTCATGATCTGGTAACCACTACCATACTCGAAACGCTTCAAGGGCTTCGATTGGCTGATGCTCATCGTGACGTCAGCATATGTTGCCACACTAGAAGCTCACAACAATGGCCGCCTGGCGAGAAATACATGAGAAGTACATTTCGGGTAGGTTTCAGCTTTTTTCTATGGAAATATCGAGTTCCATGACAAATGATATATACAGTACCGGGTTTTCCGACTTGCTTTACAACTTGGCTATCTCAGTTAAAATCAGGTTATAAAGGTGCCACATTCCCTTTATTATCAGAGCTGCATTATGAAATCCATGGAGCGAAGCGGATTGAGATTTCTCAAGCGGCTCCATACTGGCCGCTCGGCGAGTCTAGTCGTGGTCAGAAGCCGGTGACGAACGAAGTGAGAATCGGCTTCTATTCTAATAGTTTTTCCGGTCTTGTCTCGTCGTCATCGTTGTTGTCAGAAGCCGGTGACGAACGTAGTCAGAAACGGCTTCTATTCTAACAGTTTTTTCCGGTCTCATCGTGGTCTGTTGTTGCCGGAAGCCGGTAACGAACGAAGAGAGAAATGGCTTCTATACTAAAATGGAGGGGGGTGCGGCTCAAATGTAATTCGAATGTGAATAGACTGCTCGAAGAAAGCTGGTAAGAACAAAAGTAGCTATACTATACTCCCAATGCCTTGCAAAGAATGCCCTATAAAAAGCCCGTAACTAACTAACCTTTTTTATATGATAAGTTGCTATAGGCGTGCTCAGGTTTTGTGATGAAGGGAGTTTCGCGGTTATGCCAACGTATTTTGATATACTAAGTGCAATGCATGGGGAAAGCATCTAAGACCGAACAGAGAAAAACATCATTCACAGGAAGATCAAAGTGAAAATATATTCAGAGTCCCCCCGGCTTGTTTAAGGTTGGACAATATCACAAGTATGAATAGCCCTTTTAGACATTGGAAATATACTTTCTATGATATATAAGTGACTACTTTCCAGAATTCTGTCAAGTTTTCTACGCCCGCTGAATTGGGGGATACAGCATCATGACACATTTCCAGGTCGGTACATGTCGCCTGCTAATGAATTGGCTGCTATAGGAATGTTATATTGTTCAACTTCAGTGGTTGAAAAATAACGGGAATAATAATTATCCGTATAAATTATTCACCCTGGTGCGGACTTCAAAATCCAGTTAGACGGGAAGCAGTATCATAAAACATATTCAATTTTGTTCATGCCTTCTGAATAAGGAAGTGCATCGTGACTCTGAAACCTGTTTGCCAGCAGCCCCGGCCCCCACGAAACCATAAGTGTCGCCACCGGCAAAAAGTGGGGGGCCAGCCAAACATCAACCTGATGCTGACAGAAAACTTTCAACGTCAGGACCAAAAACTGTTCGAATTTGGGCTCTTCGTTGCCTCCTGCAGCGGCTGGATATAAGAATGTCCGGTTTTCTCTCATTTTGACTGAGATCAGGAAATTTTTGGCCAAAAAGTGGGGGGCCAGGCCCCCCTGGCCCCCCTTTTCCGACGCGTATGCACGAAACCGTCCGCAGTTAAAAATAGTCGCCGAGCCGGCGGTCCCGCTCGGGGAACTGTGAACAAACACCTGAGCGACCCGCGCGAGATGGAATGCTACCCACCCTTTCATGACAATAGGTATCCCAAGTGCCCTCCCGGAATTACGCAGCTGAGTCTGCCAGTGTCATAAGTCAACACTGTTGGACATCTAGTGAGCGTTTTTGAAGCTGGGGAGATGACTAGTCCCGCACACGATTTCTCACTCTGCGGGATTTAAAGTCCCCTCAGCGCAGCTAAAACATTTGCTGGCGTTCAGCAGGATTTCACGCAATTAGGTAGTTTTAAGCATTTTACGAGCTAAAGACAGGAGGCTAAGCGCACCATATGCATAATTTTTTCGAGTCATGCATGATGCGGTGTGTAAAATGTCACGCCAAAATTAACCCACTTCAAGTGACCACCAAGACGGCTGCAAAACTAGCCTGATTTCAGCTTAAAAAGGCGGCTGCCAGAAATAAATAATGGTGAACATGTACTCAAAATGTTTTAGTCTCACAATCTGGTAAGAAAAAGGTGCCGCTATATATTACACCATCCGAATGATTTTGCTGAATTCCCACCGAGAAGCAAATGGGGACACCAAATACCGCTTCAGGCCCATGTTAAAAGGAGTCTGCATTGTCTCACGGGAATCCAATCGGCGGGCAGTTCGGCTAACATAGCATAATAAAACGGGATCTTTCTAAATAACGATGAACTGTTTCTTATAACATGCTAGCTGGATATACCCGAAATTTTGTCATTTTCTCATCATGATGATCTTTCCCCAAAAAATCGACCGTTTTCCCTATGACGGGGCGTCCTCAGCGCCACTGCGCGTCATCCCCGCTACTGCCGCAAATGGCACACCATGCATAGGCTCTTCGGTCCCTTAGCAACTCATCTCTAAGGTGAATATACGTCACATTTACCCGTTCACCCACTAGAGGTAAAAAGTGAAGTTGGGATTTTTCACCCACTAGAGGCGAAAAATTCGCCATTTTGGGCGACTCCGTCGCTGAACCTGTCACTGAAGACGCCGTTTTGGGCGAATTTCACTTTTTCACTTCTAGCGGGTGAACGGGTGAATGTGACGTATAATCCCTTTAGGGGTGAATTACTGAGGGCCCGATGAGTCTATGGCGTGAATTTGAGTGAAATCGGAGCTCACGCCATTTTGGGTGAATTTCACTTTTTCACCTCTAGTGGGTGAACGGGTAAATGTGACGTAAAATCAATTCAGGTGTGAGTTGCTTAGGGCCCATGGAGCATATTGTGTGAATTTTAGCTAAATCGCAGGAGACGCCAATTTGGGTGAATTTTACATTTTCACATCTGGCGGACGAACGGGAAAATGTGACGTATCATCACTTTAGGGGTGAGTTGCTGAGGGCCCGGCAAGCCTATGGTGTTAATTTGAGCGAAACTCGGAGGAGACACCGTTCCGGGTGAATTTCAATTTTTCACCTCTAGTGGATGAACGGGTAAATGTGACGTAAAATCACTTTAGATGTGAATTACTGAGGTCCCGAGAAGTGCATGGTGTGAATTTAAGCTAAATTGCTGGAGACGCCATTTTGGGCGAATCCGTCGCTGAAGATGCTGTTTCGGGTGAATTTCAATTGTTCACCTCTAGCGGGTGAACGGGTGAATGTGACGTATGATAAGTTTGGGGGTAAATTGCTTAAGGCCCCAGGAGCATATGGTGTGAATTTTAGCTAAATCGCAGCGAGACGCCATTTTGGGCGAATCCGTCGCTGAATCCGTCCGCTGAAGACGCCGTTTCGGGAATCCTACTTTTTCACCTCTAGCGGATGACGGGTAAATGTGACATAAAATCACTTTAGGTGTGAGTTACTGAGGGCCCGAGGAGCATATGTTGTGAATTTAAGCTAAATCGCAGGAGGCGCCAAATCGGGTGAATTTCACATTTTCACCTCTAGCAGATGAACGGGTAATTGTGACGTATCATTACTTTAGGGGTGAGTTGCTGTGGGCCTGAAAAGCCCTTGGTGTGAATTTGAGCGAAATCAGAGGAGACGCCGTTTCATGTGAATTTGACTTTTTCACCTCTAGCGGGTGAACGAGTGAATGTGACGGAAAATAAATTTAGGGGTGAGTTGCTGGGGGCGCGACGAGCCTATGGTGTAAATTCGAGCAAAATCGGAGGAGACTCCGTTTTTCGGGTGGATTTCGCTTTTTCACCTCCAGCGGGTGAATGGGTGGATGTGACGTATAATCACTTTAGGGGTGAATTGCTCAGGGCCCGAGGAGCATATGGTGTGAATTTGAGCAGAATCGGAGGAGATACCATTTCGGGTGAATATCACTTTTTCACCTCTAGCGGGTGAACGGGTGAATGTGACGTAAAATCAATTCAGGTGTGAATTGCTGAGGGCCCATGGAGCATATTGTGTGAATTTGAGCTAAATTGCAGGAGACGCTGTTTCGGGTGAATTTCACTTTTCACCTCTAGCGGGTGAACGGGTAAATGTGACGTATAATCACTTTAGAAGTGAGTTGCTAATGGCTCGACGAGCCTATGGTTTGAATTTTAGCTAAATCACAGCAAAACGCCATTTTGGGCGAATCTGTCGCTGAATCCGTCCGCTGAAGACGCCGTTCCGGCATTTCATTTTTCACATCTAGCGGATGAACGGGTAAATATGACGTAAACAGGGGTCGAAAAAGTGTTCAGTGTGTCACCATTGAAAATTTCAAACCATAAATGTGTCACCGCACCAAACTGTAAAATGTGACACGTTTTGCGTCAGTAGGAAACCAATGGACTCTCATGGATCATCCTAGTTGTTGAAAAACAGTGCGAGCTCTAATTATAGGAGCCAATCTCAGCGATTTTTTCCGTATTTGTCTGGAGAGAACATGCCAAGTAATTTTTGTCACTTTGCCCACCTTGGGCTGTCACCATTTAGGATGGTAAAATGGTAGATTTTTCGACCCCTGGACGTAAAATCAATTCAGGTGTGAATTGCTGAGGGCCCGAGGAGCATGTGGTGTGAAGTTAACCTAAATCGCAGGAGACGCCGTTTTGGGCGATCACGTCGCTGAAGATGCCGTTTCGGGTGAACTATTTCACCTCTAGCGTGTGAACAGGTGAATGTGACGTAAAATCACTCTAGGGGTAAATTTCTGAGGGCCCGAGGAGCACATGGTGTGAATTTCTGCTAAATTGCAGGCGACGACATTTCGGGTGAATCCGTCCTTGAATCCGACCCTGAAGACGCCGTTTCGGTTGAATTTCACTTTTTCACCTCTAGAGGGTGAACGGATGAATGTGACTGAACATCACTTTAGCGATGAGTTGCTGAGGGACCAGAGAGCCTATGGTAGGAATTTGAGCAAAATAAGTGACTCTGTTTCGGGTGAATTTCAGTTTGACACCTCTAGCGGGTGAACGAGTGAATGTGGCGTACAATCACTTTAGGGGTGAATTGCTGAGGGCCCGACGACGCTATGGTGTGAATTTGACCGAAATCGGAGGAGACGCCGTTTCAGGTGAATTTCACTTTTCACCTCTAGCGGGTGAACAGGTGAATGTGACGCATAATTACTTTAGGGATGAGTTCTGGAGGGCACGGGAAGCCTGTGGTGTGAATTTAATTGAAATAGCATGAGACGCCGTTTCGAATGAATTTCACTTTTTCACCTCCAGCATTTGAACGGGTGAATGTGACCTAAAATCACTTTAGGAGTGAATTGCTGAGAGCCGGGGAGCCTATGGTGTGAATTTGAACGAAATCGCAGGAGACGCCTTTCCGGGCGAATCCGTCAATGAATCCGAATGCCAATCTGTTGCTGACTTCATGGACGTCTGTTCTCTTTCTGGGGGTCACGGAGGCGCTGAAACGTGCAATGTGTCCCCTTGATCCGACCTTGACTCTACATGAGCTCATCTGTCGGTCTTAGTAACCCGGTACTATCCGTTTAGCATTCGGGCTTACTGGCTCTCGGAAGGAGATTAGAATAGCTCTCCTCTTCCTGGGGGTCACGGAGGCGCCAAACGTGCATTGTGATTCTCCTTGACCCGACCTTGACTCTACATGACCTGAGCCGTTTGTTTTCGTAACTCAGTACTATCCTTCTAGCCTTCGAGCCTACTTGTTCCCTCTGGCTAGGCTGTCAGAAAATTGCGATTGTGTAAGGAAATTGCGCGCCAAATCGATTGGTCCCACAGTTGACGTTCCCGGTGGGTCCCAAGTTAATGGGATTTGATGAATCAGAATATAAACAGATTTTACGCCACCGTAGTTTAGCCCATGCCAGTTCTCGGAGCCGTCCCGGCCCGCTGAAGAGGGAATCGTGGGTCACCGCTATTGGTGACCTCCACAATCGGCCCCCGAAGAGTCCACCAAGTTACCACCACTACCATCGATCCTGCACACAGCACGTCGTCCCGGAGCCGTACGGGTCGTGCCCCTGTGAGATTTGCGCAAGTAGTGCAAGGACTTCTCAGGACGCCAGTAAAGTAAAGAATATCCGCCAACCCATCTTTAACCGGAGCCAACCCATCTTCCACAGCAGTGCGCCAGCTTGGTCCGTTGAAGGGGATGCGACAGGGCCACGCCGCCACAGACCACGTTGCGAGGTCATGTCCCGCGCCGCCGAGGACATTGCCGCCGCCAGAGTCGCTAAGCTCGTACCTCTCCTGGTTTTCCCTCTGGAAATAGGGGCATGAACCTACCGTGATTTCACCGCAGTAAAGCTCATTATTTGTAGAGTGGTGTTATGAGAAGTGATGATATACCTGTAAGTACCTATATACATGTAAGTACCTGATATACATGCCGGTACCTCAGCCCCATTTTTGTTTCTCCGGTTTCAAGGGTGTTTCAACCGCTGAATTTCGGTTCAGGTGAAAACGGTCGGTGTGTAGCGAGGACATGGTGAAGGTGGGCGTAAAGCCCAACTTGTTCTTACATGTTATCACATCATTTTGCCATTTATGCGAAACGAAGTGTTACATCGCGGCTCTTTATATCCCCACTGTTTCCCAACAAGGTCATCGCCACAGGACACCGAGACTACCAGTGGCTCAATTGTTCTTCTCATGGGTGAGATAAAGCTGCCCTGTACTCAGTCCGTTGACGCGGTCCGTTGTTAAACTGTTCCGATTTTCATTCTAAAAGTTAAACGGCTTTAATCACGCTGTCTTCACCACGGGGAGGGTGGTCGTTTATCCCACTCTGCTGTAATACCCAGATGGACCACTGGCCTGCCCATCGGTTCCAGCAGTGAATGACTGGTGCTTTGGGTGAAGTTCATTTTGTCCAGTGTCTAGCGAAGGAAAATTGACTTTTGGCGAAGACGAAGACAGTTTCTGTACAGAACCAGAACTCAGAGCACGTATCAAACGGTGGAAAGCAATCGAAATACGCATAATACGTAAATTATCTAAGGATGGATGTATTCAGCTTTGTCTTGCGGAATGGGGAGGCCACTGCCTTCTACCGTGTCCAGAGGCGGCTGACCTAGTCTTTATATTTGCATCAGCACGATTCGCACGTTCCTTGCTAGCTCTCAATGTCAAAAATGTTTGTAAAATAGTTTCGTGCTGTTCATTGCATGTTACTCACATATTTACGCGTTTGAGCTGCAAACCATAGACGTAAGACACACTGCAATAACAATTCCGTGTATTGTCATTCGGGTGGAATACGCAAAATTATCATGTGTAGTAAAGTGGCATCACCAAACGTCTCTTGATGCAGTGCACAACACGGGGCAGAAGTGTGCTGGAGTCAACTGAATTATACCGAGGACTTCACATGCTCATTTGTGAGCTAAAACATTTTTTTATTATTTTCATCATCTTTTTTCATTTCATTTTACATAATGATAGGGAACAGAAGTAAGGGAACAGAACAGCAAAAGATGACATGAGCAGAGCAAAGCAATAAGGAGCAACAAAAGGAAGACATAGGTATACAGCATCGAACAAAGGAAGCAGGCGAGCACGTAATTAGATTACGAAAACGAGAAAAGCCGATACAAAAACAAACGAAACAGAACAAACGAACTGAGGAGAAAACATAATGCCAAAACACACTTGCAAGCAGTGAAAGTTGAGCGCAAACAATACAGACAGGAACAAATACAAATCAACGTAGTTAAATTATTAATAGATAAGTACAGTAGATAAGTAGCGGACCCACATATGTTGAGTTGTTTAGTCTAACGAAACCATTACTAAGCGAAAATAAGGAGGAAAAAACCGAAGCCAATACAAATACAAAACAAAAACAAAACAAGACGAAAACAAGGGGAAGACATATTTCAGCAAGTAAGCAGGACGAAGAAGTGTTCGGCGAGATCAAGAATAAGACACTAATCGAATCAGACCAACGAACAGAACAAAAAACAAAAAGCTGCAAACAGAAGAGAACAAAAAAGAAACGCGCGGAAGACAAAACGAGCCCGCAAAACAACTGGTTGCATTTGAAATGATTGTTTTGGGAAAACACCCAGCATAATTTGTTGACGCCTCATAGATGCTGTATCTGATCCGACAATAAGATGGCTCTTCTCAGTGGAATACCTTATCATTTTAGCATCTTCATATCATGCTGAGTTTGGCACCCGTAGATGTTTTCCCAGAAGACATATCCCGCACAGGCACGGGTAGCGCAGCGGCACGTGCGTCTGAGTGCCCACTTCTTCACTGAGTGCTACACATCAGGCAGATGGCCACGAAGTAGGCCTCGTTGCAGCAGTGGGCGCAGGTAGGTGTCGGTCGGTGTCCCATCCGGTCAAGGCGCTGCTCCAAGCCTGTCCAGCGCCCGGTTTGGAGCTGGCACACCGTGACCGCGGTGTCACGGTTGTACCGACCGATGGATGACAGCGCGTGGTCCCGCATGTTACTGTGGTGCTAGCAATTAGACCAATGTTGTTTCGCCGACCTAGAAACTGTTCTCACAGGTGTTGGGGTCGACTCCGTCGTCATCTTGTGGTAGGACCCAAGCCTTTCTGGCAGTGTGTCCAACAGTACGGGCGTGCACTTTGACGGTGTTTTGGGGCAGGCCAGAGGCCTCTGTCGCCACTGTGTCCACCCTCTCATTTCCCGGCAGGCCGCAGTGAGCCGGGACCCACTGCAGGCAGACTTCCGGTGGGTGATTCGCGATGGCAGTGAGCATCTCCTATATGGCCGCTCCCAGAGGTGCCGTCTGTGCCGCGGCGCCCCAAGCGAGCAGAGAGAGGGCGGCATGGGAGTCTGTGCAAATGATGACCGGGGCCGTGGCTGGTTCTTCCTCTAGACGTCTGAAGTCAACTAGTGCAACTCGCAGGGCACAAGCTCCTCTCAAGTGCTGGAGCACAGTGCACCAGCTGGTGCACGCACCTCTCGGATCTACCCGGACGGCAGGATGATGTGGATGCCTCCGCCTCCAAGCGTCGTGCCTGCGGTGGCGGATCCACCTGAATAGATCCAGGTGGCCCGGGTCGGTAGGTTAGTCAATTGTTGTTCAGCGATTGTGCGTCAGACTGAGTCGGGAGCTGAGCGGTGGCCACTCGGTCCTTCATCCAGATCGAAGCGAACGGACTCCCGAGTCAGCCACGGCGGGGCAGTGCCCAACCGCTCCTCCACCGCCGTATCAGTCAGGCCGGCCATGTTCAGAACCTCTAGGCCTCACCAACGCCACTCCGAGGTACAGAACGGGGGTGTCGGGGCTGTCGTCTCCACCGTGACTCGGAGCGGGTCTTCTGCGGGAAATAATTTCGCCCAACAAATCATGCGGGCGACCAGGACGCCACGGCGAGAGTGGGCCGTAGGTAAGCCCGCTTCCGCCATGAGGAGAGCCACAGGGTTCGACTGTGGGCGACCTGTGACCACTCTGGCTGCGGCACGGAGCTCCATATCAATCAGCTGTTGTTGTTGTTGTAGTCCCTCGGGCCAGCCTACGGCCGGCCGTAGCCGAGAGGCTCTCGATGACGTAGCTAGTTGCGGGCCAAGGCCGCCACGGTCCCGCCGTCCCGGAGCTGTGCAACGGGTCCGGATGAATGGTGCCGATGAGGGGCAGCCGCAATCCCGCCAGGCACGGGCACCGGAGCAGGACGTGCTCGGGTGTATCCGGGCCTTCGCGGCAGCAGACGAGGCAGCGCGCCGCAAGGCACGCCGGGTCCGCGCACTGCTGACATTGGCGGGAGGGAAGACGGCCGATGCGGTACAGGTACTGTATGGAGAGCCCCCAGTGACCTGTCCTCAGCTGGTGCACGTTGACGGCGTCTTCCCGGCTCTCGGTGAGGACCGGCGTCGGCATCCGGTCCCCCATGATGCGCCTGAACAGGCTGTCCGACCAGCAGCATCGCCAGGCCCTGGAGGCGGCGCGGTCGACAGCTCGGGTGAGGCTGCCCACTGAAGGAACGTATCTTATCCCCTGGCCACAGCTTGGAGGCGAAGGTGCCACACCGACGCGCCCAACGTGGTCTGCTAGGCGCCGGCGCCGCTCGCAAGAGTCGACAGCGCAGCCTAGGAGTCCGTGCAGAGGACGATGGGGCCCTCAGCTGGGGCGCTCCCCATCTCCAGCAGCTTCTCCAGCGCCGCTCGGATGGCGACGAGCTCGGCGCGCGTGCTGCTGCACAGCCTCCCGGCCGAGGCGGTGACCAGGTGCTCATCCCCAGAGGGGAGCACAATGAGGGCCCTCCTCCGCCGGCACTCACTCCTCCTTCCGCAGAGCCGTCACTCCAGACACAGGTGGCCTGGTCTGGCAGGGTGGACAGGTGCTCCTCCGCGGCGGCACGGCGGCGCGCATCCGGCACCCCTCGCAGGGCGTCCGGGCCGACATCCAGGCAGATGTGGACGCGAGTCGTATCCACCCAAAGGGGGATGGTGACGTGCAGCCTTGCTTCGATGGGAACGTCGGACGCCCCCGCTCTCTCCAGCGCCCTCGCACCAACAGCCCGCCAGCCGGTGGTGGTGATCAGGCGCTGAGGGGCGGTAGACTCCGCCGTCACGAGGAGTGGGTCGTCCTTTCGTTTCGTAGGGCTCGGGCCGAACCTGCCAGTCTTGCTGCTAGCACCTGACGACGCACCCTGATAGCCGTGAGGCCCGCTTCTGCCAGCAGCGAGTGACGAAGGGTGCTGACAGGGCATCCGGTGATAGCTCGGGCGCAGGCCCTGAGTTCGCAATCAGGAGCTCTACGTGTGACTCCGACGCAGCGGGCAGCCATGCAGCGGCGGCGTGCTCCATGGCGCCGCGCACGTAGCCGCTAGCCACAGTGCGAAGTTGTGGCTCTCTAAGCCCCCAGGAGCGGCCCGCCATCCTACGTAGCTGAGCGATGCGGGGCTTTTCTTTCTTGCGAAGGTTGAGGCAATGTTCCCCGAAGTGAAGCTGCCTGTCGAAGGTCACACCGAGGAGCTTCAGATGCCGCCCACCTCTGACGTCAGCGCCGTCCACCTTGATGGAGAGGTTCTGAGCGTCCTGGTAGCGCTGGGACAGAACGAGCACCTGCGTCTTGGATCCCGCGATGGTCATCTTCCAGTCCCGAGCCCACTTGACCATGGTGTCAGCAGCCTCTTGGGCGCGCTCTCTGGCGAGGTCGACGGTGCACCCCGTGCTCAATGTAGCCGTATCGTCGGCGTACATGTACACAGGGGTGCTCGGAACGGGCCCCACTGCCTCCACCAGGTCCGCCGCCCAGAGGGTGAACAGGGTCGGCGCGAGGACCGACCCCTGCGGTAGCCCGGCGCGGAAGATGCGGCCGGAGCTGCGCACCCCGTTCACCTCCGCGCAGGCGCGGCGGTCGCGCAGGAACTGGAAGACCCAGGAGGCCATACACTTGGGGAGGTGGCACAACATCTTGAGCAGTAACATCCGGTGGTCGATCTTGTCATAACTGCGGGAGAAATCATAGGCGACGAGGACGAACCTGGCGGCAGTTTTGCCGTCTGACGGGCGGTCTCGCGGCCTCGGGAGGTTAAACCCGTCTTGGAATTCTTGGGTGAGTCGTCCCAGGTTCTCTTCAGCGGATCGGCCGCGCTTGAAGCCGACCTGTTCCTCTGGGATTGTCCTGTCCCTCTCCAGCAGGTGGGTTAGCCTCGCTCCGACCATCCGCTCGGCCAGCTTCGCGATGTGGCTGGTAAGTGAAATGGGTCCGAAACTGGAGACGTCTTGTGGGTTCTTCCCTGCTTCCAAGATCGGTATGATGGTCGCCCTCCTCCATGCATTAGAGACCACTGAGCTGCGCCACGGGCAGTTGATGAGGTGCAGGAGGGCATCCTGGCCTGCTGGTCCCAGGTATCGAAGGTGCTCCGTGCACGTTATCGGGATCGGGCGCTTTCCTGGACCTCATCTTCTTAATCTGGTCCAGCATCTCATCTCTGCTGAAAGGCTGGCAGGAGCTGTCACAGGAGCATGGACGTGACCACGCTGCGCACAGTGAGGTCTTTGTGGCTCGGTCACGCCTCCGGTGGCGGGTGTGCTTGCTCACGAGGGAGTACTCGCGAGCGAAGGCCTCGGCCTTGGCTCGGTCCTTCACAGCGACACGGCCGCCGTCGCCGTTGACCGTCTGGCCGGGGCATACGTCCCGCGCGCCCCCCTCCATCCGCCTCATAATATTCGTGACGCAGCCAATGGCCGCGGGCCTGTTCAGCTCCTCGGTGACAAAATACCGGAAAGAGCGCCGTCTTGCCTCCTCCTCGGCCTCTGCGGCTCTTCTCTTGGCGGCCTTCCATCGGTCCGTGGTTTCCCTTGAGGGGACCCGATGAATGTCGATCCTCGCCGTCCGGCGCTCCGCCACCGCACTGGCCAGCTCCGGGTCGAGGGCCCAGGGTGCGGGGTCGGCACGGGCTCCGCGGGGGATCCTGCAGGAGCTCGCTTCGAGGATGGCGTTCGTCAAGCGCGTAGCCATTCCCTCGACCGGCAGGTCCGGCGTAACAGTGCCAGCCACCGCCTCATCACAGTCGGCGGTGAAGCCAGTCCAGTCAGCCTTGTGGAGGGCCCAGCGCGTCTTCCTGATACGCCGGGGGCGACTGCCGGCCACCGACACCACCTGGGGGAGGTGGTCGCTTCCAAGGTCGGTGCCAACCGACCACGTACAGCGGCGCGCCAAGTCTTGGTGGGCCATGGCAATATCCGGGGCCGAGAGGCGAGTCTCCACTCCATACCTGGCACGGGTGGCAGCGCCGTTGTTGAGGATTCGCCAGTTCTTGCGCAGGGACCAGCCATGTATCAGGCGGTCCACCCTGTCCGGGTCTAAACAGACGACATCCCAGGCAGGGTGGTGTCCGTTCACATCCTCCATGATGAGGGTCGGGTCGCCAGCAGGGAAGGCCTCGAGGGAGAAGTTGTTCACCCGCTCGTCCCCGCCAGACGAGCGTATAGGCGGGCGGTAGATGTTGAAGATGTCGATGGTGGGTGAAATCAGTATCTTGGGTGCGCTCAAGATGACTCTGACGGCGCACCATTCGGTTGTGTCGTCTTGAGGCTGGAGAGGCGACTCTTCGATGACACTGAAGTTGAGGCCGTCTCTGACGAGGATTGCGACGTCCCCTCCACAGACAGGCCCCACGACCCTCCTGCCTCTAGCCCTTCGCGAGATAGCGGCGGTCTGAAACACCGGGACCGATAGGGACTTTCCAGCCAACTGAGCCTCATGGATAGACACCACGTCCGTCCTGACGTCCGATAGCCAGCGGCTGAGCCCCGCAGTCTTGTTGCGGACCCCCTCCGCGCTCCAACTGACAAGCAGCAGTCGGCCTCGGGTCTGGCATTTGTGGCAGTATCTTCGGTACTTGGCTCGTCGGCTGAAGCCACCCTGAGGGCCCATTCCGCCGCGATCGCGGTTTCCCCCCACCGGCGGGCCTCCCGGCGGGGGCGGTGGAGTCACTTATCTACGCGGGCCGGGACGCACCGAGTGTCAGTCGGCGCGCCCGGACCCACGGACAGCGTAGGAGATGTTTGAGAGTCGCCAATGGTGGCGGCAGCGCAGCGGTTGCCAGTCGCCGCGCAGCCGCGGCAGCTCCGGGGCGGCGGGGCCGCAGGGCGTCGGCCCCGCAACGTCCCGCACCTCGGGGCAGCTGAGTTCCATTTGGACGGCAACGGCCAGCGGCGAGTAGCAATACAGCAGTCGCGTATTCGAGGGCGCCCCGACATATCCACCGACTGCTCCTCCGTGACAGGCGTCTGCTTGAGAGCACTTCCCTGAAAAAGAAAATGCGTTAGCAATTGACAGGTCGTGCCACTGGAAGGCCAACTAAAAACATGTGTTTGTTTCAGCAAGCGCATGAACATGGGCCTGAGCCACCTTCGCTGGGGCGGGGAGATACCCCACAGATCTCGGAAATCACACTAATGAATGAAAAGTGGTAGAACTTGTGGGGCATCCTGACGTAATCTCTGAAAATTAAGTTGTTGATTTTTATCAGCAAAGATCTCACAAATCACACAAATGAATGAAAAGTGGTAAACGTTGTTGGGCACCCTGACGTAATCTCTGAAAAATTAAGTTGTCAATTTTTATCAGCCTAAATCCAACGTCACCAGAGGCCAAACCATGTCACCATACGGATATAAGGAGGATGAATGTTTTTGTCACAGCATCTGACGTACAAAAGCCATAACACAACTATTTAAACATTTGTAATATTCTCAACAAATTCAATCGAATGATATATAGTACGATCTTGCTAGGTGACATCTCAGTGATAACAAAAATCCAGTGACGCCAACATAAACGCTGTATCTCCGTTCCAGACGAAGTTACTTAGCTAAATCATATAACCCATGAATTTTCAAAAGAGAGGTCATGGCTCGTACCCAACCCTGGGTTATCTAAATAAAAATACCAATTAACATCTCATAGTAGCCGATGACTTCATGTATTGAGATACATTTTAGATAAATCGACTCCACGTATTTACTCATGCTGTTACATTTTTGTTGGAGGTGGTCACTTAACCTGCACTGCTGAGATGACCCGAACTGGACCTAAAATTTTGACACAACTTGCAAAACTGATCAGAAGAAAATGCATCCCAAACCATTTACAGGCTTCTGCGAAGACCCAAAGGGGGGGCATTAGTGCAAGTGTAACGTTTTGACAGGGGCAGATGCCGGGTTTCATGTATTTATGATAAGCTCATCTACGGAAATGCAGTAGGCGTTTCGGTTGGGATGAAAAGAACAGGACACTGTTTTTACCACAAAAATCCATAAAAAGGACACATTTTAGCATTGATCACTGTCTGCCCCACCAGCACAATACATCAACAATCCAGCGGTTTTGAACATTTTTACTTTTGAGACTTCCATTCAATTAGCCTCCAAATAAAGTTACCTGGTAAATTGTGTTGCACTGAGGATATCATAGATGCCGCAGCATGATGTTACAGCATGCCGCAATTGACCAGTCACGTTGTCTTCAGCAGCGTCTCACGGGCCATTCCCAGTTGATGGTGGAGTAGCGCGCCCATTGAAACACAACTCAGTACAGGTGAAGCTCTGTTTAGAGCTGACCTCCATCGAAGATCGCATCAGCACCACCACCACGCTGAGGAGAAGGGAGGTACGGCGGTGTTACAAATGCACTATAAAAGAGAAAATACGACGGGGCGCTGGTGGGCAATAGACAGGGCAAAGAAAACACCCCACCACACATTAGATTAAACAAAAATTACATACATATAGTACTATACATTGTGCTCCCCATGGAGGTCTTAATATGCTATCTTACATCTAGCCTCCTGAGTCCCCACGTATAGGTATCTATACGCAGGTTTGAATAGCTCTACCACCTCCTACCGATGTCGTAGCCTTTTATATAAATTATGTATAGAAAACTGGACATTCTAGCTTTCTTCTGGTGTCAAAATCATAAACTAAACCCAAGGGCAAGTGAGTCAAAATTCCCTTTGTTCGACGATAGGCGTGAGCGCCGGACGGTTTCGCGGTTGCTCCGAAGAAGGTATGTAGTTTAAAAATGTTACTGACAGAATCTAGTTTTGATAAGTATATGAACAGAAAGCTTAAATTATTGGAAGTATCTGAGTTTTTATCCGGTGTTTTTAACATTTTTTTTGCCAAACAATCTCCTTCGAAAATGCTATGTATAGAATTCTATACTCCAGGACTCAATGACGACAAAAGTGACATTATACTTAACCATTTGGAGGGCATCCCAGGCATATCATACTCCTTTGATGTAATGAGACACCATTGATGAGGAGCACATGTTAAGCAAATATGTTTTCCTCGTGGTTTCCTTTGTTTTTAATTTTATAAAACTAGAAGATATGGATTAGAACAGGCGATGCTTATCATTCTGGTACTGAAGCGAGAAGCAGATCCGAGGAGGGGAGATGGGGTAATAGCCCCCCTTAGGCCTACTACGCGATAATAATACTACGCGAAGGTAGGTCTAGGTGGCCCCTCATTATGTAACCGGGGGCCCCGAAATTAATATCGGAGGCCCCCCAGAGTTGTTCTCGGGGTCCCTACCTCTGAGGTCCCACGAAACCCGCGACCGGACCCCTAAAAATCGTCTCAGGGCCCACTGCTGTCCAAGCCGGGTCCCCTGTCCTCGGCAGTTTTATGTCCTCGGTATTCCACCCGGGCCCCCTGTGACTGCAACTGGAACCCCTGCGGTTCACCCGGGCCTCCTTTGGCCATCTGGACACCCTGATATTCTTCCGGGCCACTTGCAGTCCACTTGAAACCGCTGAGTCTGCGACCGGGCCCCTCAGAATTATCCCAAGCCCACTGATGACGAAGTCGGGCCCCTGTTCTCAGCAGTTGCAGATAATTTCCCTGTATCCCACCCGGGCCCTCTGTGACCCAAGTCGGGCCCCCTGCGGCTCACTCAGGCCTCCTGTGGCCATCCGGGCCTCCTGAAATGCTTCCGGGGGCCCATGTGGCTCACTTGCGATCTTGGTGTCGGGGACCGGGCCCCCTACGATAATCTCAGACATATTGTGGATACATTCAGCCCCCTGCCTTGCTTGCGGGATTCCTTTGGTCTCGGCCCTCTGTGGCTACAACATCTGTTCCTGCTTGGGAGTAGCAGGTTTAATATCTTAAACACGGTAACTCCTGGCTGGAGTACAAGTCTCACGAGGACTTCGAGGAGATCAGGTACCTGGAATTAAAATCCAGCTTACTGATCAGCTCAAGACTGAAGGTAATAATATGAACTGTGAGGCCAGGCGAGAATACACTGAAAATGTTTCAGAGGCACCAGCTGACGAGCTTCCCACAAAGCGACCAAAGGTTGCAATGTCGTCGAAGGATATCAAAAGTGCTAGCACACAGTACATGCACGAAATTATCCCTGGTAAGGAATCGTACCGAAGATGCCGATGACCGTCCTATAACAAGCTGGCTCTCATCAAGTCCAAGACGTTTGGAGTGCTTCTCTAATACATTACTGAAACAATCTTTTTTACCAAGATCCACGAGGCATAAAGGTCATGGAGCGCACACAATGTATCTATTGGGAACCTGGATATGGTACATACATGCTTGGGTCTAACGATAGTCCTTGACTGATCCCTAACGAGAACGTGCTTTAATGCTCGGTGGTATTTAATTTAGGAATTAGGACTTTACTAACAGTAACTTAACACGCGCATTGACGGGGGTCTGAGCCACCTTCGCATTGACGGGGGTCGGGTACCCGCCCCTAAGATTTCGAGAACCACGGTAGGTAGCGAAAAACGGTAAACGGCGTTGGGTTGCCCATCCACTTCTCCATCGAAAACATTTGAACAATTTTTTTGTCAGGTCACATTTAAGGTCACGAGAGGTAAAAAACAGCCGTCATAGGGATAACATGTAAATTCAGTTTTTCGGCCATTACATCTGAACAAGTAAAGATAGAGCAAAACGACTTGAACTATATGAATCCTCTCAGCAAGCCGAATCGAATGATATATAATTTGACCTTGCTAGGTCAAATCAAGGATTTGACCTGACCTGAGGTCAGGTCAGGGTCAAATTATATAAAATGCATATCATTAGAACCCCAAAGCCCAGGCGAGTCTAATGCAGCTAAAATAAATGCTCTATCACCATCCGTTACTGATTTATTCTGTAAAAACTATTTTTCCCATGTATTTCCAATGGAGAGGTCATGCCTCGTACCTGACCTTAGGTCATCGATATCAAAAATACCGGAACAAATTTTAGAGAACTAGGTAGGGGCATTATGTGATATGAGCTTCAATCTGATAAGTTCACCCTGCTCCGACTTATGGTATCTTAAACTTTTTTTAGGTCGGGTCACTTCACCTGTGCTGGTGACCTGACCTTGGATGACCCAACCTTAAAATTTTCACAGAAGTTGTAAAAATGTTAAGGGAAAAGGTATGCCAAGAACGGCGGCGCCACGCGCCGCCGTTTTTCTGCTATCTCCGAAAAACCCGAGGGGGCGGGTATCCACCCCCCGTCAATGCGCGTGTTAAGGTGACGATCCGTATTAGTAGACTCAACCGGCGAAGGTACCAAATTTTGTTATGCCTACGTCATAATAATGATTAAAATCTTAGTTAAAAGGGAAAGCAAATACAACGTTCATTGTGAGATAGTGACAAATGCATCATGTTTCACGCAGCGCATCCCGAGAAAAAGTTTATCATTAGTGCACTATTTATAGTCATTGAGTCCTGGTGTATAGATTTCTATACATCCAATAAATTATATTTATAAATTTTTTAATTTAAATTTTTGTTCATTATTGAGTTCCTTGCATCCAAAAACCCAAAAATCAAAAAGGGTTTGCACTTCCATCAAATATTTTGGGCTCGGGTCTCAAGAGGATAGTACTAAGCCTGCAGGATTTTGAAGCGACAGAAAGACAGACAGAAACACACAAACATACAAACAGAGACAGACCTTGGAATTTTAGGACATGTAGACTGCTAAGCCTATATGTGGGCCAGCCAGCCAGTCAGCCAGACCGACAGAGACATACAGACAGAGAAAGAAAAACTTCCAGAAAGCCAGAGATAGACAGGGATAAACAGAAACACAAACAGTGAGAGAACAAGATAGACAGAAACATATAAACGGAGACAGATCGACATAGACAGAAATAAACAAAGAAACAACCAGACAGACATTGCCAGATATTCAGGGAAGCCAGATCTAAATACATACAGACAAACAGAACAGACAAAATACAGGGACAGTTAGACAGACATACAGAGACAGTCAGACATACACACAGAAAAATACAGAAACATCCAGGCAGACAGACATACAGAGAATACAGAGGCAGACAGACAGGTAGGCAGACAGACAGAGGAAGCCAGGTCTAAGTGCATACAGACAGACAGAACAGCCAGAGACATACATACAGAAACAGCCAGACAGACATACAGGGACAGTCAGAGACATACAGAAAAGTACAGACATCCAGGCAGACAGTCAGACTGATATACAGAAAAATGCAGGCAGACAAGCAGACAGGCAGACAGACAGCCAGACAGACAGAGTCTGACAGACAGACATTCAAGCAGACAGTCGGGCAGACAGATGGACGGACAGAGTCAGGCAGACATACAGACAGTCAGGCAGGCAAGAAGACAGGGAAACAGGCAGACAGGCAGGCAGACAGGGAGACAGGCATGCAGGGAGACAGACAGTCAGTCACACAATCAGACAGACAGTCAGGCAGACATACAGTCAAACAGACATTCATACTGTCAGGTGAACAGACAGACTGTCAGGCAGATAGACAGACTTTCAGACAGGCAGGCAGGTAGACAGTCAGTCACACAATCAGACAGACAGACAGTTAGTCAGACAGGCAGACTGTCAGGCAGACATACATACTGTCAGGTGAACAGACAGTCAGGCCGGTAGGCAGACAGACAGTAAGGAAGACAGACAGAATGAAGACAGACAGCCAGACAGTCAGGAAGACAGACAGACAGACAGACAGAGACAGTCAGGCAGGCAGGCAGGCAGGTAGACAGTCAGGCAGGCAGACAGACAGGGAGACAGGCAGACAAACAGAGACAGCAAACATTCAGACAACCAGACAGACATACAGAGGCAGCTAGACAGACATACAGAGACAGTCAGACATACATACAAAAGATACACAGACATCCAGGCAGACAGACATACAGAGAATACAGAGGCAGACAGAGGAATCCAAGTCTACATACATACAGACAGACAGAACAGACATACATACATACAGATAGAGCCAGAAAAACATACAGGGACAGTCAGTGACATACAAAAAGTACAGAGACATCCAGGCAGACAGACATACAGAGAATACAGAGGCAGACAGACAGGTAGGCAGGCAGACAGTGGAAGCCAGGTCTAAGTACATACAGACAGAACAGCCAGAGAGACATACATACAGAGACAGCCAGACAGACATACAGGGACAGTCAGAGACATACAGAAAAGTACAGAGACATCCAGGCAGACAGTCAGACAGATATACAGAAAAAATGCAGGCAGACAAGCAGACAGGCAGACAGACAGCCAGACAGATAGTCTGACAGACATACATTCAAGCAGACAGACGGACAGACAGAGTCAGGCAGACATACAGAGTCAGGCAGGCAGGTAGACAGGGAAACAGGCAGGCAGGCAGACAGACAGGGAGACAGGCAGGCAGGGAGACATACATACAGACAGACAGACAGACAGTCAGTCACACAGTCAGTCACACAATCAGACAGACAGACAGATAGTTAGGCAGACAGACAGTCAGGCAGACAGGTAGTCAGGCAGACATACATACTGTCAGATGAACAGACAGACTGTCAGGCAGACAGACAGCCTTTTTGATTTTTATAAATTTTGACCAAGTTGTTTCTCAGTTCGACTGTTGGAGTCGGAGTCTCACTAAAGTCATCAAGGGACTTGTCACGGAGACCCCGACCCCACCACCCGAACTAGCAACTCCCACAATGAAGGGTTGATTTAGAAGCCAAAGTTTAACGTCCCACAAAGCACAGGGACGGCCGCCCCGCTCAGGTCACCCTCTCACCAGTCAGTTGCCAGCCGACCTGTACGTCGGGTAAACTATTGAGCGCCGGAGCGTCTCAGGTGAACCGATCCCAAGCCTGGACATGCACTGCCACTGCATGCTTCTGAGCAGCGGGCCGGCGCCCAACGCTCTACTAACTGAGCTACCGGGGCGGCTGTCTGACATTCTTTCAGACAGGCAGACAGTCAGTCACACAATCAGACAGACATGCAGACAGTCAGTCGGACAGGCAGACATACATACTGTCAGGTGAACAGACAGTCAGGCAGACATACAGTCAGGCAGGTAGGCAGACAGACAGACAGACAATCAGGAAGACAGACGGGCAGACAGATACAGTCAGGCAGGCAGACAGACATACAGGGAGACATGCAGACAAACAGAGACAGCACACATTCAGACAACCAGACAGACATACAGAGACAGTCAGACATATATACAGAAAAATACACAGACATCCAGGCTGACAGACATACAGAGAATACAGAGGCAGAACAGAGGAAGCCAAGTCTACATACATACAGACAGACAGACAGACAGAACAGACATACATACAGATATAGCCAGATAAAAACATACAGGGACAGTCAGAGACATACAAAAAAGTACAGAGAAATCCAGGCAGACAGACATACAGAGCATACAGAGGCAGACAGACAGGTAGGCAGACAGACAGAGGAAGTCAGGTCTAAGTACATACAGACAGAACAGCCAGCGAGACATACATACAGAGACAGCTAGACAGACATATAGGGACAGTCAGAGACATACAGAAAATTACAGAGACATCCAGGCAGACAGTGAGACAGAAATACAGAAAATGCAGGCAGACAAGCAGACAGGCAGACAGCCAGACAAAGTCTGACAGACAGACATTTAAGCAGACAGGCAGTCAGACAGTCAGGCAGGCAGGGAGTCAGTCACACAGTCAGGGAGTCAGTCACACAGTCAGCGAGTCAGTCACACAGTCAGGGAGTCAGTCACACAGTCAGCGAGTCAGTCACACAGTCAGACAGTCAGTCACACAATCAGACAGACAGACAGTCCGGCAGACATACATACTGTCAGATGAACATACAGACTGTCAGGCAGACAGACAAACTTTGAGACAGGCAGGCAGGCAGACAGACAGACATCCAGGCAGGCAGACAGTCAGTCACACAATCAGACAGGCAGACAGTGAGTCAGACAGGCAGACTGTCAGGCAGAAATACATACTGTCAGGTGAACAGACAGTCAGGCAGACATGCAGACAGTCAGGCAGGTAGGCAGACAGACAGTAAGGAAGACAGACAGTCAGGAAGACAGACAGGCAGAAAGACAGTCAGGCAGGCAGGCAGGCAGACAGACAGGGAGACAGACAGGGAGACAGGCAGGCAGACAGGCAGACAAACAGAGACAGTAAACATACAGGCAACCAGACAGACATACAGACACAGCTAGACAGACATGGAGACAGTCAGACATACATACAGAAAAATACAAAGACATCCAGACAGACAGACATACAGAGAATACAAAGGCAGACAGAGGAAGCCAGGTCTACATACATACAGACCGACAGAACATACAGACATACATACATACAGATATAGCCAGAAAACCATTCAGGGACAATCAGAGACATACAGAAAAGTACACAGACATCCAGGCAAACAGTCAGACAGATATACAGAAAAATGCAGACAGACAGACAGAATCAGTCAGCCAGTCAGTAAGCCAGGTCAGGTCAGGTAGGCAGGCAGGCAGGCAGGAAGACAGACAGACAGACACAGCCAGTTAGGCAGTAAGGAAGACAATCAGGAAGCCGGTCAGAAAGGAAGACAGACATACAGTCAGGCAGACAGATGGACAGACAGTCAGACAGGCAGGCAGGCAGACAGACATACAGTGACAGTCAGACATACATACAGAAAAATACACAGACATCCAGGCAGACAAACATATGGAGAATACAGAGGCAGACAGAGAGACAGGCAGGCAGACAGAGGAAGCCAGGTCTACATACAGACAGACAGAACAGCCAGACATACATACATACAGAGATAGCCAGACAAACATACAGGGACAGTCAGACAGACATACAGAAACATCCAGGCAGATATACAGAAAAATAAAGAGAAATCCAGTCATTTTGTCTGTCAGTCAGTCAGTCAGTCAGTTAGTCAGACAGACAGTCAGTCAGTCAGACAGTCAGTCAGGTAGACATACAGTCAAGCAGACATACAAACTGTCAGGCAGACATACAAACTGTCAGGCAGACATACATACTGTCAGGTGAACAGACAGTCAGTGAACAGAAATTCGGTGGATGGGGCACTTTCCCTCCGCTGGTGCTTAAAAGGAATGTGGCACCTTCAAAACATGATTTTAAATGAGATAGCCAAGTTTTAAAGCAAGTCAGAAAACCCGGTACTCCATATATCATTTGTTTTGGAACTCAATATTTCAGTAGAAAAAGCTAAAACCTACCTGACACCAGCCCCCTCATCAGCCCCCCACCAGGCAGTCATTGTTGTGAGCTTCCGGGGTGATGACATATGCTGACGTCACAATGAGCATCAGCGAATCGAAGCCCTTGAAGCGTTTCAAGTATGGTAATGGCTGCCAGAACATGACATCCACAGGCAGATATTTATTTTCCTAGAGGAGTATTTTTAAAAACAAAATATTGAGCTTATTGAACATTTTTCACAGAAATCATGAGTGGTTTCATTATTTTTTTCTAAAAGTACGCCTAATTGCACTAAATTCCAAGATTCGACCAAGGTGCCAAATTCCCTTTAAGAATGTTCATTTCACACCAGTCTGCAAAGTATGACATTTCTGACGAGATCTCGTCAGTGTGAGTGCCCTTAGAGATAGAAGGAAGTGGTGCAAATTGTATCAACCTGGTGCGAATTTGTAAGACTGGCAAGAGGAAGGTGACAATTAAACCATACAAATACTAAATGGTTATTAAGACAGACGAAGTGGCTTGAGAAAAAGTCCCTTAGTAATAAGAGGTAGCATTGCATTGGATGGGTAGGAATGGGTGCATTTTCTCCCATGTATATGACATATTTCTGCAACTTCTTGGAGGCTGGTGGTGAGAGAATTTTAGATGGCTAGTGCGACTCATCCGGCCTGTTGCCATACTTTGCAGGCTGGATTTTACACAACAGCAGAGTATCTGGAAAACAAAAATCACATGCCTATGTCCACTTCAGGGTCATTTTCTGCCATAAAATTTTCTTACCTGCCCCAAAAAGGGGCAAAAGCAGCCCCAAACTGGTAGGTCAGCCTCTCTCGAGGCTGCCCCAACAAGACGTCACAACTTCCCACCTTCGGAAAAGTGGGAACCAGCTTCAATCCCTTAAGCTGTTGATCACAATGTATATAATAAACATACTGTACCAAGCCTTATAAAGTTCACAACCCAATAAAGTAGGGACTGGGTCCTCAACTCGCTGTTCCCAATCTGCTTCAAGAACATTGACGTACACTGGGCAGAGATATTGTACAAAATCCTGACTTAGTCTGGTGATGGCTCATCATGAGCTCAATGACAGCGCAAATGAGAGGCACCGGGAATACCAAAAAAATACCTGTACACCTAGGGTATTCCAAGGTAATCATGTGGCCTTCCATCTGGCATGCAATTTCCTTGACAGAACATAACGCGTATAGGTACCTTCCATTCTGACCTCAAAATCTATCAGCCAGGGTTAAGTAGAAAATACAATGTTACATACGCAGACTATACTTTAAATAATCGCTTACAGCCTGTATTGAAATCCGTAATGATCCCTAGTATATCGTGAAAGACAGGCCGAAGCAATCAAGCAACCCCTCGTGCTCACCTATGCGCTTCCAAAATGGCGTATCCAAAGCCGTGGACTTGCTGAAAGCTTCCTTTAATTCAGTCCACCTCTTTTCTGAAACGCATTTCCGCTCCAGCAACGCTAGAAACGCTTGCAGTATTTATGACCTATTCGTCATAAAAACGGCGGTGTTTATGACGCATCCGTCCTAAACACCGCTTCCTCTCATATGACCTATTCGTCATAAATACCGCGGTGGTCGTGTTGTTCTCAGCCTGCCGAAAAGCCACCGAAGATGAAAATTGACGGTGAACTGGTTTCACAGGGAGGGACTAAACTGCGGATAAAACGTGCGGAAAAACCAATGCTCCGTGATCAGAGCAGATAAAGACTTGCGGTTTTCACCTAAAATTATCAAAACATCTGATTTGTGGTATTCTTGATTTTCAAACCGATCCTCCCATAAACAACAACGTTATAACGTAACACGTTACATCATTTGACCTGCGGAGAAACCCACGCTCCGTAACCACAGCAGCTAGCGACTCGCTGTTTCTATAAATCCAAGCAGCGTGGTCTGAAACAGTGTATTCTTGAGTTTCAAGTTGAACCCTTTATAAATACCAACGTTATAACGTAAATCGTTCATTCTTGGCCTGCGGAGAAACCCATGCTCCGGAACCACAGCAGCTAGCGACTCGCTGTTTTCACTAATCTAATCGGCGTGGTCTAAAACGGGGTGTTCTTGAGTCTCATTTCGATCCATCCACAAATACCAACGTTGTAACATAAATCGTTAATTTTTGGCGTGCGGAGAAACCCATGTTCCGTAACCACAGTAGCTAGCGTCTCGGGGTTGTCACTAATAGAATCGGCGTGGATTGAAACGGGGATTCTTGAGTTTCATTTTGATCCCTCCATAAATACCAACGTTATAACGTAAAACGTTAATTTTTGCCTGCGGAGAAACCCATGCTCCGTAACCACAGTAGCAAGCGTCTTGGTGTTGTCACCAATAGAATCGGCGTGGTCTGAAACGGGGTATTCTTGAGTTTCATTTCGATCCCTCCATAAATACCAACGTTATAACGTAAAGCGTTGATTTTTGCCTGCGGAGAAACCCATGCTCCGTAAACATAGCAGCTAGCGATTCGCTGTTTTAACCAATAGAATATCAATAATAACAAAATAAAAATTCAAGAATACCCCGTTTCAGACCACGCCCGTTCTATTGGAGAAAACAGCTAGTCGCTAGCTGCTGTGAAATTAATGTTTTAATTATAACGTTAGTATTTATGGCGGTATCAAAATGAAACTCAAGATTAACCCATTTAAAGGGAATGTGGTACCTTTATAACGTTATTTTAACTGAGATAGCCAAGTTGTAAAGCATGCCGGAAAACCCCGTACTCAATATATCATTTGTCTTGAAACTCAACATTTCCATAGAGAAAAGCTAAAAACTACCTGAAATGTACCCCACATGTACCCTTAGCAGCAGGCCACTGTTGTCAGCTTTTTGTGACAACATATGCTGACGTCACAGTGGGTATCAGCCGATTAAAGCTCTTGAAGCCTATTGAATATGGTAGTGGTTGCCTGATCATGATATCATCCACAGGCAGATGTTTATTTCATTCCCTAGAGGAACATTTTAAAAATCAAAATATGAACGGGCAAATGTTCAAATTGGACTGAGATGCGCTTGGAACTCGGGAGGGCAGTTTGTTATCACCTCTACTGTTCGTGCTCTTCCTAAATGATCTCCCCGACACCATCAAACCCAAATTTTGATGTTCGCTGACGATGTGAAGCTTTTCAACAAAATTACCACAAGAGATGCAGAAATTCTCCAGAGACCTGGATCACCTCACTCAGTGGTCAGAAACCTGGAAATTAAAGCTAAATCCCACCAAATGTCAATCACTTTTTTTATAAATTTGTTCAAGTTGTTCCTTGGTAAGGCTGCTGGAGTCGGAGTCTCACTAAAGTCATCAAGGGACTTGTCACGGAGACCCCGACCCCACCACCCGAACGAGCAACTCCCTCAATGGAGGGTTAATTTAGAAGCCAAAGTTTAACGTCTCACAAAGCACAGGGACGGCCGCCCCGCTCAGGTCACCCTCTCACCAGTCAGTTGCCAGCCGACCTGTACGTCGGGTAAACTATTGAGCGCCGGAGCGGCTCAGGGAACCGATCCCAAGCCTGGACATGCACTGCCACTGCATGCTTCTGAGCAGCGGACCGGAGCCCAACGCTCTACCAACTGAGCTACCGGGGCGGCAAAGGATTACTTAGGATCACTCTGAACAAAAAAACAATGCTGGCTAGGTACAAAATTCGTAACAACGACCTGGAACATGTTCAAGAAATTCGAGACCTAGGTGTTTGGCTAGACACAAAATTAACGTTTCAGGCTCATATCAACCATACCGTCAGCAAAGCGAATAGGATGCTAGGTTTGCTCATGCGCTCACTCCAGACTAGCCGAACGGCGGGACGACTGAAACCTGCTCCTATGTATTCTTGCAGCCTTCTTTGGCAACGTTCGCTCCATCTTAGAATACGGTAGCGTAATCTGGGGTGGAGCCGCAAAAATGTACTTAGATCGACTTGAAAAAATTCAACAACAATTTCTGATGTGGTTGGCTGCCCACACTCACGTGCCTCAACAAAACTTATCACTCTCCCACAATGATCTACTAGGTAGTTTCAAAATTACTTCACTTCCAAAAAGACGACTAAAAGCGACATTCTGTTTGTCTACACAATTTTCATCCACAGAACGGACTCCGCCTTCCTGCTTGGGAATCTACCGTTGCATGTGCCTCAGCGTCGGACCAGGGAGGGACAAAACCAGCTGCTACACATTCATTTTGGGAGAGTAGAAACCGTGAGATGTGGATTGTTCATCCGTGCAGTTCGCGCTTTTAATCATCATGTCAGCACGTATCCTTCCATCGACCCTTTTATCTCTACTTTCTCATCGTTGAAATCCTCCGTCAGTAAATATCTTAGGGATCATCCGTTTTAGTGAACTCATGGTTTTAGGATTTCACTGTTTTATAGCATCATGTTTTTCATTTAATATTTACATGCTTATTTGAATTTAATGTTTCTGCGGTTGTAACTGTATATGTGACTATCAGTTCATCATCTCTTGTAAATATTCACGTATTGTTTTATCAATTGACTTGAGCTGTAAGTGGGATAATCCTGTTGCTCATATATACTGAATAAATACAAATACAAATACAAAATATTGAGCTTGTTGTACATTTTTCAGAGAAATAATGTACGCTTCCATGATTTTTGACTAAAACGTCCCCTAATTACACTAAATTCCAGGATTCGACCAAGGTGCCACATTCCCTTTAAGACCACGCCGATTCTGGTCAGAAAGCTGACATCTTTACTCAGGCAAATGTTCAGTTCTGCACCTTGGGTCAGCCAACGTTCACCAGCAGTACACAATGACGTGTGGGCCTGTCCGTGAAGTCACCAAGGAAAAATACCTGGGCATCATGATCGATCCTGATTTGAAGTTCAGGCACCAGGCTGCCTCTGCGATATCCAGATCCAACAGGGTACTTGCTGTGATCCGAAAGTCATTTACCAATATTGACATGACAAATTCACTCTACCTTGCTTATATAAAGCACTAGTGCGTCCTCCAGCCGAGTACGGCGACGCTGTGTGGGGCCGTTTAGAGGGAATGGACCACTTAGTTGAAATTCTAAAAAGAGCAATTTAAGAACATTATTGGTCTGAAGATCAGGGAAACAGCATTTTCCCCACTTCCATACGCTAAAAAGAGAAATATATCCCCTTTTCTAACAATAGGTGTTCATCAAACTCATAGTTTTGATAATAAGAGAAATCCCAAACCTTGATCATAGACTTCCTGTTAAAGGGAGATACGCGAACAATTTTTATTGTGGTTTGTTGCTATTTGAAAAATATTGATTACGCAATTGTCAATTATTTTCGTATCTTCGACAACATTTTTGGAGGCCACTCAACGATTATTGAAATATGTTAACGATACCAGTAAAAGGCTGGAACCTTCTCTTTATCTCTTAGTTTTCAGAAGCTTTTATAAGTTTTAAAGTAATTGTTATTGTAATAAAAAATTTTGTTCTCCTGTATTTGTAACTGAATAAATTTTACATAGCCCATAATAACTACGAAATGAATCAGTTTACTCTAAAAGTGGAGCATAGAATAATTACTCGAGTCTTCAGTCGTTTTGTACCTCGAGTCTTCATTCGTTTTCTACAAAATTCCCATGATGACGAAACTTAAGCGTCAAATACGTCACGTGACCCAGGTATGAGAATTCCTGCGCTTCTGATTGGTCAATTGTGATTTCTTTAAACTCCTATATTTCTGTTTTAAAAGAGTGTTGAAATGTTGTTTCTTTTAAGTTATATTTTTCTGTGATAGTTCGAGGTTCTACACCACTGTTTAGGGCAGATAGGACCTAGTTTTTAGAGAAATTGATGGTCATAGCTGCGGCTACGTCATTTAACCGATTGTGAGAATTCTCGATAAGTCGTCTAGAAATGTTGACTTTGAGAGCGATCTTAACCCGCGCCCCACCGGGGGTCCGGCGCCACCTTCGCCCCACCGAAGGGGCCATCGATGGCCCCCCTCTAACTCCGAAAATATGGGCGTTAGCGCAAATCTGCAAAGTGCAATAGAAAGCTCGCGTGAATTCAGTAAGAAATTACTTCGCATGTTTTAGTGCTCAGGTCAATGGTTTGACCTCCAGAGGTCAAATTAGGTCAAGATCGGCTATTTTCACTCAAATATGCAATGATTAAGCAAACTGGGCATAACTCTTATGTCATTAGAGCTATTGAGGCCTGGTAAAATACATTTGATAGCAAATTGCCAGTACTTTTTCCGCTATGTGGAACGTAAAGACCTCCCGCCAGTGGTTTGACTGCCAGAGGTCACCTCGTGACCTAATATGACCTGAGGTCACGAAAGGTCAAAAAGTGACCTTGCCGTATATCAAATGAAAGCCAGTGACAAGACAAACACGATGGTGTTTGTTTCATTGCTCTAGCTCAATTAGGTCAAAAGTTATTGTAAAAATACTGTTTGTGACCTCTGGTGACCTTGGATGACCTTGGAAAAGTCAAAGGGCAAATATGACCCCTGGGATCCGTGAAAGGGTGTCCAAAAACGCTGTTCTGAGCAGTCTGAGTATTTCCAATCATTTTTGTGGCTTTTATATCATGAAATAGCTTTTCCCCATGCTTTTCCAATGGGAGAGGTCGCCTCGTGACCTGACCTCAGGGCACGAAATCAAAAAAGCCCGGATATACACCTTGTAGACCCTGGAGGGGTCATGAAGTGTAGGAAGTTTCAAATCGATCGACTTTGAAATGTAGCTCTTACAGAGCTCTAAAGGTGAAGTGAGGTGACCTTGGTTGACCTCGTCTGGTGACCTGACCTTGGGTGACCCGGGGTAAAAAATTTCAGGGATGATGATAAAATGATGCAGTGAGAGGTAGAGCCCTCAACCGCGGTGCTGCGCCTCGTCGTTTTTCTGCTATCCCGGAAAAACCTTAGGGGGGCCATCGATGGCCCCCCGGTGGGGCGAGGGTTAAGGCATTTGGAGGCTGAGTTCGCAAAAAATGAGAATAGGACTTCTGAAACAACTTTTTGTGATCTTTTGCTATAGCCAATACATTTTCTGTTGCGTATCTCCCTTTAAGGTCCATTCACAGGATTTCCTAATTGCAAAAATCGCATGCAGCACTGCAGCCAAAAACTGAGCGATAGATGTCATTAGAGCTGCCGAGTTTAATCGGTGGTGCAAAGATGATGCATATCCCTGATGTAAAGAAACAATTTAAGAGCTGAATTTTGACAAAAACAATTGATACTTGTTCTGGAAAGTACGGGGAAGGGAGGATGTGATGTGTGCCGCGACCATGGGGCGTATTTCGTCCCAGTGACGCTATGAAATGGACAACGACTCGCCTGAAGTTTTTGGTTGACAGGCTGCTGCATGCTGGCTCACTCGCTTGCACGGTATTTTCAGCGAGTGGGCAAGGCTTAGGGCTTACGACCAATCCGATTACTGCAACCAAATGTAAGGTATTCCTTCAGGGTTTGAAATAAGGCAATAAACTCATTTACTTTGAAATTTAAAGCTGGCAGAAATATTATACCGAGAGCCTAGCATTGCCAGACGCAGGGGGTGGGGGGAGGGGGCATTTCGGCCATGACCCCTCCCCTAAAGCGCTGGAAGAGGGGCCCAAACTATCTTTTGAGCACCCAATGGCCGGATAAATTTGTGAAAAAAGGTGTTAACACTAGGTCTGTCGAGCAATTAAATATTCGCTCTCACCCCCCCTCCTCCCCAGGAGAGCGATCATGTACTTGTAGAGGTAGCTTACACTTTGCTTACAGTTTGTCGAGCACCCAAATCGCACGTCCCACCTCCCCATTCCAGGAGGAGAGATAGACATGGGTTTGGCCCGCCCAAAACTGGGATCTGCTTCCGCCCCTGGAGCTTAGTGAGGAAATTAAATATGCCAATAGTGGTTTCCCAACACGCTCTACAAAACTGCTATCTTGGTTCAAAGCCCATGATAAAAGTGGGGCACTCCCTTTAATCCGGCTGACCAGTAATTGGTGGAGAGGGTACAGAGACGTGCAACTCGTATAATCCCCTAACTGTTATTTACCTTATATCGAAAGGCTCCGAAGTCTAGGTCTCCCGTCACTGTAATACCGTAGACGGAGGGGAGATGTGGTGAAAATGATCCAGCTGCTGCATGGGCGAGTTTACTTGGACTATTCAGATTTTGCAGCACTAAACCAAACACTCGGACTAGAGGACACCCGCTGAAACCTAATGCTTACCGTCTCCTTCCATAGTCTTCATCACTTCACATTCATTACGACGGCGCTTGAAAAGCCACCGTATGTGTGGAAGTGTTCGTAACAAATATAAATACAAACTGACGATACCCACAGCTCAAACCAGGGTCCGCCGATGTGTGATTGGGGGTTCGAGCTGTTTCCGACTAGAACTCTCTGCCCGAGTCCGTAGTTGCTTCTCAGAGATTGTCTCAGTTCTAGTCCAATTTAGACACCCGCTGGAACCATCTCAGGTACCTGATTCCTTAGAACGACTGAGATAAGTACACTTTCATCTGGAGCTCGTTGAGAACGGGACCATCAGGCCACAGTGGCCTCAAAATCCCGACTTTATGTAAGGTAAGGTATGTATATCTCTGCAGTGTTCTGAAGTGTGTCTGACACCACTAGCCAACTGGCGTCTATGGCCTTGAACCCGGTGGTCAGCCGACCCGGTGGCGGCTCAAGGTCACACGCCGCCCCCGGCGCTAGCGTGTGTCAGTGAGCGCACTGATACAACAGTCTGGGATCGGAGAACTGGCGTCTGATGCCCGCGCGCGCGGCAGAGCGGGACGAGACAAAACACTACACTTTTGCGTTCAGGATGAGATGAAGTTAACGTAACACAGTTTGTTATGGATGGTGTGCAGCCTCCCGCCCCGTTTCGGGACATGCCACTCTATTGCCGGGAGTCACTGCCAACACTCAAAATCTAAACCATTACAGCAATTGCTTAGCTTTTTTGCGTGGTCATAGAGTAACAACTATTCTAGATGTTTGTATCCTTTGGTGAGGTTTCTTCTCATTGAAACTGTTTTATTCACCATGTGAGTTAGGATCTATGCTGTGGGTTCCGCCAGAACTTTTTGCCAGAAGTCTTGCCCTCTGGCCCACCAAATGCAGAACCGATAAATGAGTGAACCTCGCTTCTGATGTGTTCGGCAGCTGACGACGCGGGTTTTGAGACGCCCATTTACGGGAACCATGTGTGTAAGACGCCCAACCTGGATCAGCTGGCCCGACGCAGCACCGTGTTCGACCAAGCCTTCACCTCCGTCAGCAGCTGCTCGCCCAGGTAGGTCCGGACCAAGATACCTTTACTTAAAGGTACGTTCAAGAGGGATTCCTCCACGCTCGAGTGACGTCACACGAACGTGGAGGAATTCCTTCACCAATGGGCCGTGCGTCGAACTGCTGCTGATGGCACTTCCCGTTTATGAATTTGTGAGAACACACGATGATAAAGTTTATACAAAATGCAATAAATAAGCATTTTGTCTTCGGTTCTGGGCCGTTTTTTGCGAAAATTTGGATGTTTAATCATGTAATTTTCCCATGTTATATGCTACGAGGTCTGACGTCACATCTGGTATCTGCTCTGCCTGTTGGAGGGGGCTGAGTCCGGACTGGCCGCCCAGGCAAGTCCGGACTGCTCGCACAGGAAGGTCCGGACTGGTCGCTCTCGACCAACCCCAACACTCATGTTTTTGCGATTGCCCTGAGAATTTGGTTGTGCCTGGATGGCTTTGTGGATGAATGTATGAATGTATGTATGAATCCATTTTATGGATCTAAGTGGTTGGTCTGGTGGCTTTGTGGACGGTTGCTGGCTGAATAACATGGACCAGGGTGTATTTAATGACCACTATCATCGGCCAACCTTCTGTGCGCGCTGAAGGTTTGACCTGGTGCCGGATTTTGCCTGCCAGAAGTGGCGAAAAAAACTTGGAATAAAGTGCAAACATTTTCGTATTTGTCAGAGTCCTCAGTGAAGGAAAACGGTTTGTAATCTAACACTTTTTTACCTCTGAAAGGAAATTTGCACCAGTGACTAAAACATTTTATTGGCAAAAGGCATGAATCCAATTGTTTTCATGTATATTTAATGTGTCAAATCTCCAAAAACGTTTTTAAAAATTTCAGCTATATATTCCTAAATTTTTTTTTTTCTAATGTTTTCTTTTTTCTCGTAGAACACGTTTACTTAAAGTGTATCGTGCAGTGCCTGCCGCCAGACTTCAACGCGGACGTTTTAATCTCTTGTCGTGTCTTTTTAAACATGCTTGTATGTGTATGTGCAAATAAATGTCATGGCTAAAAAGGAAATTCGAATTTGCTAAAATTTCAACCGGAAATGCGAAATTTTAAGCTCTTATTATTTTTCACATGTTGTTGCTTCAAGGGAAATCTCACTGGCGGATCCAGGGGGGGCAAAGGGTCTGTGGCCCCTATCACAGCCTAAAATAGTTTGTTTGTCCCGAAACCCCAAAAGAACCAAAGTTGAACCGCTTTTCTTAAATACTATGTTTTTGCGATTTTTTAATCGATTTAGCCCCCAAAAACGATGGTTTTGCCCCCTCCAAAAGATCCTTAGATCTCTCCTGGATCTACCAATGAATCTACTACAAAAGCTAATAGCTCGAGATATCTGAGCCGTCCCGGTAGCTCAGTTGCTGCCCCGGTAGCTCAGTTGCCGCCCCGGTAGCTCAGTTGGTAGAGCGTTGGGCGATAGAGAGAGAGAGAGAGAGAGAGAGAGAGAGAGAGAGAGAGAGAGAGAGAGAGAGAGAGAGAGAGAGAGAGAGAGAGAGAGAGAGAGAGAGAGAGAGAGAGAGAGAGAGAGAGAGAGAGAGAGAGAGAGAGAGAGAGAGAGAGAGAGAGAGAGAGAGAGAGAGAGAGAGAGAGAGAGAGAGAGAGAGAGAGAGAGAGAGAGAGAGAGAGAGAGAGAGAGAGAGAGAGAGAGAGAGAGAGAGAGAGAGAGAGAGAGAGAGAGAGAGAGAGAGAGAGAGAGAGAGAGAGAGAGAGAGAGAGAGAGAGAGAGAGAGAGAGAGAGAGAGAGAGAGAGAGAGAGAGAGAGAGAGAGAGAGAGAGAGAGAGAGAGAGAGAGAGAGAGAGAGAGAGAGAGAGAGAGAGAGAGAGAGAGAGAGAGAGAGAGAGAGAGAGAGAGAGAACTTAAAACCACAGGACCACCTCTAATTTCTCCATCTTTCATGCCTGACACAACCTACCTACCCGCCCCCTGTCGCGGGCAGCCCTGCACTGACTTTCCCCCTGCCCCGGGCAGCCGTGCACTGACTTTCCCCCTGCCCCGGGCAGCCCTGCACTGACCTCCCTCCTGTCCCGGGCAACCCTACACTGACTTTCCCCCTGTCCCGGGCAGCCCTGCACTGACCTCCCCCCTGTCGCGGGCAGCCCTGCACTGGCTTTCCCCCTGTACCGGGCAGCCGTGCACTGACTTCCCCCTGTCCCGGGCAGCCCTGCACTGACTTCCCCCTGTCCCGGGCAGCCCTGCACTGACTTTCCCCCTGTACCGGGCAGCCCTGCACTGACTTTCCCCCTGCCCCGGGCAGCCCCGCACTGACCTCCCCCTGTCGCGTGCAGCCGTGCATCGGTCCTGTCGGGCCTGCCGTCCCACCAGAACGGCATGTACGGCCTCCACCACTCCGTGCACCACTTCAACAGCTTCGACCGGCTGGTGACCTTACCCAAGCTGCTGCGTCGCCACGGGATTTTCACCGGTACGGCTGTCCCTTTCCCAGTACTTAACTGCGTCTTTTTTAATATTACATTGACCCCAGGCCGCAAACTATCAGTATTTGATGCTGGATGTCCCAACTTTGTGCCAGTATCCCTGCTTGAATCTTCTAAAGTGCGACGTTTTGCTCCAGATGGGAGATTTCGATTTCATGGGTATTTGGCTATGTCGTGATCACCACTTTTTCACAGGATCTTTGATTACCGGGTGTTTTCTAATGTATTGATGGCCGCTGATCACGATTTTCCGGTCGAAAATGTCGAATTCGAAAAATTTTTGCCCGCGCAAGCCGTTTGAAATTCTTCCGGTTTGCCAAAATTTCGATGTTTTCATATCTCACGGACAATAAAATGCAACTGATGTATTGAAATGGCCCCAGAACTTTAAAACCATTGCATCTGAACAATTTGAAACCTTTTTTGACTCCTTGAAACTTACTTACCCGAAAAAGTACCTTGGAAAGACGGGGATGTTTGAGCTTAAGAAGATGATAATAGATGGCGCGCATGACGCAGCCGTCAACCACTGTCCCGCTACGTCGCTTATGTCAATAAGCTATTAGCCAAAGGAGCTGGATATAGGATTTGAGCCTATTTTGAATTCGATGAATGCACATTTACCTTCACAAGATGATCTAGATTTCTCTCGCTTGCAGTTTTAAATATTATTAGTAATGGTTGCTTTCAAAGCAGGTCCAATTAAGATCTGCCATCCATATATAGATTAGGTATCTAAGCATGTAGTCACTGCGGATCAATTTCAAGTATTAAAATGTATGCAAGAGCCAGTCGATTATATTTAGATTAGTCTTGCTATCACTAGCAAGGAGAATATCGCATTTCGGGAAAAATGAAGCTACACGACACCCAGCTTGCCGTCAAGCCATGTATGCTGCCGCATAATCAGCTCTCGACTGGGGCTGACGTCGGTCGAATTATGATGCTGCGGCTTGAAGAGATGGAGGCCAGGGAAGTGGACGAATTTCACGTTTCAATAGCTTCAATATTCGAACCGACCGCTGATGAAGTTACCGAGACTTACAGAAGAGCATCTGTGCCAGCAAAAACATCAGTTGCATTTTATTGTCCGTGAGATATGAAAACATCGAAATTTTGGCAAACCGGAAGAATTTCAAACGGTTTGCGCGGGCAAATATTTTTCGAATTCGACATTTTCGACCAGAAAATCGTGATCAGCGGCCATCAATACCTTAGAAAACACCCGGTAATCAAAAATCCTGTGAAAAAGTGGTGATCACGACATTGCCTAATGGGTATCATACTGGGCAAGCTGCTGTTTAGCGAAGACAGTATTTTCAATAAGGAACACATGGATGTTGCTGTTTAGAAATATTTCTGAATTTGTAGGATGATGTGATAATTTCAGGGTGAAGGCTCTCGCTTTTTTCTCTTGCCGTGTCTGGTCCCATTTCCTCTAAATCTTGTGAATCAAATGTTAAAATACTTTGAGACATCATGAAAGCAAAAAGAAACTAGGAGTATTTAACTGTCAAGGATTTAGCACAAATTAGATTCAACTCTTTTTTTCGTCACGTTCCATATAAGCCAGATGAAAGTTACTTAAGCTACTTTTGAAGCCATCTAAGAAACATTGTGCCGTTTTTCCTCCCTCAAACCAAGATTTGACGTAAAGGCGCGTGAAATGGTCTAGCTGCTTTCGATTTGTTGTCAATAATTACTTGCAAGAGTGATATTCCGAGCCTTTGGTGTTCTAAAATCTTAGGAGTTTTAGAAGCAGTTGCCCAACTGGGGTTTTCAAAAACAGAATCACTGGATATCCGCACCTAAGAAATCTGTCCTCAAAATACAGGGCTCTGTTTTATATTTCTTAACTATTTGAATTCAACATTCGGTAAGTTACTAATTTTGTGTAGAAAGTAAGCACAGATTACAAAGTTGTGAGATGAATATAGGGGCTGGTCCTGACCCTCTTTTGGAAAAAATGAGAGATTTTGGTACCAGGTGGTTTGTTGAAAATGTCCTAACATAAATGATGCAAAATGATGTAAGAGGTAGGCCGTAATTGTCGAGATCAGTGACTAGACAATAGTAGTGAATTTTTGCGGTTCTTTTTCATTTATCTGGGGTATTTTCTAACAAAACATCTGGAACCAAAAGCTCTTGGCTGTTCAAGAGGGGGCTTAGACCTGTCCCATATTGTGGCCCCAGCCGATATTTTTTATTTTTGTTCTTATTAGGCACGTTCTGCTTGCAAATGTGTTCGTTTGATTTCGGGGCCGTGATCTTGAACATCTACCAACTGAGCCTAGCTCAGTAGCTCAGTTGGTAGAGCGTTGGGCTCCGGCCTGTTGCTCAGAAGCATGCAGTGACAGTGCATGTACAGGCTTGGGATCGGTTCCCCTGAGACGCTCCGGCGCTCAATAGTTTACCCGACGTACAGGTCGGCTGGCAACTGACTGGTGAGAGGGTGACCTGAGCGGGGCGGCCGTCCCTGTGCTTTGTGGGCCGTTAAACTTTGGCTTCGAAATTAAACCTTCATTGTGGGAGTTGCTCGTTCGGGTGGTGGGGTCGGGGTCTCCGTGACAAGTCCCTTGATGACTTTAGTGAGACTCCGACTCCAAAAGTCGAACTGGGAACAACTTGCACAAAATTTATAAAAAAATTGAGTGGAAAAGTTTAACAGGGTTGCGTTTTGGAAGGAAATGTGGGGCTATTGTAATGACCGAGATTTAAATTGAGATAGTCAGGTGATGAATAATATAGAAAAAACCCTGCTCTGGAATTTGCAGAGAAAAGAGAGAATGAAAGAGAACAGCGGGTTCCGTCTCCCCCGGCTCTGCACCGGGCACAGCTTCCAATAAACACCTGCGCCGGACCTTAACACGCGCACTGGAGGCGCCTCGGAGGCCCCACCTATTTTTTCGAGGTAGCCGGAGAACCGCTCGTAGCCGAAATACGTTACTCAGCCACATTTAACAGACTTTAACGGCGCGTAGATTTGTGAAAAAAATTGAAAATCGACCGAAAATATTTTGACCTTTACGCTTTCAAAGTCAGACCTGCATTTTGAGATGGCCACAATAGCCTGGTCGGACCAGTCCGCTTGCATTGAGGGACCGAGTTGTGACGTCACACATAGGCTCTAAATGCATCCATCCTTGGCCAATATTATTTTTCGGGAAACAATCTTTCGCAATACCGCAAATTCCACACGATTTTTATACAAAGGAGCTCTTTTGACAGGTAATTGAACAGCGCACAAAATGACACTCGACCTATAGGTTTTATTTTACATTGGCGTAATTAGGACAGTGAAAAGAGGGGCTTTGTATATAAATTTTGTCCAACTTGTTCCCAGTACGGTTTTCGGAGTCGGAGTTGCACTAAAGTCCTCAAGTGACTTGTCACGGAGATCCTGACCCCACCACCCGAACTAGCAACTCCCACAATGAAGGATTGATTTAGAAGCCAAAGTTTAACATCCCACAAAGCACAGGGACGGCCGCCCCGCTCAGGTCACCCTCTCACCAGTCAGTTGCCAGCCGACCTACGTCGGGCAAACTATTGAGCGCCGGAGCGTCTCAGGGGAACCGATCCCAAGCCTGGACATGCACTGCCACTGCATGCTTCTGAGCAGCGGGCCGGAGCCCAACGCTCTACCAACTGAGCAACCAGGGGATTGATTTGGAGCAAATCAATCCAGCCAAGGTGTCCGTAACATATTTTGCAGATATTGTCATGGTGCCATGAACTGTGGTTGAATTGTAGTTTGAAACATTGCAAACAGTATACACTTAATCCATAAACAACGATACAACAATATTGGTCTGTCATAAATTCATAGCGTCGCCACGAGCAACCAAACGGGAGACACCGGAAATGTATATTTAAGCTTGGCTTTTCTTTCTCAGCCAGCTTTTTTGGTATACCTGTAACACATTTGCTGTATGGGAATGTTCTATTATGCCCGGTATTCGAGTGATTTATTAAACCCGCATTGGAGATAGGTCCGGCACTAATGCGCGCAGGCACTGGCTGCTAGGCATTGACATCACTGGCTGGTAGCCCCCCTGAGATCTCAGAAACAAAGAGGCTTAAAAAACGCCGGTTGGGGGTGGGCGGGCGCTACGGTAATCCACACCATAGCCGATTTTCATTTATCTGGATCAATATTTTCAAGGTCAAACGAGGTTATAAATGTCAAATATTGACTGTGCTGGGGACCTATCGGAAAATGCCGTAATTAAGCGGTAAGAGTGGGGAATGTGCTAAAGGACCAGGGGAATATAGGAAAGGCTACAAAGCTCCTGTCCTAACCTTTTTGGGGTCAAGGTCATTCAAGGGCATTGACCTATGACGTCACAAAATGGTTAACTCCCTATAGTGTACACCATTGCAGCCGTTGGGCGGGAAATAAGGATCGACCTTTACCTATGACCTTAGACCTTGACCTTAACATTGGGTTACCTTAATTATGACGTCATAGCAGAATAAACGTCATACTGGGTCATGCCAGTTGTCAGCACTGGCGGATCCAAGGGGACGGCCAAAGGGCCGTGGGCCCCACCAAAGGCGAAGTAGTATCTTTTGGATCCCAAAAGGACCAACATTTTAACCGTTTTTTTCCTTGAAAAATACTATGTTATCGTGATCTTTTCTGGATCTAGCCTCCTCCCAAACGTTGGTTTGGTCCCATCCAAAATGTGCTCCTGGATCCGCTCATGGTTGACCGGAAGCACTGGGGCCAATGACCTTGAAAGTTGCTGATATGACCTTGACCTGTGATCTGTAACCTTGACCTTTATGTGAGGTGACCCTGACATATCATCTCGTTTATATGGCGTTGTGACGTCACCTCTCGGTCTCCAACGCAAGCAATCGGTCCGACCGCGTGATCGTGGTGATCTCAAATGCAGGTCTGACTTTAAAGGTACATACATAAAAATATCGACAAATTTTCAAAATTCTTTTACCATTCGACGCGCTGTTCAATTCTTTCAAAAGTGGCTGAGTATCGTTTTTCGGCTACGAACGGCTCTCCATCTCGGAAAAATATATGGGGGCCTCCGAGCCCCCTCCAGTGCGCGTGTTAACACGCTGAGTGCAGAGAGGAGGTAGAATTAACCCCTCTCTTGTGTTTCCTCAAATTGTATCAAAATATCAGTCTGTGAAAGTCGGTCCGTTTATGGAGACCATGGACATAGGTATACATATGTATATATTGGGGCCCAGCGACATTTGATTGTACACATGCCTTTTGTTGATATCCCGCTGAATAAGTTGAATGGAATAGGGCACCTTCACGGCTTTTGCACTGAGCTATCACTCGCCAAGAGTGTACCGCACAACCTCTGGTTTCGTACTTCGCTTCTTTCAGAGCTCAACTTTAATGAAATAGCAATAATCCATGACTGCTCTGCTTAAGCCTTGCTCTACCGGCTTTCGGGAATCAAAGATCTGGCGATGTTGACGAAAATATCCTCCGTATTACAGGCCAATATCATCTGTTTGGGGTTGAATTTTGTGTGTTGAATTTCAATAGAGCATGTGATCGCTTTCCTCTCCACTGATGTTATTAACCCGCGATATTTCAACGAAAAGTTGTTTAACTGGTGCAGTGAATTAACCTTCACATACGGTCCTCATAGTCTCCCCCCAGCATTCGCTGAGAGCTGAGCCCCGTCTCTGTCGTCACGTAAGACCGAGTACAATCTCTGACAATGAGTCGGGCGTCCGCTGTAATGCGCGGCCGGATACTGGCCGACACTCGGAGGCAGTACAGACCCTGGCTAATGTGCTCAGTGGAGAAAAATTATTAGATATGTATACTTTTTGTATGATCTTAGGGTTGCAGGAATAATAAATGAACAACTACCCAGATCATCACCTGGAGGAGGTCTCGCTGTCATTAGATTTTGATATAAGATTCCAGAGAGGATAATATATAGTACCGTCCACAGGGCGAGAATGAATGAAAGGTCAAACCTGGGGCTTTTCCCTGCTCTGTTACATGACTATTCTAGTTCAAACCCCATTATAAAGGTGCTAAATTATATTTAAACGGACCAATTGAATAATACACACTTGGGTAAAGCTGATGGATTTTTACAACAGTGTACAACAGTGAAAAACAGTCTACTTTTTAGTGGAAATAAATCATTTTACGAAAAATCTTGACAGCCAAATACCCAAGGCGATCACTGGTGGACGTGAAGGTGCCGCGGCGGTTCCGAGTTCGATGCTGCTAAATTGCTGTGGTAGCTGAGTCGCCCTAAAAAATGGGTAATGCTGAGCTTACTGGCAGCGGTGAGCTTTGAATCCCACAGGCATCGTTCAGTGACGTCAGTTTTACGGGCCACACCGGCAGGTATTGTCTTTACGGGCCACACCGGCAGGTATCGTCAGGGATGTCAGTTTTACGGGCCACACCGGCAGGTATCGTCTTTACGGGCCACACCGGCAGGTATCGTCAGGGATGTCAGTTTTACGGGCCACACCGGCAGGTATCGTCTTTACGGGCCACACCGGCAGGTATCGTCAGGGATGTCAGTTTTACGGGCCACACCGGCAGGTATCGTCTTTACGGGCCACACCGGCAGGTATCGTCAGGGATGTCAGTTTTACGGGCCACACCGGCAGGTATCGTCTTTACGGGCCACACCGGCAGGTATCGTCAGGGATGTCAGTTTTACGGGCCACACCTGCAGGTATCGTCTTTACGGGCCACACCGGCAGGTATCGTCAGTGACGTCGGTTTTACGGGCCACACCTGCAGGTATCGCTTAACGGACCGTTCCGTCAGGTATCGTTCAGTGACGTCAGTTTAACGGACTGCGCCGGCAGGTATTGTCGGCAAGAAGCACGTGGGCCCGGAGCCGGTGTTCCCGTTTGACTTCTCCTACACGGAGGAGGATGGCCACTCCATCCTGCAGGTGGGCCGCAACATCACGCGCATCCGACAGCTGGTCGCCAAGTTCTTCAGCCTGGTCCCAGATAGGTGAGGTGAGCATCCGAGGCATCCAGAGCTTCGACTGGCGATGCCCGGAAGGGAAGGGGAGAGGGTGGGAGGTGAGGTTTTTCCACACTTAACCTTAGTCGCTAAGTGCCCTAGAATTCCGAGGCGAGTTTTAGGCATGTGAATTGAGGGCACGCGCCCGCTTTAGACCCCCGTGTGTGATCGATGCTGGGCAGACCTCGCGCTCGGCAGATGTGGCCCCGGGTGCCAGCACATGTACGGGGATATGGTGTAGCTATGGTTCTCGTGATCACCGCCAGGGTAGAAATGTTCGACACGTGCGACGGTCATGTGCGATGTGGGTAGGACGCTGCGGTCCCTTATTCATAGTATTTTTACATCAAGGTGATGATTATTGGGGCTTAACGGCGCACAAACTGTTAAGCTTATATGGCGTCGCAAACCCTCCTCCTGTTGAGAGGGATTTGGGGCGATGAGGTCAGCTTGTTCAGAGACTCTGCCGGGACTTGAACCGGGAACTTTTGGCTCGGGAGACATTGCTACTCTACACTGATACACTCACTCGCCGTACATTAAAATATCCATCATGTGTATATGACGTCAGTTCGCGAAACTTACCGAAAACCGACTGTGGTAAACATAGGCCATGAAAGTCACATTTGTAACTGAGCTGTGATGACTGCCTGTGCGCCCCGTCTCTGTCGGACAGTCAGATACGGGGCGTCGGCAGTTGCACGAGACGCCGGCCGTAGCCGCTGCGCTGGTGATCTGACCCTGGGTCGGGTGCGCCGGCAGCCGACCCTGGTTCCTGTACCTGGGCTTCCACGACCCTCACCGCTGCGGACACACGCACCCGGAGCTGGGCCAGTTCTGCGAGCGGTTCGGTGCCGACGGCTCCATTCCCGACTGGACGCCGTCCCACTACAGGTGGGGCATGCCTGCTGCCGGCCGCCCAGTCCTCACGGCTCGCTCACCATCTTTCCAATGTTAGAGGACTGCATGACACCGCTGTCAAAAATAATGGCTGATTTATGAAACTAGGACTAAATCCCGGTCTTGGTTGCACTTGTTTGTGCACTTTCTCTCGAACTGTGATATTGACAGTGCAAGTGGAGATTGGAATGCGTTTTGTCCGTTTGTGAATGTGAATGTGAAGTTTTCAGTTTTCCTGACAGAGTGCAGCGAAGAATATTGTTTGAGGTTTCCATGGCTCATCAGCCTTGTTTTGACGACCATTATCGTGGAAATCAGCTTCACACAGATGTCTTGTTTGGAGTGGCATTGGTATTTTATCGCATGACTTGGACAGAATGTAAATTACTCGGAACGTGGAAAATACCATCGACAGGTTTCGATAAGAAAATTATCGGCAGTGTTTTCACCATGGAAAACACTTTTAGGCGAAAGTAATCTGGAGGCAGGCTGTGGTGAAATTACCAGGTTTAAATCAATTGAACTGTATCAAAGCTGGCATATGTTAACATTCATAGTTCACATTCACAGACCCTCGTGGCCAGCACATAATGGCTCCGGACCCAAAACAGGCTCAAGGCTCTCCGTTTGGGAACCACTGTTCTATTGGACCGATACGGCGTCGCTGGGAATATAGTACTGTGGGGAGGTATTCATACATATTACGGCACTCAAAAGCCTATAGCAGCTGATGTGCCCTTCAACCCCAAACACAATATAAGTTTTCAACTGTCAGTCACGTAGGTTAGATGGAGCACATAATACATACAGCTACACTGCGACCATCGTTTTTATCCCAATCGTTATCGTCAATACCATATTATGCTTAAAACGACATGGTGCAGAGTTGGGATGTTCGGATATGGTCGTTCGAACTTACTCCACAAAGTGTTTTTGGGGCTGGAGCTTTCGTTCTGTATTTACAGAGTTTCGCCAGCAAAAATATCGGATGAAGTGGGATGATTCAACAAGAGTTTCAAGCGAATGTAAAGTTTGGCATAGTTTGGCATAAAAATAAATAGTACTTTCTGGGAAAGACAAAAAATAATATCTATAATAATTAAGGGGATAATAAAAAGGGGGAAGGACCGTCGACTGACTGTACCGTCCGCTACATGCTAACATGCCATATGCTCCTAGCTACTGTATGCTACTAACTACTGTATGCTACTAACTACTGCATGCTACTAACTACTGCATGCTCCTAACTACTGCATGCTATTAACTGTACCGTCCATGGCGTGAGTCGTGGACGCCCAAGTCGACAAACTGTACCGTCGACTATCTAAAACACACGGTCGAGGCGGCCCATTCTGCGGACTGGTGAAAACGCACAAGTACCCCGGCCCACCTATAACACAAGAAGACAGTCTACTTTGGACTTCAAACCTGAAGTTAAGACCCGTCTGCCCAGTTCACCATAGTCTAGACTATGAGCTGACGAAACACCTAACACTATGCCTGAATGTCCTCCCGAAGCCTGCACATTCCATCAAGTCACCTATGCAAGTTTTGGAAATGCTACAAGAGCAAGACCACGTCGCCAACAACTGTCGTCTTGTTTCTTTAGACGTTGAAGCTATGTTTCCTTCAATACCTACCAATCAGGTCATACCCCTCATTCGTGATCTCCTGAAGACACACCAGGAAGCTCTCACCGACGTTACTTGCTTGAAACCAGATGCAGTTGCTGACCTCCTTGACCTCTCAATCCGCAATTGCCATGCTGTTATTCAAGATGGTGACAAGGAGAGGTGGTTCCGACAAAAATTTGGTCTTCCAATGGGCAAAAGCTACTCGCCTGTGGTAGCTGATTTGTTTATGGGCAAATGGGAAAACGATTTCCAGCACTTGGCTTCTACCTGCGGCCTCCTAAGCTACAGCTTCTGCAGGTACACAGATGATTATCTGGTACCTTCTACTTCAGGGAGATGATGCTGCCCTCAACACTTGGATGGAACAACCAAACAGCCAGGATCCCAACATAAAGGTGACCAAAGACATCGAAGTGAACTGCGTGATTCCCTACCTAGGCATCCTAATAGCAAGAGGACACAACAAGTTTATAACAGAAGTGTACTGAAAAGCATCGAAAAGCATATATGTACAACTAATGAAGTGCCGGGATTCGAATTTTACACAGAGACACGTTACCAGAGAGCAGCAATCAGATCCGACTGCGTCCGAGCCTTTCGATACTGCTCCAGGCCCAGTGACTGCAGTAAAGAACTGGACTTCATCCACAATAAATTTCACCAACATGGCTACCCATTACCGTTCATCAACTCTGTGATTACGAAAATCAGAGCCAATCTCTAGCTTAAGGCTCACGCTCTTCCTGCGCCCCCGAATCGGAAAAAAAACAGGAAAGCCTTCCACCCGTCTCTCCGTACCTTTTGCAGGAACTTGTTTTTACCAACTCAAGCGAGAAGCCAGAAAGATTAGCATACATGTGTCAAAACCACTGCACACCGTGGGATCTTTGTTGTGCAGCAAGGCCAAACACCAGTTGCCTACGTCACAAAACAGCAACGTTATATACATCATCGCATGTTCCTGCAAGGTAGGTGAAAATGTGATATACATCGGAGAAACCGACCGAGAAATACAGTCCCGAGTGCAGGAACATCGCAAAAGCTGGAGAGGACAAGTACCCTCTAAACTGAAGGCGTCAGCCTTCAGCGAGCACAGACAGTGTACTCCAGGCTCCTCGGACGTCAAAATCCTCATTCACGCTGCCCATCACCATATGCGACTGCTCATGGAGTCGGCCTTCATACAATCAGTGGGCCGGCGAGGGACCATATTCACCTCAGCCAACGATGCTAGTGTTAACAGAAATTCAGGCACTCTCTTAAATGACAGATGGCTTCCAATCATACGCCTAGCCTGTTCCTAAGACGTGTTTTTATACTTTGACGTTTACATATAGAAATCTGTTAGAAACCAGCTTTTGACCTATTTCTATATTGTATTCATAAAAGGTGTGTGGTGGTGTGCGGGCTGCGTGTGTGTGGTTGTTTGTAACGTCTTTTACACTTAGAGAAACTGAAAATCTGGTATTCGCTACTGCAAACTTGCTGTAGACGCCTTCTTTCCTCCCCTTTTTGTTATACCCATAATTCTTATAGATGTGATTTTCAGATCTTTCCCAGAATGTACTATTTATTTCTGTCACCTGACTATGGAAAATTTTACATTCTCTCGAGACTCTTGTTAAACCTCCCCATTTTATCCGATACTTTCGCTGACGAAACACTGTAAATACAGAACGAAACCTCCGACCCCCAAAAACTTTGTGGAGTAAGTTCGAACGGCCTTATCCGATCTTACGCTTAGTCGTCCCATTGCTCTTTCCTCGGGCAACCAGCTTGGAATTAAAAATGCCATTGAAGCGATATCGAAAGATACAGCTCATGATGATAATTGGAGTTTTAGAGCACTGCAGCTGCAGAGGCTATATGTGCCCGTAAAAAAGAAACAGCTCAGATGGGCGGCTTGCCGGCAGACCTCTAAGTCCTCGATTCGGCAGGGTGTTCTTCCTTATTTGTGAAAAGGGTAAACGCTATAACGAAGAAGAGACACGTTAAAGATCCTAACGGGGTGAGTCTGGATTCTGGTGTAAACCCCCTCAATTTTTTTAATATTTGTTTATCTACAGGAACTTTTCCAGAGTTACTGAAAATTGCATGTATTGTACCAATTTATAAGTCCGGAGAGAGGGATAGGTTTACAAACTACCGTCCAATATCTGTACTTCCAATACTTTCAAAAATACTTGAAAAATTAATACATCAACAAATTGTAGACTATTTGGAATCAAATAACATTCTATACAACCTACAATTTGGATTCAGAAAACAGCATAGTTCTTATATGCCAATTTCTCATCTGTATGACACGGTTACCAAAAGACTTGAAAAGGGAGAAATTTCATGTGGAATATTTTTGGACCTTAAAAAGGCATTTGATACCGTTAGCTCCGAAATTCTTTTGACAAAAATGAACCATATTGGAATCCGTGGTAAGCTTTATGACATTCTGTCTTCTTATTTGAAAAACAGATATCAGGTAACAAAAATTAATGGGAAATGCTCAGATTTCCAAAAGGTTTTGATGGGAGTCCCACAAGGCTCAATTCTTGGCCCGCTCCTGTTCATTATTTATGTAAATGATTTGTATCGAGTCTCTGAATTTGCTAAATTTTATCACTTTGCTGATGATACGGCTATAATCATATCAGGAGAAAATTCTAAGGTTCTTCAAAATAAAATTGATGCTGTTTTGTCAAAAGTAACCCAATGGTTCATTTCAAATCGTCTTTCACTCAATCCTGACAAATCCCACTTCCAAATTTACTCAAGAAATGTGATAAATGATATTCAGGTAAAAGTTAACGGGGTAGAAATTGCTAGGGAACCAGTAGTGAAATATTTGGGTATTCTCGTGGATGAAAATTTGAAATGGGAAGCACATATAGACAAAATAGCAACACAACTAAGTAGAAATATTGGGATTATGAGTAGAGTAAAATACTATTTAAATTCTCGAGAACTTCTTTGTCTTTACAATGCTCTTGTGCTCCCGTATCTCAACTATTGTGCTGTTATCTGGGGAAGTAATTATCCATCTAAATTACAGAAACTGGTCAGGCTACAGAAGAGAGCTTTAAGAATCATCTTGAAAAAACCTTTCTTTCATCCTTCTAATGAACTTTTTGTTGAATTAAACTTACTGAAGCTACAAGACTTGGTCATTGAGCAAAAAATCATAGTTTTGTCCAAATTTTTGAAGCATTCTTTGCCAATATCTATATTGTCACTTTTCCAGCTTCATGATTCCAATAATACTCGTCTCATTCAACATTTTTCTGTGCCACTATCTACCACAAATTATAGATCCTTCTCACTTTCATGTTCGGCGCCAAAGGCTTGGAACCAAGTAATTTGCTCTATCTTTCCAGATATTAATGATGTACCTTTAGAAAAGATTCAGTCAAAAAAAATGTTTACGAAATTACTTCATTGATGCCTATAAAACATTGCAGGAAATCTGATATTAATTTTGAGATTGCACGCATGGGCCGTTGGTATCACTAACTTTTTTTCTCCAAATAATGTTCACTTTTACCTTCTTCTCTTCTAAAAACACACTAGAGGTTTTTACCTATTAATAACTAACCCACTAATACCCTCTCTGTAGTACCCGTGCACTCCCTGAATGTTACTAGTGTTACTATTCTTTTCGGGGGGCGCACGGGGAAATATTCTAAACAATGTATGTAACCTAGGCATGGAAAATATAAAAAAGTTGGAGCGGGGAGTGGTGCGACCCGTTAACAATGTAATAATACCCAACTGTCTAATCCTATGGAGCCTTAGTTATTGGGTCGCACGGGTAAGGAAGGGCACTCCTGCCTACCTAATCAATGGGTAGTGGGTTAAAAAAAAAACTTCCCCGCAAATGGAGAGTTCTGGGACAAACGCAGTATCTCTCTCCGATGGTTTTCCGGTATGCCTCACCACACGTATTTCTTAGTTCAAACCTCATGTTAAAGGCGCCCAATTTATTTTAAATCATTGAGCACCTTTTAGTTACAAAAGTACGTCGCTGCAGCTGATTCTGTTCCAAATATTGATACATCGTCCGTCGGTGCGAAGGGAGGTGTATCCCGCATCCGGGACTTGCCCTCCGTGCGGGACCATGTGCTGCTGCTTCCGCTCTGAGCTCCACGAGTTCTCCGTCGGCGGAGCTACTTATTTCCGGGGCGAAATATGCAGCTGGTCATTGAGGCTGGCTGTTTTGTCGTGATGACGCGTTTGGGGTCGTGAGAGGATATTGCGTCGCCGGGGCGGTCCCGGCCAGTCGGCTCGCGTCTCATAAAAGCACCCAGTATTACGCCAAATGCATGCATCGGGTACGGCCCGGCTTCTCTTCGTTTAATTCAAAGACAGTAATATCGTGACTAGAATTGCACCGTCGCGGGAAGGTTCAGGACTGGGATGGCGGCTGGCTCAGGTCTGCTATCGGCTCTTCGCGACTTGCTTGTTGTTTTAAGTCATTGAGTTGGGTGTGAAAATAAGGTTTTCGGAATAGTCAGGTCGCTTACTCACCTGTTCGTGGACCTTTATTGAGAGTGTGAGTGGCCTATATGAATACCGGGAGCGCCCATAAAAGTCAGCCGAACGATGGGTGCTCTTGTTTGAGGTTTGCCCTCGTCTCTCTGCATTGCTGGACTTTTCGGTTTGGGACCGAAAGCTGTAGAGCAGAACTTTGGATTGTTTTTTGTTTATTCGGAGAACGTCCACTACAAAATTTCATTTGGGGACAGGATGTTTGATGGTTGCCTCCTCGAATCCTGGATTAGAAATGGATCTGATACACTGGGATTATAGATTCGGGCACAGGCCCTCATCAGAACCAAGCAGGTAGCTTATAATCAAGCTCCCGGCTCAGCACTCCGACATTTCATTTGTTGTCGTTCTGATGTTAGGTCACTGTACTTAAACGTTCCTGTTCTGTTTATTATTTTATTTGTAACGTAATACTTCCGATGCTGCAGCTTTTACCCATTAGATTTCTTCTTTGATAATAGACATAGGAAGTCATGGTACCTTTTTTCTTGTTATTTTCTCCATTCGTTTTCCAGCCTCCAGGCACCAGGCTCCTTCCAATGGTCGTCTCATTTGCGGAAAGTCTGGCCTCTGTTCGATCCTGCTCGGATGTTTTGTAGCACTAGACTATTCCGTGTTAAATCACACATCCCTCGGGACTCCGCCAATTACTGTGCAGACGAAAATGCACCTGATGGAGTACACCTGCAGCACCTGGTGAGATACTGTAATTCACCACTTCTACTGTGGGTCAGAGGTACCCTGGAGAAAACATTTGCGGTGTCCGTACGGCGTAGTATATATTTTCGCGGGCTTTGATTTGTTTTCCGCAGTGATGAAAAGCGTACATATATTTGATGTGTTCTGTCTTCAAATTTATTACGTGCTTTATTCAATGAAGCAAAATTTCGAGACACTGATTTCCTTTTTAAAAGGCGTTTCTCTTTTTTCGCCGCTACTGCGAATAGACGATGGTACAGAATCGCGTGCAAGGCGTGAGATTCCTCGAATGCTCTCCCCACGCTCCGCCTCGGGGCCTGACTTCGCCTCTGTTGGGGGCGCCCGCGTTGAGCCCAGTTACCGAGGGTAACTGGGTAACTGGGTGCTGCGTCTCGCCGTACATCCGCGGTCGCCACCGCCGCCGTTCCCTTTGCTCGGTTGTTGTTGTTGTTGTTCTCTCCCCGGGCCGGCCTACGGCCGGCCGTAGCCCAGGGGCTCTTGGTGAGTCCGGTAGCCGCGGGCCAAGGCCGCCACGGCCCCGCCGTCCCGGAGCTGCGTCGGGTCGGGGTATATAGTGCCGAATAGGCGAAGCCTCGCACCCGCCAGACTGGGGCACCGAAGCAGGACATGCTCCGGGGTGTCCGGCCCCTCTCGGCACACGATGCATCGTGCAGCGGGGCACTCGCGGTTGGGACACTGCTGGCAGGCGGGCGACGGGAGACGGCCGATGCGGTGCAGGTACTGTCTTGAGCGGCTCCAGTGACCTGCCCGCAGCTGGTGGACATTGACGGCGTCCTCTCGCACGTCGGTGAGGACCGGAGCCGGCATCCGGTCCCCCATGATTCGCCTGAAAAGGCTGTCGGGCCAGCGGCAACGCCAGGCCTTAGAGGCGGCGCGGGCGACAGCTCGGGATAGGCTGCTGACGTCAACAGGGGTATCCCCCTGTGGGAGGCTGGAGGCCCCCTTGGCCAGCACGTCCGCAGCTTCATTTCCAGGTAGTCCACAGTGAGCAGGGACCCACTGTAGGAAGACTTGACGTCCCCCTGCGGTGGCACGCAGCAGGAGGCGCCAGACGGAGGCACCCATCGGAGATCGCTGCGCGCCGGCTCCACCCGCCAGGGTGGCCAGCGCGGCCTGGGAGTCCGTACATAGGACGATGGGTACGGTGTCATCTCCCATGGGATTCAGCGCGGTCTCCAGGGCAGCCCGCATCGCTGTGAGCTCAGCGCGCGTGCTGCTACAGAAGGCGCCGGCAGGGACAGCGACCTCCTGCGTCCGGCCCGAGGGTCGGGTGATGACGGCGCCGCCCCCTCCGTCGTGGGTACCTCGCTCCGCAGAGCCGTCGCTCCAGATCCAGATGGCCTGATCTGGGAGGGTGGCCAGGAGTTCCTCGGTCGCCGTTCGCCGCCGGGTGGTCGTGGCCTCGCGACTGGCTCCCGGGACGTCCAAGCGGATGGACACTCCGCCCCTGTCCACCCACGGGGGGATGGTAACGTGCAGCCGCTCCTCCACGGGGGCACCGACAGCACCCGCCAGCGCCAAGGCCCGCGCCCCGACAGCGCGCCAGCCGGTGGTGGTAAGAAGGCGCTGGGGTGCCGTGCGCTCGGCGTTCTTTCGGAGGGGGTCATCCTCCCGAAGAGCCGCCGCCGTGCAGGTTAGCCTCGCGGCCAGAACCTGCCGTCGCACCCTGACGGGCACGATTCCCGCCTCGGCCATCAGCGGGTCTCGTGGGGTGCCGGCGGGGCATCCCGTAATCGCGCGAGCCGCCGCCCTGAGCTCACGTTCCAGCAGCTCCACGTGGCTCTCGGACGTCGCGGGCAGCCACGCTGCGGCCGCGTACTCCAGGGCGCCGCGGACATATCCGCTAGCCACGGTGCGGAGCTGGGTCTCTCTTAGACCCCAGGAGCGGCCAGTCAGCGTGCGGAGCTGCGCGACACGGGGCTTCAGCTTCTTACGGAGGCGTGCACAGTGCTCCCCGAAGTGCAGCTGACGGTCAAAGGTGACACCAAGTAGCTTCAAATGCCGTTCTCCGCGGACCTCCGTGCCGTCCACCCTGATGGCGAAGTTCTGGGCGTCCTGGAAGCGGCGCGACAACACGAGGGCTTGGGTCTTGCTGCCAGCGATAACCATCTTCCAGTCACGCGACCACTTGGCCATGGTGTCGGCAGCCTGCTGGGCGCGCTCTCCGGCGAGTGCAACGGTGCACCCGGAGCTCAATGTCGCCGTATCGTCGGCGTACATAAAGACCGAGGTGCCCGGAACGCGCCGCAGGGCCTCCACCAGGTCCACAGACCACAGGGTGTATAGGGTTGGGGCGAGAACACTCCCCTGCGGTAATCCGGCGCGGAATATGCGGCCGGAACTTCGCACCCCGTTCACCTCGGCACATGCATGGCGGTCTCGGAGGAATTGAAAAATCCAGGAGGCCATGCACTTGGGGAGGTGACGCAGCATCTTCAGCAGAAGCATCCGATGATCTATCTTATCGTAGGCACGGGAGAAGTCGTAGGCGACCAGAACAAACCTGGCGGCTGTGGTGCCGTCGGACGGGCGGCCTCGGGGCCTCGGGAGGTTAAACCCATCCTGGACTTCTTGAACAAGGCGTCCCAGGTTTTCCTCGGCGGAGCGGCCTCTCCTGAAGCCGACCTGCTCCTCGGGGATCGTCCGGTCCCTCTCCAGAAGATGACTCAGCCTGGCACCGACCATCCGCTCTGCCAGCTTGGCGATGTGGCTGGTGAGCGAGATGGGCCGGTAGCTGGTCACGTCTTGCGGGTCCTTCCCGGCCTTCAAGATAGGAATGATAACGGCCCTCCTCCAGGCAGAGGGGACCACTGAGGTGGACCAGGAGCGGTTCACTAGGTGCAGGAGGGCTTCCTGGGCGGTTGGTCCCAGGTGCCGGAGGTGCTCCGTGCATACGTCATCCGGTCCCGGCGCTTTCCTCGTCTTCATGATCCTCAGCTGGTCCAGCATCTCGTCCCTGGAGAAGGGTCGGCAGGCTTCGTCACAGGGGCACGGGCGAGCCCGCTCGGACCGCAACGCGGTCCTGGTGGCCCGGTCTCGCCTCGGGTGGCGGGTGTGCGCGCTCACGAGGGAGTAAGTGCGTGCGAAAGCCTCGGCCTTGGCCCGGTCCTCCACGGCCTGTCGACCGCGGTCGCCGTTAACCGCCTGACCGGGGCAGACGTCCTGCACCGACCCCTCCATCCGCCTCAAGATCTTCGTAACGCGGCCGATGGCCGCGGGTCGGTTGAGCTCCACCGTGACGAAGGTTCTGAAGGCTTCTTTGCGTGCGATGTCTTCAACCTCTGCCGCCCTCCTCTTGGTTGCCTTCCACAGTTCCGTGGCGTCTCTACTGGGGTTCCGGTCCATGGCAGCCCTAGCTCTGCGGCGCTCCGCCACCGCGTCCGCCAGCTCAGGGGCCAGCGCCCACGGCTTCGGGTCAGCCCGGGCTCCCCGAGGCACCCTGCGCCTACTTGCCTCGAGGATGGAGTTCGTGAGCTGTGTGGCCAGGTCCTCTACCGACAACTCAGATATCGGTATGCTGGCTACCGCCGCCTCGCAGTCAGCGGTGTAGCCCGCCCAGTAGGCCTTGTGGAACGCGTACCGTGTCTTGCGGATGCGGCGCGGGCGACTGCCGGAGACGGTGACGGTGACCAACTGCGGGAGGTGGTCACTCCCGAGGTCGGTTCCCAGCTCCCACGTGCAGCGCCGCGCGAGGTCTCGGTGGGCTAGTACCACATCAGGTGCCGACAGGTGCGTCTCCTCCCCGTAACTAGCACGGGTGGCCGCGCCATTGTTCAAGGGCCGCCAGTCGTTCCTCTGGGACCAGTCATGGACAAGCCGTCCCACCAGGTCCGGGTCTAAACAGACAACATCCCAGGCCGGGTGGTGCCCATTAATGTCGCCAACGATCAGCGTGGAGTCCGAGGTTGGGAAGGCTTCGAGAGAGAAGTGGTCCACTCTCTCGTCCGCACCTGAAGATCTGATCGGCGGGCGGTACAGGTTGAAGATGTCCAGTGTCGGGGATACAGGTCTTCTTGGTGCGCTCAGAGTGACACGAACGGCGCACCATTCGGTAGTGTCGTCCTGTGGTTGGAGGGGCGAGTCTCTGATGACGGCGAAGTTAAGGCCGGCCCGCACGAGGATGGCCACGTCTCCGCCCCGAACCGGCCCCTCGCCCCTCCTCCCTCTAGCCCTGCGCGTGACCGCGGCGGTCTGGTAACCAGGGACGGACAAGGCTTTACCGGCCAACTGAGCCTCCTGGATCGCCACCACGTCGACCTTGTTGTTCGAGAGCCAGCGGCTGAGCTCCGTGATCTTGTTACGGATGCCCTCCGCGTTCCAGCTGGCTAGCAGCAGTCGGCTTCGGAGCTGGCAGTTGTGGCGGTACCTCCTATTCTTGGCTAAAGCCGCCCCGGGGTCCCGTCTCTCCGCGGCCCCTTAAGCCCCCGCCGTCGGGCCTCACGGCAGGGGGAGTGGTGTTCATCTATCTACTCGGGCCGGGTCGCACCGAGTGCCAGTCGGTACGCCCGGACCCGCGGATAGCGTGAGGTGGAGAGTCGATGATAGGCTCGGTCGTCGCCCCGCGCCGCCCGCTCGCTCGCCGTTGCTCCAGCCCGCTCGCCACCCCCCGCCGTGGTCCCGCCATGTGGTGCGAGTCCGGTGCTGCGGCGGTCCCTACCACCGCTGATAGGTTCCCCTGCGGTGCGCCGATTCCCTTGCCCCGCGGCCGCCGTCGTGACCGTGGCGCGGGGCCTTGCGTGCCTACTTTGTGTTAATCTTGCGTGCAGAACCCGCCCACTGGAGCATGAGGGACTGCCGCCTTCGCCCGGGGCCAAACACCCTGCGTCTCTATCCTGCCTTTGCTGTTGCTCCATCATGGGTACATTGTATAGGTATGTCGTCTCCACGCCAGATGACCTGTCTATCGTCGAAAATAAAACATGAAATACTCTGCCTGCTTGAACTCCCTGACGCCGATTTTCCTGGTGCCTGCGGGTGCATGCGTGTATTTCCGTAACTTTTTCTTGTATTTTGTCTCAGAAATGGCACATCGAGTCTCCATATTGCGACTCCCTTTCTCAAAGAAGAGACGTCCCCCCATCATCCAGAGAAGCCGCGGTGCGCCACGTGGTGAATCGATTTTGGCGGATCGGCTCTGACCGCTTAGGCATCCGCGGGTACGGTGTGCTCGAGCAGGCCCCGAACGCACCGCAGGTGACTGCGCTGAAGCGCGTGCACTCGCCTCAGCTCAAACACTACTGATGCGACCCCCGGCATGGCCAAGCACCCCGCAGACAGCCACGACAGCATCAGATCAAAGACAGGACAACGGGAGCACCGGAGCAGTCAACAATATTTCTGTGTATTTTTCTTGACTGTCCCTTAGTGCGATAGGTACGAAATAAATGTGTGTATGCACAGATAACATAATACCTCACCTGTTATCTATGGTGTATGAAATAATTGCCTCCCCCTAGAACGCACACTTCTGCCATAAAGGGTGAATATGCTGGTTGAATCTCATTGGTTAGTTGTTCAGAAACATATTTAGAAAAATGTATAGGTGATTTAATTGTCTTGGAGGCTACGCATGCCAGGAAAATTGAATTAGAAGGCGACACTGGTCAGAAAACAAGTTTGATATTATTTCCTGCATAGTGCGTGCGTAGATTGCAAGGGGGATGCAATGGTTTTTTATACATACTCCTGGATCGACCAAGGGGCCTTGTATGGGGACTTTATTCACTCTCGACAGTTGTGAAAAATTCGATACCTCGGCCAAGGAAATGCCGGCAACAAAAGTGAGGGAGGCATCAGAGTACATGCTCTGTTACACCACGAAAAGCGATGTATAACCGTGGAATCATTGTGAAGTGATAGTATTCATGGACTGAGTCCCACGACACGCTGCTTGTGTGCCGGCAGTCCGGAGGAGGTGGAGGTGCCGTACAACGTGCAGGACACGCCGGTGGCCCGCGCCGACATCGCCGCCCAGTACACCACCATCTCCCGGCTGGACCAGGGTGAGGCTGAGCCGGGTGTGCCGCTGAGGCGGAGGACGGCAGCAGTGATAGAACTGCCTGTCGCACTCTCGGAAAAGGAAGACTTGTGATTTAGCTGTGAAACTTAAGAGGTGCATTCAAGTTTGAGTGCTTAGTAACCTTATAACGGAGGTCGGCGCAGCCAGTCAGCTTAAAGTGAGTCCAAACCGCCAATTCTTAAGGCATGACCTATCAAAGGGGTGCCAAATTGCTTTGTGGGTGCGCCAGTACTTGTATCCTAGGGGCCGGAAGTGCGAAGCAGTGTTTCAGAAGGGCTCCTGGGTTTCTCCAGGGAACTGAGCTTGCATATGGAAAAGAATGGGGCAGGTGCTCCCTCCGTTGCCCCTGGTTCCGCGTATATAATTATCTCATATCCATTACCTACGTCGGCACAAAGACACCACATGGCCGTGGAATTACTGGTGGCAATGAGTGGATAAATTGGGGTCGCCAGTGGTCCACTTGCTCCTACCCTCACGTGCCCTGCGATCAAAGCAGCGAACGCTTGGACATGTGATTCTGCGATATTATTTTGTGCGGAAACGTGATGCCTTTTACTCCTGGATTGTGCAGTTTCAGAGGAAACGTGCCTTTTAGAGGCCCATGTTGCCATGCAGCGTTGGTAATGGGCGGCAGCGTCTGACCGGTCCGTCCCTCGTCGTTGGCCAGGCGTGGGCGTGGTTCTGGAGGAGCTCCGGCGGTGGGGGCACGCCGACAACACCCTGGTGGTCTACACATCCGACAACGGCGCGCCCTTTCCCGCCGGTCGCACCAACCTCTACGAACCAGGCAAGGCCCTGTGGTGGCAGCTAGGATCAGAATCAGTGTATTCAACGAAGGTCCACCATTACAGGGGCTTTTCACTTGTCACGTCATTGAAGTAAAAAATCCGCGCTCTTGTAAGAGGAGGGAAATAACAAGAAAACAAACACACACCTAACAACACACATGTTCACTCACTTGCAAGCATCATACAACATCCAAAAACGTCGTCGAAACATATCACCCATGACTAGATATTGCAATCGGCTGACTAGTTGCTAGTTGTTTCTAACAGTTTAGTGTAAAATTTAAACGCATCAAGTGATGTCGGTTCTGGCTAAAATCATTTGTTTTAGTGCTTTCCAAAAAAGTGGTTCATTAAGATTCAGACCGGTGGAATTAAGAAATTGAAGTCCACGATAGTTAATTCTACGGCGACCACTCTCAGTTCGAATCTGTGGAAGAGTGAAAAGACCCGCTCGGCGCGTGTCGTGATTATGTAAAGTAGAGGCTGGCGGGCCTATGGTCGCTAGTAGCTGAGGCGGTGAACCAGTCATAAGCATACGTCGCCAGCACGTGTAGTTTGGTATTCGACGAGTTGCTGGGCTGTGTACCATCCTAATTTAAGTAAAACATCAGAAATATGTTCGCGGCGTCTCCGACCAGTCGCCACACGCGCACAGAAATTTACAATCTTTTGCACACGGTGCAGCTGAGTGACACCACAAGACCCGTACACAGAGGCACAGTAGTTAACGACAGACATTACCAGGGCCTGCACTGTGGATTTCAGTGCCGAGCGCGGCATAACATGTCTTGCGTGACTCAGTGCCACGAGAATCCCAGTACATTTTTGTGCTAGTAAATCAATGTGCGACTGATGATTTAGCTGACTATCCATTAATACTCCCATATTTTTTACTGAACGCGTCTCTTGCACAACAGCACCACAAAAGTTCAAACAGGGGGTAAGTCGCGCAGTATCGCCCCAGTACCGAGAACAATCATCTGGGCCTTATGCGTGTTCAGTTTCATTTTGTTCAAGCAACACCACTGATATACAGACTTCATTGCAGTTTCTAGTCGATTGACCAAACGTGGTTAATCTGATTTCTTGCCGGTAACCATGATCTGAGTGTCATCACAATATTGCACTATAGTGATATCATCACCCACGCACAGGCTCAGATCATTGGCATACAAAGAAAACAAGGTACAATTTAAGGCCCCTCCCTGGAAAATTGCTATAGGAATGCGCCGAGTTTTGGAGAGGACACTGTCTCCTCCAAAGCGACCACGCCGCGTTGAGCTATTAACTGCCTGCATCTGCACCTGCTGCGTGTGGCTTGCGAGGTAACTGCTGAACCAGCGGGTGTCGACGCCGTAGAGCGCGAGTTTTTGAAGAAGTTTTGAGTGTGGCACAACTCCAAAGCATTTGGAAAAATAAAGCAACAAAATAATCGAAATTTCACCTCTGTCCATAGCCCGAAGTTCCGTGCCAGTAATAACGCTTAAAGCCGTTTCAATCGAATGCTGTTTCCGGTACCCACGTTGTGCATCAGAAAGAAGCCTGTGATTTTCGAGGTATTCTAACAATTGTTTTTGAACAATGCGTTCTATTGATTTAGTAATGGCCGGTAATATAGAGATGGGTCTTGTATCTGCTGGTCCAGCAGTCGTCCTACCCTTGGGTATGAATGTACATAATTAAGACGTTTTCATGCAGCAGCCACAGACGCAGAAGTTAAACTGGAGTTGATGACATCCAAAAGGGGAAAGCCTAACCCAAAAAAAGAACTTTTGAAGGAAGTGAACACCGATTCCGTCAACTCCGGTAGGTTTCAAAGCCTGCATAGTAGCGAGATTTATACAGAGAGTGTCTAGGTTGATAGGGCGAACTCGGAAAGAGTATGTCAAAACACGTGACAGTAAGGTGGGTACGACCGCTGAGGGAGCTGGCACACTGTTCGCAGTGTTTTTGTCCTATTGCTGCATAGTAATCGTTCAATGCATCGGGCGAGATATTCGGTACAGTACACTGCTGCTGTTTGCGGCCTATCACCGGCTGCAGCACGCGCCACAGTCCACCCGGCCTCCGCTGCCTAATTTCACCGGCGTACAATGACACACAGTCGCGGCGGATGGCGGCCCGGCACAGTCGGTTGACACGCGCATATTCCCCGCGATCTCCAGCATTCAGTGCAGTACGGCGGCCCCGTAGCAAGTCCTGTGTTTCAACAGAAGCAGATGAAACTCTCCGCTGGTGGGGATTAACATGCCGAAGTGGTGAAACAATGTTAAGGGGATGGATGAATACATTCCGAAAAGCATGCCATTTGTCAGAAGTGGACTGCAAGTCACGGACATACGACCAATCAGCGTTGTATAGCTGTTGATTGAAGTATTATAAATCAATCCTATGGATGGCACGCCCGTAAGTGCGGGTTTTTTACGGTGGTGTCCGGGTTTCATGAGTCGAAATGATGCGTGTGAAGTTCACGAGGATGCTAGGAGGGCTAGGATGCTAGGACGCTGGAGGGCTGCTGGGAACAAGTGGAACAAGCGACCCGGCCACCTTTTCAGTACTATTTGTGACTTGATTGAGAGACGCTTACGAACTCATCTGAAGCCATACACAAGTTATTCGACACTATTACTCCGATGTTTAAAACACACACAAACAGGTGCAGCCCTCTGCGCTTGTATCTGTACACACGAGGCTCGGCAGTTTCTATTTTCAGTGAACTATTGATCACAGAATCACGATTCAAAATACAGCCTGTGTGTGCTTGCTCGCAACTATCGACTGTGCTCCAACCAAGACTCCGCATCCGCAGCCTCATATCTTAAAGTATTAACTTAAACCGTAATTGTCAGGAGGGAGCCATTTAAAAGGTTTTCTCGAAGTATTTGTCAAAATATGAGATCGGCAAGTAGTCTTGGGTAGGCAATCTAAAGATACGGGCAGAACACGCATATTTTATTTATTATATTAACTGAGGGAACAATAGTGGACATACATGAGCCGAAAACTGTAGAGTATAGTGTGTACAGATTCCATTCTTAATTCTAGAATTAAGAATAGCATCTCAATTCTTAGAATTAACAATGCGTCAACTGTTTTTGATAGAGGTGAAGCTCTGTACCTACAGGACGTTGTTTAATAGTGAATATTGTACGTTATGAGTGTGAAGGACATACAAAATTGTTCTGAGAAAGGTGGACATGAATGTGGGGGAAGAACTTCCATCTGTTGGAACAAAATCCTTTGCGATGAGTGCGCGGGGTGGGGTAACGGCCTGCCTCTGAACTGCCGACCCGGGCTCAGTACCTGGTGAGTTACCTGAGCAAGATTGTCGTTTTCATTGTAGGGCGAGTTATCCTACTCCAGGGTGTGCGGGACACGACAGTGACGGTAAAGTGACCTCGGTGCCAGATGACAGGACAATGTACCAGATTAAGTGTAATTGAAAGGGAGTGAGGATTTCTGTAAGCCACGCCCCTTTTCTACAACTCTTATGAAATGGGGCCATGATACAAAAATCGAGACGATTTTTGCTCAGAATTGACACGAATCTGGTCGTCCTGCCGTGATTGACACGCAAGTGCCACAGCTAGGATTCCAGGGATAATAACGCTTACCGAGATACTGGTCCAAAACCAGCCAAGCCTAGTCACAGCAATTTTAATTGCCGGGGACTGTACACATGGATATGCATACCGGGCCACTATGCATACGAGTCGTCGTGGGACCAGGTAGCTAAACTGACAGCAACACAACACATGTCAGCTATCGGGTCATATATGGAGACGACTTAGCGCGGCACCAGGTCGCAAAACGCAGTAACACGGGTTATATTCAAACCAAGACCATCCGTGTGAAAGGCGAGCATCTTTGCACGTTGCTGTCCCCCACTCTCTGCTATCGTGTTAAATATGCAGACGACTGGGCGTGGCACCAACGCACCAAACGAACAGTGAATCACAGGCTGCACTGCGCACTTCTAAAGAACGTTTTTTTCGAAACCGAAAACAAGTTCGGCCCATTGAAAATCATTGTGCAAGCTACACTGCGCAGAACAAGAAAACGAAAAAGCGGAAAAAACGAAGAAACGTCCGTAGAAAAAACGAAAGAATGTACTTAATAAATAAAGAGGCGTTCTTATAAAACGATAATACGTAGTTTTTTCATCATCATCAGCTTTTTTATTTCATTTTTTATATACAAGCAGGGGACAGAAGAAATGAAAAGACCAGCAAAAGAAAACATGGGCAAAGCAAAGCAAAGCAGACTGAACAAAGAGCAACAAAATAGAACTTTACAGGCACATAGTATAAACAAAAGGAAGTAAGCAACCAGTATTAGAATAGAGCACATGTGTAGCGTAGGCAGAAGGAACAAATAATAAAATCCTAACAAAGAAACAGTAACCATGGAACGAGAAAACAAACAGAAAAAGCGATAGAAACAGAGACTGACAAGACATAACAAAGTAAGATGAGCATTAGAGAACAAAATGAACAAATATAACGCCAAAAACACAGTTAAAAGAGCAAAATAAAGTTACAAGTAAACAAAACGGGACACAAAACAAAAATTAATAAGGTTAAGTTATAAGTAGATACGTAAAGGGCCCACATATGTTGAAAATATTAAATATAAGAAAATTTTTAGTTATTAGAAGCAAGAACAAATATAAGAAATAAAGACAAATACCTATTCAAAGCAGGAACCAATCAAACTCAACAAAATTCAAGCAAAGCAATCAATCAAACCAAAAAACTAGAAAACAAACAAAACAAATAAAACTAAAAAAAACAAAACTAGCTAAAATATACATAAACAAAGCAGGATATATCAAAACCACAGACAAAATGCGTTCGGCGAGACCAAATTAAGGCACTAGTGGGAAAAAACCAAAAGAAACCAAAAACAAGAACAGAACAAAACAATTAGGCAGTAAACAGACAAAACAGAGCAAGAGGGGGAAAACAGGAGAATACCGCAAATATACGTGTTACGAATGGGGCCGAGCAAGAAGTTTAATTTATTTTCACACTGTCACCGAATCCCAGGCTGGAGCCGGAGCAGCGAAGAGCCGCTCGGACACGGAGGTCAGCTGCTGTCTCTTGGTATGGCTGTTGCTGCTCCTCCCCGTCAGCTGAGGCGTCGTAGTCGTTATCCCTGATGAGAGAACGCACCGGTCGCTGGGGCTACTGGATGTGGTCGTATATCTACTACAGCTGGTGCAGTAGCAACTGATCTAGCCGGCAGAGGTCCCCTTTTCGCGCTGGAGTCGCTGCAGCCGCTGTTCGCTCAGGCAGAGCGACGCGCCGCCGGTTATGGCGGCGGTTTCGCCGGCGAAAACACGCGCTCACCGCTGGCGGACAGTGAGGCGCGGTTGAGTCAGGAGTCAGGCCCAGCCGACCACAGTGGCAGCGACCGTGGCGCGGCATGTTACTGTAGATTGGCACGTTCATGTAGGTGGGTTTGCTGGAAGCGTCCGAAGAGGGCCAGGCGGAGGCAGCCAGGTTTCTCCAGCCGTCGTTGGTGGCCGCCTTCAGCATGCTGATGAGCGAAGGCGGCAGCGGAAGTAATTCCTGAGGTGACGATATGGCTAACTGGAGCAGGAATTATGCGCGCCACTGATGCTCCATGAATTGCCAGTCCCGTCCAAATATTGGGCAGAGCTGGGGGGACCTGCCGACGTCGCGGCACCGGCACGTCACCCTAGGTCGGCAGGTTTATGCAGGTGGGCTGGTCGAGAGTACGAAGAGAGCCAAGCGGGGGCGGCCAGGGGCCTCCAGTCGTCGCTGGAGGCCCTAGTCGCCGCCGGTGGCCACCTCCAACACACTGCCGAGCGAGGGCAGCAATGGAAGCATCTCCTGAAACGACGACATGGCCGGTTTCAGCTGGAGATACGAGAACTGTTACTACTACTTCCAGGAACTTTCAGTCCTGTCCAACCCTGAACAGTGCAGGTGGACTCGCCGACACCGCGGCAGCGGCAATGGCACGTACTGTAGGTCGGCATGTTCAGGTAGGTGGACTGGCAGAGAGAGTCTGTAGGGCCGGGCGGAGGCATCAGGTGCCTCAGCTGTCGCTGGCAGCTGTCCCCATCCTGCTGTTGAGTGAGGGCGGCCGCGGATGCAGTTCTACAGGGTGTTTCATAAAGAATGATATTTTTGAATTGATCATAATGCGGTTATAAATTGGTTGCTGTGGTATGATTTACATATCAATCGAAAGATGATTTTGAGACATTTACGACTATTCGTATTTTGATAGCTGTTTTGATATTTTTGCTAGTAAAAAGTAGTCTTAAAAATGACTTGAAAAATACTGTCTATCCTGCCTTCATCGAAAATGTTCGTAGAAATCACGTGCGTATCACGTACAAGTATCACGCCAATGGCACTGCAAACATGATATCGTCACTATGGTACGTCTCAGTCCACATGCACATTGCCTCTGGAAATTAATTCTAAAAAGCACCTCTCAAGCTTAGGAAAGCTCGGGTCCAAGCAAGCAGTCCCCAATTGGTCCATGTCCCTTGTTCTGCGGTGAACAGTGGGGTCTTTTGCGCTGTGTCCGCCGCATCCAGTGTAGAAGCGGCGACATGGCCAGCTGGAGCTGAGATTTTGAGAACTGCCCATATTCATTGAATTTACAGTCCTGTCTGTCACTGGGCAGTGCTGGTCAACTTGTTAACTCCACGGCCGCGGCATCAGCACGCTGTTTTATGTCGGCACGTTCGTGTTGGTGGGCTGATAGGGGGGGGGGGGGGGGGGGAGTTTTCTTTCTCGCTGATGGCCGCCTCCAGCATACTGCTGAGTGAGGGCGGCAGTAGAGGTCGTTCATGAGGCGATATGGCCAGGTGGAGCTGGGAATGAGAAAATGAGAATGGCTATCACAGCTTGAATTTCTAGTTCTGATTGCACCCTGGACACAGCTGGTGGAGTTTCCAACGCCGCGGCGCCGGCACGTTACTGTAGGTCAGCACCTTATGCAGGTGGGTTGGCTGAGAGACTCCGAAGAGGGACGGGTGGGGCACCGGGTGCCTCCAGTCGTCGCTGGTGACTGCCCCCAGCATACTGCTGAGTGGGCCGGTAGCGGAGGCAGGTCCTGAGGCGACGACATGACCGCCTGGGGCTGAGAATATATAAGTGCTAATGCTATTCATTGAACTTCCAGTCTTGACTGCACATTGGACAGTGCTGGTCGACTTTTCAACACCGCGACCACGGCGCCGGGTGGGCCGGTCGAAGAGGGTCGGGCGGAGGCAGCCAGGTTTATCAAGCCGTGGCTGGTGGCCGCCCCCATCATACTGTTGAGTGAGGGGTGTCAGCGGATGTAGTTCATGGAGTTAAAAAGCAAGAAAGCGAAAGCTGTTAAAGTATAAATATCTGAACTTTATTTCGTTTTTATCGCGTTATGATCATCGTTTCCGAGTGCGGGCAAACTCTCATAATCATTACTGGAGCGGAAGGCGTCGCTGTGGGTTGGGTTGATTGAATATTGAAACATTTTGACATTGGTTTTGTATGCCAATAACACCTAATTGTGGTATTCGGCAAGAAGTGATGAGCCGATATTGCACTCAGATGGTATCTTTGGCATGTTGATATTGGAAAGGTGATCACATCGCAGGGTGCCTGGAATTTTGCGTTCTGCAATCAAAATCTTATTATGACATTGATATTTGTCAAAGAGGCCCGGAAAGGGAGGTGATGAGAAAGTAACCCATAAACAAAACGAAAATGCGGAAAAACAAAATGTGTAGCGTTGATATAGGCGGATCCAGGGGGGCGGCAAAGGGGCACTTGCCTCCCCTCGATCGAACCGTGGCGCCCCCTGAAAGGTCGATGGCGCCCCTTAAAAGGTCTTTACCCATCCCGTCCCCCGGATGATATTATCGGCACCCCGATTATAAGATTGACACCCTTAATAAGTTACGTCGTTCCAAAAATGGCGCCCATTAGTCCAAATGGTACCTCCTGACCGGATGCCTTCTCTCCTGATGGGAAATCCAGGATCCGCCCGTGGCTCGAGGGAGTGCAGTTCGGTGGGTCACCAGGTCAATTCGGGGAGAAGGTGAGATGAAAGTGAGGCGCGTGTCACTGTTGCATTCTCCCTGAATCCACCCATGGTCCATGGGCGACCCTATCCCGCTGTCACGCTGCTTTTTCTATAGTTCAATTTTCCAATACAAATCTTATGGCATTGATGTTTGTCAAACATTTGTTCTTATGGCATTGTGACCCGGAAAGGGACGTGATGAGAAAGTAAACAATAAACAAAACGATAAAACGAAAAGAAGGAAAAAGTGAAATAAACGCAGTTAATAACGAAAAACGTCCTACAAAAGTGAAGAGGCGTCAAACAACGAAAACCACAAAACTAGCTTGACCTTAACATAATGCGTGTCAGCTATCGGGTCATGCTTGCGGACAAGGCGTGGAACCATGTTGCCAAACAAACAGTAATCATCATGTGGCTCTGACACGGCACTGGTCAGATCCGAACCGGGGACCTTCTGCATGTAAGGCGGGCATCTTTGCACGTCGCCATCCCGCCCAGCCTCACAGCGCCGTGTCGGGCTAAATACGTCGACTCGGCAAATAAACAGTAACACGATACGGGTCAGATTCGAACCGGGGACATCCCGCATGAGAGGCGAGTATCCCGCCCACCCTCCTAGCGGACAAAATATGCAGACAACTGGGCGTGGCACCAGCTCACCAAACTCGACATGTGTCAGCTAGTTAGTTTTGCGCAGTATTTTCTTACACTGACGTCTGATTAATGAATAATGGTGATGTCTGGAAAACGCTTAAAAAATACACCTGACGAAAACTCTTTAAAAAAGATACACATGGAAAGTTCATCCGGGAAACTAGAAACACCGTGATACGCTGAGATTTCGAGATTCGGGGCTGGTTCCGAGATACGGGGCTTCTTATTCCGTAAGGTGACACGACACTAACGGCAAAGTGACCTCGGTACCAGATGACAGAAAAAATGTACCAGATTTAGTGGAATTGATATGGAGCGGCAATTTCCGTACGTTACGACGTTGTTCTACGACTTTTATGAAATTATCAATTCGAAACATTTTAGCGTTTTAAATCCTGTCTGTCGCCCTTGGTCTTGTTCGATCTGTCTCGTACGGAAAATATTAAAATAGATGATGATGGGTTTGGTCGTCATGCCGTGGTTGGCACGCAGGCGCCACAGGCAGGATTCCAGGAATGGGAAGGCTCGGGTGGTAGCGTGTTGTGACAGGCCAATAACTGCCGGACGGCCGGTGCAGGTCTGCGGGAGCCTCTGCTGGTGGCGGTGCCGGGGGTGACGGGCGGCCGCCGGCTCTCCACTGCAGCTTCCCTGCTGGACCTGACACCCACCGCGCTGGACTGGCTCAACATCGCCTACCCCAGCTACCACCTCAACAACCGCACCGCCCGCGTCAGCCTCTCAGGCCGCAGCCTGCTGCCGCTGCTGCGCAAGGGTGAGCACACTGCCATCTGTCCACAGGCCCGCGAACCTACAGTACCGGGCTGGGCCGCTCTGCCTCTGCGAACGCTGATTTCCCAGTGGAATCGAGCTGGATAGCCGGCTCGTGCGGCAGAATGAAGTTCTGGCGCCGATGGTCGTAACGCGGCGCGACAGAGATGCCGCTGACTGGCCATTACGCTAATGACGCGCAGGAATCTGCTCGGTACCGACCGCTACACACTGCCAACACTGCCGCGTCACCGGTGACGTCGCTCCCACGGCCGGAGCCGGCTGGCTGTGTGATGGACATGGACGCCGAAAGCGGGGGGACGGGGGGACGCGCGCCCCCCCTGTTGGCCGACCAGGGGGATGTCCCCCCAAATTTTTGGGTCAATGTTCATTAATGCTGTCAAGTACCGAATAATTTTCAAAATGTCCCTCAACTGTGGAATTTTTCCTGAGCAGTGGGGAGAAGCAAATATTGTTCCGATATTCAAAAAAGGGTCACGAAAAATCCTGACAACTACCGCTCTGTTTCACTGCTGCCTCTTTGCGCCAAAATTTTTGAAAAAATAGTATGCAACCAGATTTACCAGCACGTCCGGCCTCATCTTTCTCCATGTCAGCATGGATTCTTGCCAAATAGATCATGTCAATCTAATCTAGCATCTTTTCTGGCACACGGGTGGAAAGCCATTTCTGACAGCAGTCAGCTAGACGCAGTTTACACAGATTTCTCGAGCGCGTTCCAAAGTGTTAACCATCGTCTTTTATTGTACAAACTGCAGCAAATGTATGGTATTGACAACTTAGCGTTGAGATGGTTGAGTTCTTATCTTGGCAGACGTAAGCAGAGAGTGGTGCTGAACGGAAAAGTTTCGGATTGGGCTCGTGTGGCCTCAGGCACACCAGAGGGAGGGCTCATCTCTCCGTTGTTGTTTTCAGTTTTCGTAAACGACCTGCCACACGTAGTTTCTACCAAGTGTTTGCTTTTCGCGGACGATCTGAAAATATTCCATCAAGTGAAATCCCAAAATGACGTTAACACGTTACAGAAAGACCTGGACGCAGTAACAAGTTGGGCTGCTGCCTGGAAGATGAATCTAGACGCCTCAAAATGCAAGTCTTTCAAAATCTCTTTAAAACGCAATCTCATTGATTCGGCCTATAAAATCAACGGAACAATTTTGGAGAACGTTTCTTCCATAAAAGATTTGGGAATCATTCTTGACCAAAAGCTTACCTTTTCCGACCATATAAACTCGATGGTTTCCAAAGCAAACAGATCACTCGGTTTATTAATCAGAACCTTCCAGACAGCCTCCCTAGATGTAAGCTGGATAAGAAGGCCGCTTTGGCGGCTTTTAATGCAAATGTTCGGTCAGTTTTAGAGTATTGTTCAGTGGTTTGGGCTGGAGCCGCAAAATGTCATCTGGATCGTGTAGAAAGAATCCAACACAAGTTTTTGATGTGGCTTGCGAACCATGTTGACCCAGCCTGTCCATCATTAGGTTACGAGGAATTGACGAAGTTTTATGATGTTCGTACTTTATTGGCAAGGCGTGTACAACATGACATTTTATTCACAAGCAAGGTTTTTAGAGGTCTCATCGCATCATCTCATCTTTTGGAATGTTTCTCGCTCCATGTACCATCTAGAACTACCAGGAATGCTAGTGCAACTTTCTTAAATGTGCCTTTAGGTAGAGTGAACACGATACAATCATGTGTGTTTGTGCGGGCTCCTCGCGTTATTAATAACTTCTTAGCGTTCTCACCAACCTGCGATATTTTGACGGATCCCATTGGACGACTTAAAAGTGTATCACCTCTTTTACGACTCTACAAACAGCTTTCATAGGTCAGTGACCAGATTGATTATCTGTGTTTGTTGTGTTAGAAATGTTTTTTGCGCGTTTTAGGAGTAGGCTGTTGGTGATTATGCATTTTTATCTTTCATTGACTTCACCTATAATTGGGTATGTGCCTGTTGGTGATTAATACATATACAGAGATACAGAGAATATACTCAAAATTCGCCTCCCCCAGTCAGCACCAGCCCGGGTCCGTCCCCCATGCGAAAATTCCGTGGCGGCGCCCCTGGTGATGGAGTGTTGCATCCCAGTGCGGTGACAGGTGGGGCGCCCCTTTGAATGTAGACGACGAGCCTGTGTCCGGGGCTGAGTTCCGGCTGGTGTTAGCCGTCTCCACTTTAAAAAAGATACATTTTGTCCCAAGTTGTTGCAAGTGCGGTTCCTGGAGTCAGGGCCTCAAAGCCAAAGTTCAGTGTCCCACAAAGCACAGGGACGGCCGTCCCACTCAGGTCCCCTCTCACCAGTCAGTTGCCAGCCGACCTGTACGTCGGATAAACATAGAGCGCCGGAGCGTCTCAGGGAAACCGATGCCAAGCCTGCACAATGTGCGCATGTACTGCCACTGCATGTTCCTGAACAGCGGGCCGCAGCTCAATGCTAGACCAACTGAGCTGCCGGGGCGGCTCAGTTGATCAGCTGGTGGGGAACTTGGCAACGCTTTTGTCAATAACTAGTATAAAGGCGTAGTATGGAATAATGAGCCCTACCCTCGCTTATTTTAGCTTTATTTCCTGTCAAAATGAATGCTACAATAATAAATCGTAGAGTAAGGTCTCGCCCTAGTTAGTTGACAGAGTCCGCTCTACTCCTTACATCATTGTGATGCTGGACTTTGGATTTTCCGCCGGCCTCTGTCCGCACAGAGTACTGGTGACTGCTATGCTTGTTGTGGAGTTGATCATATTAGGGCATTCCACGAAAAAACGACCAAAAAATCTCAAAATAATACCCTGCATATCATATTTTGTTAAAACTTTGTCTAAGGGGCTCTTTTGGGTGCTGAATTGTTATAATTACCAGGTAAGTCTCGAAGATATGGCTATTGGAAAAAGATAAGTTTTTCGTTGGGTCCAAAAACTGCCTGATAAGGCCATAACTCGAAAATCAGTGGACAGACAAAGCTAAAGATATCACAGCGTTAACCCGTGCCCTGGGCAACCCCTATGACACATTTCAACTGAGATGTAGGGTGTTACCGCTTGGCCAATTTGTCGTAGAATGCCCCTGTTACGAGAAATGTCGAGACTGCTCCTCGCACCATGAGTCCAGAGAGATCGTTTGTAACCGATCATCGTAAGGATCATCTTGCTGAGTATTTTGCCTGCGTAGAAGTTGGCTATTTGGACTTTGGGGTGCACCCACCTGCTAAGGTCATATGGCACCTAGCCAGCCTGGGTGGAGGAACCGACCAGAAGAAGGTAAGCATTTGCTATCATTGTAGATTGCGTTGTGCGGCGGTGAAGGGGTAAGCTGATACCATTTTTTGACCTGCCCCTTAGATACTGAGCTGCAAATTCCGCTTGAGATTCGAAAAGATGTCAAATGAAGTCTTGTGATCTTATTTGCAAGCTTGCCACCACGTTTATTTTCACGAGCGACTACAATTATATTCCCACCAATTAAGCTTTCTTCGTTTTCGGACCCAATAAGCTTTTTGACATAACGCTTGCGTGCCGCAGAATGCATAGGAAAATACATAAACACCAGGGTGACCAGATCCTGATATGAAATTTCCGTAGCACGTTTCATCGAGTTTGTGTCTTGAATACTCTGTCACGCATTGTCCCCGTCGTCTTCAATCATATCTCACAGCACCTCCCACATTCAGCAGCGTATGCGTCTTCCAAAGGCTTTGTTCTTTCAGGCGGGATAGTCTTTGCCGAGAGAGCTGTGTTTGGAACCGGCCCTGCCCAGGACTCATTAGTTTGTTCGTCTCGCCACACATACGGGAAAAGTTTACTCATTCGTGTCGCGAAAGACTGCAAGTTTCGTTGGATTATGCTTTTGTAGTGAGGTACGACTGCTGTCTGAAAGAATGCAGCTTGCAAGATCGGCCAAAGATGGGTTGAAATTATGTCGGCCAGGTAGGTACAATGGATCAGGGTGATTGCGATTAATGTATGTATGCGTGCATATACACTAGTATATTTTGGAAGTAGTTTTTCTTTAATACATGTATGATTGAAAATCACAGCTTCTTTGGCATCTATCAGTTTCTTGGTTGCTGTTTCGATTTTCCGTATCGGGCTCCTTTCGGCTTCGGTATACTTGTGTAATATCGTGCAAAATGACATCTTTTACGTTTCACCTTTCTTGACAGCGCATTGACGGGGCGGGTACCGCCCCTCGGTTTTTCGGAGATAGTAGTTAAAAGCGGCGCGTAGCGCCGTACTGGGCATACCTTTTCCCTCATCATATTTACAACTTCTGTAAAAATTTTAATATTAGGTCATGTCAGGTCAGGTCACCAGTACAGGTCAAGTGACCTGACCTCAAAAAAATTTAAAATAGCATAAGTCAGAGCAGGGCGAACTTATCCGATTGAAACTCACATCACATAATGAGCCCACCGAGTTCTTTAAAATATGTTCTGGTATTTTTGATATCGATGACCTAAGATCAGGAACGAGGCATGACCTCTCCATTGGAAATACATGGGAAAATGGTTTTTACTGAATAACTCAGTAACGGAGGGTGATAGAGCGTTTATTTTAGCTGCATTAGACTTGCCTTGGCTTTGCGGTTCTAATGATATGCATTTTATGTAATTTGACCCTGACTTGACCTCAGGTCAGGTCAAATCCTTGATTTGACCTAGCAAGATCAAATTATATATCATTCGATTCGGCTTGCTGCGAGGATTCATACGGTTCAAGTCGTTTTACTCTATCTTTACTTGTTCAGATGCAATGGCTGAAAAACTTAATTTACATGTTATCCCTATTACGGCATGTTTTAACCTCTCGTGACCTTAAATGTGACCTGAAAAGAATGATTCAAATATTTTCGATGGAGAAGTGGATGGGCTACCCAACGCCGTTTACCGTTTTTCGCTACCTACCGTGGTTCTCGAGATCTTAGGGGCGTATCCCGCCCCCTCGTCAAAGCGAAGGTGGCTCAGACCCCGTCAATGCGCGTGTTAAGGCACCTTCATGCACCGATTTAGCTTAAAGTTATATTTGAAAACTAACGGTTATATACAAAATTCATACAGCACAAAATGCATTTTGATTGCTTTATATACATCTAAAGGAATAACACCAGTCGAGATCAAATATAATCAAATATTCAAACAAATAGCACTTCAATAAGTTACCGCTGTACCTATTTTGGAACAGCACATCAGGTAAAACACACATATTCCTTCTTCTGATCCCGTCTTTCTGGAGTCCGAGCCTCAAATGTTTTATCATATAATGGAAGGGCTCTTTTTGTATTTTTTGTCTGAAATCCGTAGAGTCAGATTCCACTGCACCACAACCGTTCTTCATTTGTATCGCTCTCGTCCGGGCACGGAATTAGCAGAACGACTTGATAGAGTTGAGCGTATCGGCTGGAGTGGTTGCGCTGTTCCAGTTTCGCCAAAGTGATTACATTTCATTGCCAGACAGTGGAGATAGACAAACATATACCTCGTAGACTCCAGAACATACAAGGGCGCCAAATGAGAACACAACTTTTTCTCTGTGAAAACTTATTTCTTCAGATATTAAACTAAGCTAAGGTCGAATGACCCTTGACGACCTATGCAAGGTCATGGATTCATCGTTTCAGTTTACCTGAAGGAACACTCGAACAACACATGGTCATGATACTATTAACTCTTTATATTTATGTTTGTATCTATTCCATTCATATTTCTTATTCACCGTATTTATATTTCGTTCTTACTGATGCATCTGTATCCTCCTTAGACGTACAATGGCACGGTCACAGAAACGGACCACTCTGTAGGTCACCGATCCTTGCCCAGCTGGGATGCTGGAACTCTGTGGTAATGTTATGGCAGTTTTTTGTGACCTTGTTGTCTGATATGCTATCTGTGACATAATCTGAGGATGCCTGTCTGTGCCTGTGACGTCACCGCATGATGTTTTCTCCACGCCCGCCACGAGGCCGGGATTCCATTGAACTCATCAGCTCATGTTAGACAGACGTGTTGAATGGAACCATATTAGTGGGAGAATCCAGACAGGGCTTCATCAATTTCACTTTTTTTTGCGCAGGGTTCCACGGTCTTACATCGGACCACGTATTTGGTTCCCTGCTGACAAAAAGCTTTAGCAATAACGTGTGTTGTTGGTTATCACCACAAGAGAAATATTAGTTCTACCTTCTGTGGTGATTTAGTTAAAAATAACAATATTCAGCACATTGGAAATCGTAGAAAAAATGTTATCGCTCTATGAGAAGACATAGTTCTACCTCCTGTGGCAATTGATTTAAAAAAGTTGAATAGTTGTTCAACACATTAAAAATCTAGGAGAAAAAGTAGGTATAATTCAAACTTGGCATTCATTTTTTGAAAACAAAATGAAAACAAATCTGGTATTCTTGTCTAACTAATGATATGTTTCTGAGCCCGTAGCCCGTAAGAATGTATTCTTGTACCCTAACTTATACCGTTACATTTTGACATTTACCGTCATTTTGCATATGTGTCTGTTGATTCGCAACCTTGAAATATTACTGACATCTAAAGGCTAATCGAGTCCCTTTAATGGCACTAAATCATGAAAACTTGGTACGTCTCAGAGTGCTGAGGCGAGGAGCTTGTTTATAAGTTGTCAAGGCATTTACTGGCCTGTCTTCGCGAATCCTTGATGTGAAATATATATAATGCACTAAGATTATATATTCGGGCACAGCCCTTCATCCTAATCTGGTAGGAAAGCGATAGGTCCAATCACAAATTTCCAGTCATAGTGTAGCCAGACATCTGGCTTGTCAACATGGAAAGTTGAGCTCCATGCTTCGATGAAATATGAAAACATGCCGATTCTCGTCGAAATGTGAGAAATTCTGGCCATAAAACTATCACATCCCTATGTTGTGTTTGACCTTTAAAGTCCAGACGCCTCAGTAATCGGGAGCTAATCGGGAAATTGTGCTGCTAAATCGATTGACTTATGTAGGAGCTATCGAATGGCGCTGTAAATTGTATCGTAGCTCTACTGAAATACGGATCGGCAAGGATAGAATACTCATCTATTCACAATGCCGAAAATTACACTGTACCTGATATTAGCTTGATCTTTTCTCACCGGCTTCAAATAGCATGAATGCAGGTTTTGAAGTATTTTCAGTGCTGCCCAAGGTCGTTGTCCCATTTGTGTACCTTGTTCTAATGAAGGGCCCCTGGGGATGCTGGCCCCAGGCCCACGCGGATTTATCCGAAACCCCTCACTCGCTGCCTTATTCAGAACGACGATTTACAACAACCAGAACTTTGTGCCAAGAACAGCCCATTCTGAAGCCCTCAGTGCATCGTTTTCCTCTAGTTTTTCTTTGTTTCACACTTTAAACCATGCACTTTTCTGTGTTGATGTCCCTCAATGTTTGCTTATAGATTCAACTTTAATTCTCGTTTCGCGTGTGTTTTCAATGATAAAACTATGCCGTTTCGGTATTCCCAATATTTTTACGTGTTGTCTTATGATTTCACGTAATAAAATGTGAATTGTGCATGGGCCCTTTAACGATTCCTAGTAATTAAGTTAAGTAGATAAAACCTGTTTGAAGCTGTAGAAAATAACCAGATGTTTGAATTTTGGACGTAATTGCTGTGTTCACACAGCTGTTGCTGACCAGGCCGCGGAGTGCCGCCTGCAGTAAGCCTGGGGGCGGTGGCCGTTCCTGACCAGTGCAGCAGCGACTGATGACACAGCCCGTCCGTTTGGACACGTGCTCGCCTGTGACGAGCGATGGTAGGCCCGGCGCCGCCGGTGCGTTCCTCCTGCCCAGCCTGTCGGAGTCGGCCGCCGCCGCTCAGCGGGAGTCACGTGTCCTGTGACGTGTTCCAGGATCCCACGTGAAGCGGAGCGTGTTTGCCAGCCAGACCTTCCACGAGGTCACCATGACGTACGGCATGCGCGCGGTGCGCAGCTCGCACGCCAAGCTGATCCACAACCTGCACTACCGCACGCCCTTCCCCATAGACCAGGACTTCTACGTGTCTCCCACATTCCAGGTGAGGGCGGCAACACCTGGGCCTTGCCGTTGTTGGAGGCGGCTGCTGATTGGCTAACGACAGAGTTATTGCAGCAACGAGAACCCTCAACCGATGATAAACTGAGGTAAAAGCGGTAACCAGGGTTCAAACACATTGTCCTGCTCGCGGACGACTCTTGTGCAAAACGCCATCTAACGTGGCCACCTTCTCACGTTTGGTAATATTCCTTTTCGGGTGGCCTCCACACAAGTGATTAACATCAGAGTTGCCTGCGACGTTGATGCTCTGCGCTGTCGCGGTGAGCGGGGGCGCTCTCAGGCTCTGCACTTCCCTGAGCGAGTCCCTGGCCTCACTGGCGCAGTCTGGCGCGTGAATGCTACCGAGCCCCGCCCGAGGAGTGTCTACTAACAACTATCACCGAAACCAAGCGCCTGCACTCCCGCTCAGCACCATCCCGGAAATACGTATCTCTGTTCCTGCTGGCTTGTAAGAGGGGCAGAAAAAGATGATAAATGCAAGATTCAAAGCATCTGAGCACCACTCTGCATCTTTCCGGTCAGATGCGCTATTTCAGACGCTGAAACAGACGGCAGGGGCGATTGTACAGCAGCGCAGAAACGCAAAGGTACAGGCTGATATCTTTGCCACTTCATGCAACCGATCACACACCCAACACTCAAGCCTTACAAGCGCTAGATTGTCAACACGCAGCGCTGGTCAAACTTGAGCTGATATGTAGGGCCTCATTGAAAGTATTTCTTCATTCGCTGTCTAGCATTATATGTGCAGCAATCCGAGACGTGACAATAATGTACTACAGGCCATAGCCGTCATGCGTGAACAAATGTAAGCAGCGTAGGAAGAACGTTCTCTGCTGGCATTCGTGCTGTATTTTTTTGTGCCGCCAACCTTTGCCTCCCACAAGTGGGGGCATTTCCGCAGCTTTTGCCTCAATCAGGCGTACGTACGCACGCACGCACGCACTCACGCACGCGTCACGCACGCACGCGCACTCACACACACAAACACACACACACACACACACACACACACACACACACACACACACACACACACACACACACACACACACACACACACACACACACACACACACACACACACACACCACACACCACACACACACTCGCACGCACCACCACAACCGCCCGCCCGCCGCCCGCACGCACGCACGCACGCACGCACGCACGCACGCACGCATGCATGCATCACGCACGCACCATGCACGCACGCACGCACGCACCCTTACGGGAAAGTGGTGTACACGTGCTCGTTTTTAGGTCCGTCACCTTACCAGACGGCGGGGCTTTCTTAATTTATTGAGTCCGGCGAGACGGAGGACTGCTCCGGTGACACAAGGCGAGGATGTGCCCTCTAGTGCTACCACATATACATTAACACGCGCCCAGCAGGGGGCGAAATTCGCCCCTCCCCCTCCTGGTTTTTCCCAGATGACGCAAAAACGAAGAGGCGCAGAACAACGAAGCTTACAGTACCTTATCCCTGACCTTATTACCTTATTACGCATCTGGCCAAATTTTTAGGTCAGGTCATATCAGGTCAAGGAGCTATTTAAGGTCAAGTGACCCGACCTCAAAACCCAAAATCAAGAGTTTGAGGCAGTGCCTAGGGAACATCTTTCGACTGATCAGTTTCACACCTTCACCATATGGTAAGGTCATTAGGGTCTACAAATCTGCTGTCTCGGAATTTTGATACTGTTGAACCTAAGATTGGGCCATTTTTTGGGCACCCCATTATAAGTATATGGTGAAAAATAGACAGGGCTCGTTTTCGGTAAAAACTGGATAGATAAAGCTGAAAATTGTCAAACCGTGTCTTCTTGTCACAATCTTGACCTTTCAGTTGAGTTTGACCATCTGACCTCTCATAGGTCATGTAAGGTCACAGGAACATACAGTGATTGTTTTGCCAATAACTTCTCACTGAATTGAGATAAAAGTCCCATTTTGCTTGCATTGTGATTATATTGTCACGGGGAGTCTATTGATATGCAGCATGGCCATACCAGGTCACCATGTGACCTTGACCTAGCTCGATGTGAGGTCCTTTAAAAATTTGATCTGGTAAGGTCATATTATATATCATTCGATTTGCCACGATGAGAGGAATCCAATGATGCATAAATACTTGCTCTAGCTCCACTAAGTAAAAATCTAGAGGGATAAACGTACACCGCCCTGTTGTAAGCCTATGAAACTTTCTTTGACCTTTGCTGACCTCAATATTGACCTGACATAAAAATATTTGTATAATTGCTCTTCGTCTCGTCCAGAGCATTCGAACACTCTCCTTAATTTTCCTTTAGCTGTCCTGGGAAATGAGATACGGAGGGGGGGCGAAAAACGCCCTCCCCAGCGGGGCGCATCATGCCAGGGACCCCAGCGGGGCGCGTGTTAAGAGGCTGATCAGGGCCGTGCTGTCAACAACTGACGGCACCGGCTGGTCAGCGTAACTTTCCCGTCAAGGCGAACATTGCCCATTTTACCACCATTTCTTGGTGATGAGATGGTCGAAGATGCGCCAGAGACGGACTTCCACCCAGGGACCGCCCGCACCGAGCCGTGGCGCCTCGGCCAATTGCGCTCCAGCGGCGGTGCAAATTGCAATTTGGCCCGTCGATTCGTCATCTGGAAGTAACGTGTCAATGGTTGCAAGCCCGGACGTGCGATTCGGTGTTTGTCACTCGGCTATTTTCACGCTATTTCCTCTAGTTATTTCCTCGATGCTAATATTGAAATCCTAAAGTCGATATTCCCGCTTCTGGCTGTGGTGTGTATTTGTCAAAGGCAGCTGACTGTTTTTTTGTATTTTATAGAATCGTTGTGTGAACTGTTTCCTGAATGGTTTGAAAAGTCGGCATCAGACTCATATTTAGAATAAACAGGAAACAGGCTGGTGGTATCGGAACTGGGCGGACTTGGGTCCCAGGCCTGGATTGTTGGAGCCCCTTCAGCCACTGGCCAGCCTGCAGCTGTGTCGGCCCGCGGCGGTGGCGGTAGCCGGCGGTGTCGGCCCGCGGCGGTGGCGGTAGTTGGCTGTGTCGGCCCGCGGAGGTGGCGGTAGCCGGCTGTGTCGGCCCGCGGAGGTGGCGGTAGCCGGCGGTGCGGCCCGCGGCGGTGGCGGTGGGCTGTGTCGGCCCGCGGAGGTGGTGGTAGCCAGCTGTGTCGGCCCGCGGCGGTGGCGGTAGCCGGCGGTGTCGGCCCGCGGCGGTGGCGGTAGTTGGCTGTGTCGGCCCGCGGAGGTGGTGGTAGCCAGCGTGTCGGCCCGCGGCGGTGGCGGTAGCCGGCGGTGTCGGCCCGCGGCGGTGGCGGTAGCCGGCTGTGTCGGCCCGCGGAGGTGGTGGTAGCCAGCTGTGTCGGCCCGCGGCGGTGGCGGTAGCCGGCGGTGTCGGCCCGCGGCGGAGGCGGTACCGGCGGTGGCGGCCCGCGGGTTACAACGGACGGTGCTGGGATTGTGGCTGCGAACAAGTCGGCGTGACTTCTGCCAATGCCGTTGGCTGACCCAACGCCTGACTGTGCGTCGCGGCCGGTCGCTTTGACGTCACTGCGGCGCCCATCTACGGTCTTCTGCACTGCGTAGGCTGCTCTTAAATATCATTATAATTTAGAAACCGAACCCATCCTTTATCTCATTAAAATCGAAAACTGAAGTTCGTGCTTTGTTGCTTTGAAGGATTGACGGTGTAGATGTCCGCTTCCTCCAGTAATTTCCGCGTCCTACTCCGGAATGTTTTATGGATCAGGCTGCTGGAGCAAGCTTCCTCCAAACTTCTATGAATTGCAAACACAGCTCTCGGAGGACCGCCGGCACTTGTTGAAGCCGCCGGAGTCATCAGACGCCGGGCGGCCGGGCGTTTGGCCGCGCCTCTCACACCCAGCCGCCGGCATAATCGATAGGCAGCGCGGCTGACGGCCACGGGTTGCGGCTGCCATGAGCAGGCTGCATAAGCCGGCAGCGCCGCCGCTCATCCCCCGGCTTCATTTGACAGCCGCCAGGCCTTGTCGCGCTCGGGGCTCGCCAGTTAACGAGCTGTTGGCAAATCCCTGACGGCGGTGTAGCGCGCCGCCACCAGCAGAGTCCGCCGTACAGCAGCGGCTGGCGTCAGATTGGAATCGCGTCGTTGCGTCCCCCGTGCGGATACGCCTCTTCTGCATTGAGCTCCGGGATAACACTTTCCTTCTGCGTTTCAGATGAACTATCACTGAAAGTATTTCAGACCGACGTGCCGCTGTTTACCATTACCTTTCGTTTGGTTCACCAGGGATGAGCATTTCCACAGTTTCGTAAACAGAAGGTGTTTTCTCTGGTGGAAAGACATGGAGTACCATTATTGAAGGGCATGCGCCTGATGCTTCCATTCCAACATCAATATTGCGAAAGTTTAGCGTCAGTCTTTTTCCTGTTTTCAATACTGTTTATATTTTTCCTTATGTCGTTTTCTTGATCTTCGATCCCCTTCCAAACTTGTGCGTGCAAACGTTGTCAAACACGTGTCATAACCGTGGCAAATTACTGTGTTGTATAGGTGTCATTTGTCTCTTTAGACTTTTGACTGGTGTGAGGAGGGGTGGCGAGGGGGAGCGGAGTCTGACGTGACGATGACCAGGGGTAGGGGTTTGAAAGGCGAAGCCAAAGCTGAAGGGCATGCTGGGGGAACACTGTCAGGACAGTTCACCTGCAGCCAACTTAGGAACATGTGCATGTGTGCACGGTGATCGGCGGGATAAATGGCTATAATAATCGGTTGTGTCAAGGAAAAGATGGGAAAAGGAAACGGAGAAGCTGTCCGCGCTTTCCGCGCGTGTGGTTGTCAGTGACCGCGACTTCACACGCGCATCGAAGGGGTCTGAGCCACCCTCCCTTTGACGGGGGAGGGTACTTGACCCCCTTTAAGACATCGAGAACCACGCTAGCTAGTGAAAAACGGTAAACGGCGCTGGATAGCACATCCAAATCTCTAGAAAAAATAAAAAACATTCGGGATTTTTTTGTCAGGTCACATTTAAGGTCACTAGAGGTCAAGGCATGTCACCATAAGGTAACATGAAAATTAAGGTTTTTCAATAATTTCATCTGAACTAGAAATATTGGCAAACAACAGTTAATTAGAATTCTCACGTAGGCCGAATCAAAATATAAATATGACCTCGGCAGGTCAAATCTAGGATTTGACCTGACCTGGACTGATGTCAAGGCAAAATAGGTCACAATGCATATCATTGGAACTGCAAGGACATGAAAAGCCCAATGCCGTTAAAATAAACGCTGTACCTACCGCCATCCATTACTAGGTTATTCAGTTTAAAGCATGTGTCCCATGTATTTGCAATGGGGAGGTCATATGGCTGGCAGCATTAGGTCATCGATATAAAAAGTCCGGAACAATATTTTGTAGTAACCGGTAGGAGCATTATGTGATATGAATTTCAGATCCATAGATTATCCATGTTCTTACTCATGCTGTCTTAAACGTTTTTAGATGAGGTCACTTAACCTGCTATGGTGACCTCGCTTGGAGTGACCCTGACCCAATATTTTGACATATTTTAAAAAATGCACAGAAAAAGGTATACCAAGTACGGCGGTGCGTAGTGCGCATCCGTTCTTATTATATCTCCAAAAAACTGAGAGGTGGCAGGTACCCACCCCCGTCAATGCCCGTGTTAATTCCAGCGCGATATTTTGTTTTCAAGACGATAAGTTATCATGCTGACCCGTCCATGGCACAGGCTTCAACTATAACGCACCAAGAACAGGGGGCTTTTAGCCCCCCGCCTAACTCGAGAAGTACCCTACTGATTTTCTTCATCCTAACTGCAATCTATAGCCCCATCCAAAACGATCCCAAAAATGTCACTTTCGATTATGGTAAATGGAAATTGTCATACGTTAGGTTTATCCTGCCCTGTTCAAATACTGCGGACCGGAGTCCACTTTAATGCCTTGGGGTGAGAGCCGATTGACATGCAGCTGTTTTTATGTGGATTTTTGATAAAATATTTACATAATTGACATTATAATATGAATATTAATGCAGGTTTCAATGGAAATTTGATAATAATGTTTATCCGTGCGGGTCAAAGTGCCTGAATCTGGTCAAAATTAGATTTCCAAGGACAGGATCAGCCCATGAAATACATAAAGAACCTAAAATAATGGATATTTTAGATATTTGATGACGTCATGAAATCTGATGAATGAAAACTTTATGCGGAGAATTGATTTATGACACAGTTGTGCCTTTGATGTGACTATTAGAATCAGATGTTCCTGCGTCTCTTGCTGTCTCTGAAGATTTGTAGGTCTGCTATGAGGTCGTGTCGAATTTACGTGTAAATATATAAGCAGTGACGGCTGAACGTCCGAATTTAAGGGGGGTGCGCACCATATGCTTTTCAACCCATTTATTTCCAGTCAACGGCATAGGTTTAATGTTAAAATTTCTTGATTTGAGGGCGGGGGCACCTTGCCCCGGTGCCCCTCCCCATCCAGTTCCGCCGCCCAGTGTTTATAAGAGTATATAATTTCTACAGTTGATAGATTTCGCAGTGCTGAGCAGAGCGGCATGACTATAAATTAGTAAGTTGTTAATTGGCTTGTCTCTTGGAGTTCTGGATGCAAAGTTAAACAAATTCACTTTGCTGATCTATTCGTGCACAGCTCCTCACTAGAATCTTTATAAGACAGTGGGCGACCACACAAATTCTTGATCATAGTGTGAGCTGCAACTTAGAATTCATTCGATGCCAATAAACAACTTATCAAGTTTACAACTTCTGTTTAAAGTCGGCTGAAACGCGTGTTCCAGATCTAATGAATACCCCAGCTTTTCTCCAGGTGGATACATATGAAAAACCGTAGCAACGCAAAATCCTGTTGGCGAGCGGAATTCCAGTCGCCTGGAAATGAGAGCTCACGGGTTCCAGCAGGGGAGAGTGGGCGTCCGTGATTCGGTCACGCCCCGTGTGCCCTGGAATGTAACAGCCTGCGCCCGGGCCCGCTCTCTTGGGATTATTGATGCCAAGATCAGGTGGTTATTGGATTCTGCAGCAATGGCTCCATCACCGGGGGGCCGGGGCTCGCCAGTCTCGGCCAGTCCATTTCCAATGCCTTCCGGCAACGGTATGGCTGGAAGCATAGACAATCGCCGCAGCCGCTCAGATAATGAATATTTGATGCCCTCTACCGACGTGTTGCACTCACTTTGATGGGTTTCATTTGGGATGTGTTTGGGAACGACGGCGTCCGCGCGATCTGACACTGCGGCTGGTGGTAGGCAGTGCCGCAACATTCGGTGATATGCTGTGCCGCTATACCAGAGGTTGGTGGTAGGCTGTGCCGCTATACCAGCGGCTGGTGGTAGGCTGTGCCGCAATACCAGCGGTTGGTGGTAGGCTGTGCCGCAACATTCGGTGATATGCTGTGCCGCTATACCAGCGGCTGGTGGTAGGCTGTGCCGCAATATCCGGTGGTAGGCTGTGCCGCAATACCAGCGGCTGGTGATAGGCTGTGCATACCAGCGGCTGGTGATAGGCTGTGCCGCAATACCAGCGGCTGGTGGTAGGCTGTTCCGCAATACCAGCGGTTGGTGGTAGGCTGTTCCGCAATACCAGCGGTGGGTGGTAGGCTGTGCCGCAATACCAGCGGCTGGTGGTAGGCTGTGCCGCAATACCAGCGGCTGGTGATAGGCTGTGCCGCAATACCAGCGGCTGGTGGTAGGCTGTTCCGCAATACCAGCGGTTGGTGGTAGGCTGTTCCGCAATACCAGCGGCGGGTGGTAGGCTGTGCCGCAATACCAGCGGCTGGTGGTAGGCTGTGCCGCAATACCAGCGGTTGGTGGTAGGCTGTGCCGCAATATTAGCGGCTGGTGGTAGGCTGTGCCGCAATACCAGCGGCTGGTGATATGCTGTTCCGCAATACCAGCGGCTGGTGGTAGGCTGTTCCGCAATACCACGGTTGGTGGTAGGCTGTGCCGCAATACCAGCGGCTGGTGATAGGCTGTGCATACCAGCGGCTGGTGATAGGCTGTGCCGCAATACCAGCGGCTGGTGGTAGGCTGTTCCGCAATACCAGCGGTTGGTGGTAGGCTGTTCCGCAATACCAGCGGTGGGTGGTAGGCTGTGCCGCAATACCAGCGGCTGGTGGTAGGCTGTGCCGCAATACCAGCGGCTGGTGATAGGCTGTGCCGCAATACCAGCGGCATTGGTGGTAGGCTGTTCCGCAATACCAGCGGTTGGTTTGGTAGGCTGTTCCGCAATACCAAGCGGCAGTCTGCAGTGAATTGCGCTACAATATGCCTTTAGCGGCTGGTGGGAAGCTGTGACCGAAATATTAGAAACGGCACGGGGTGAAAAATATGGCTGTGCCGCAATTCCAGCGGTTGGTCCAAGGCTGTTTCCACTGCAATACCAATCGGTTGGAGTGAGTTAAGGCTGTTCCGCAATACCAGCGGTTGGTGGTAGGCTGTGCCGCAATACCAGGCGGCTGGTGGTAGGCAAAAACAATTTTGCCCCGAGCTTTCCGTTAGGGCCAAATACTGCATCCCTTCTGACGTCTCCGGGTGATATTCTGCCACCATTGATGTCATTTCCGAGACAGGCCAACTACCTCGAAAGCGCGTCCGGTCTATATTTCGTCACATCTGAATTAACGTCGATTATGATGGAGAGAAGTGAGTGCCACTCAACGTCGCGGCGGTAAACGGTTGCGTATTTTGGATGATAGTTGAAGGTAAAACGGGTGGCAGAGAGTGCTTTGCTATTGGCGTGTTGTTAAGCCTCCCTCTGATTATTTCAATTACGTGGGCCGATTAAAGGGAGAGATAAAACCTGTTCGCACAGATGAATGTCCCGTTTGGATGCAAGAGGAGTTTGACAGTGGTGCCGACACTTTTTATTAGGACCACTCCGAATAGGCACATCTTCCCAATTACAGAGAGTTTTTAATTAGGTGGATGTCCGAGGAGCCCTTCTACCGGATCGGATGCGACATGGAGGGCGGTGCCTTCCCATAGATATTGAACCGCCGTTTGTCCACGCTATCCTACTTGGGAGTAGTTTAGCAACAGAGCCACAAGACCACGCGACTATCCGCTGCCTATTACAGCGCGAAACGCCCCTTCTGTTCCTCAGTTTCTGTCATTCATGGTTATATTACATGTTAGTATACTTCCTCTACGTAACTTTACCATTTTTTCTGAGCTTTTTGGGAGGAAAGCGCTGCAAAAGAATATTACTTAGTTCTTAGCCCATATTAAGAGAAGTGGATGCAGTTGGTCAAACGCCGTGAGTCTCGAAACTGCGTCTCCCAGATGGTCTGAACTGCGTCTCGCAGAGGTCTGAACTGCGTATCCCAGAGGTCTGAACTGCGTCTCGCAGAGGTCGACACTGCGTTTCCCAGACGGTCTGAACTGCGTATCCCAGAGTTCTGAACGTATACATCCCAGAGGTTTGAACCAACGTCTCTGAGAGGTTGAGATTTTCGTCACTTGTGCCTTTCAGAGGTTCGGAACTGTTCCTCCCTGAAACTAGGGGCTCAGCTCCACCCAGAGACCTGTTTGGTACTTGTCTTAGCGTAAGCCTATACATGGTACCTTTTCAGATGTGAAAGTTTTGGAAGTTAAGCTCTACAGATGTTCTGACATTACTCAGTGTCTCAGTAAGAAATATGCAAACTTGCGCCCCCTAGATTGGTGTTAACTTTAGGTGCACGGCTTCTGAAGCCCTCCCCAAGCGGTGCAAGGGAGACATCAACGCGGGTGGTATCATCAGTCACGTACACTTATCATTGTGTAATTCCCTGCGTATGGAATGCTACCATGTCTTAGATATTTATGTTCTTCATTTTGAGATTCTGCATTCGGTTTTCTTTACGACGTAGTTGCAGCCTGGGCTCCCAACTATCCATCTGGTTGGACGGTGAGGAAGATGGGACGGCACTGGCTTTTGTGTGCAAGATTTGTCACCTCTGTTTTCTGCTCTCCCTCCAACAACCCCTTCTCTGCTCCGGATGCTAACGGTAGTCAGTGGTAATTAACAACCAAGCCCTCCCGTCCACAGGTCGCGATCATGGTATGCACCCAGTAAGGGAAGGTATATAATATTCAATTCTTTTGGAGGAATTTTCCACCCGTTCCTTGACCAGTTACATATGTGTTGCGCCGATTGAAATGTGGAGACTACTTTATCAGTGGTGGATCCAGGACTTCATTTCAGTATGGAGGGGCTAGGGGGCTCGAGCCACTCCCGACATTGCCTCGGAGAACAGCCTCCGGCTATGCATAAGCTAAAGGCACTCTGACATTGGGGACAGGCGGGGGGGTGTAGGTACACAGCCGGTGAGTTTCTCATTATATTTGTCGTTAGGTTGAAACAATTGGCCAAAAGTGCAGGCGGAAAATCTTTCCCAACATTGAGCACTATGTCCATCTACTATACATCAAGTTGCCGATGACTTAAGGTCGGCCTTCCGGACGTGAACGATCGATTCCCGGTATTGGGCGTACTGGCTGTAGCATCCAGAACCATGTGAATAAGGAAAGGTACCTAGAATAATGAGAAAACCGACGTGAAAAGTAGTTTGTATTCAAAACTCAAACCTGTCGCATTTTCGCCTCTGCACCGTCTGGTCTGACAGATAACTGGTAAAACAGACTACACTAACCTCACAAACAGACGAATTAAACCCGCCATAATATCGAAGACGAATGTGTGATAAATGGCATTATTACCTCGGTAAGCAGCAACGCGAGAGGGATTTCACATGGCTTACAATAGCAGCGGTGAACAATTTAGGACTTCTGCACCCAATGTTAACGTCAAGTTAGGGGTCTGAAATTTTGCATGCTTCCCTCTAAGCCATCCATCAATGGTGAAGTACCAGGGAAGGTAAACTTCCGAAAACTTTCCAATATTTGAACACATCGACTGTACAAAGTTCTTCCCAAGGCACAGGACCACTGCAACCTGTGGTTTGCTGGGCACGAAGTTATAAATGACTATTCGAAATAGACGGTGGTTCTGAATAACGCAGTCGGACGTTTTCCCTCCCGTCTGTCACCAGTCGACTTGGCTGCGAAATGAACAGCAGCAGTCACTGTGCCAGTTTCCGTAGACAGAAACGTGATTGGCCGCAGGGTCCTTAAACCCCGAGTGCTGTTTTCCTATTTTATTCAGTTGTTCTTGGGCCTGATTTGTTTCTGTTGGTATGTGTCACAATATTGAAGTTCAAGTGAGAGCTCCTTCACTCCTCTGACATCCGCGGCGTGGTGCTCCGACAGGACCTTCTCAACCGGAGTGTGACGGGCGCCCCTCTGCCCTGGTACAGGACGCTGCACGGCTACTACCACCGGCCCGAGTGGGAGCTCTACGACCTGAAGCGCGACCCTCACGAGCTGGTCAACGTGGCATCAAAGCCGACTTATCAGGTAGGATACAGGCGATGACTGCACGCTGTGTGGGCGTGGGCGTGGGCGTGGGCGTGGGTGTTTGTGTGGGTGTGGGTGTGTGCGTGCGTGCGTGCGTGCGTGCGTGCGTGCGTGCGTGCGTGCGGGCGTGGTGGGGGGGGGGGGGGGGGGGGGGGGGGGGGGGGTGGGGTGGCCGTGCGTGCGTGCGTGCGTGCGTGCGTATAGATGTGTGTGTGCGTGCGTGCCAGGGTTTTGGAGGCAAACCAAAACTACTGGTGGTATTGTGGACTGTTTCCTTTACCTCTCTCGCCCTGTCCAATAACTAATCCATGTTCTTTTTGTCTTCACTGACCAACATAGCCCTGATCTTCCATTGCAGCTTGGAGAGCGGTACAGGGCACACGTCAAGGGGTGGAACACTTCTGGGCCTTTGAAAAATGTCCCAAAAAGGCAACCGACTGTCCCGAACTCATCCGTGCCTGGACAATGTTGTCGAGCTGCGTTCGCATGTAATGTATTTTGATAGGCTTACGAGTTGATAAGTTGCTTAATGGGCTGCAAAATGCAAAATGACTGCAACATGGAGCTAATTCACACAGGTTAGGTAGGTATATATTCGGGCACAGCCCTTTATCAGAATCCTCATAATACAATTGATAAGATACAAATCCTTTATTCATAGTGTAGCAATACCTCGAATTGAGTTTCATACAAATGCCTTTTAGAATGCATTCTTAAAAATTGGATGTTGGGACATGATACTCTGAGTGCCTCCAACCCACGAGCTGTGTCCAGAACGCGCCAAAAATAAGACCAGCAGTTGTATGACAGACCTTTAATTTGTTTACTATATTTCAACTAGTCACTATCTTTTATTAACACAAATTCGACGAATTAGAATGATTGGTTAATTATCATTATTTTTATCGTTTGTTATTGTTATTGGTAAACAGGTGCTTTCAATGAGATTCTTGTATTAGGTTTTAGTTTTAACAAAAGTTACAATTTAACATGCCTACGTTTCGGCTATTCCGCCTTGATCACGGCATTGAAATACATTAAAATACACATTAAATACATGAAAGAAACAAGCTCCTACATTGAATTGCAAATATTGTCTTTACCGTTTGAATCCGTTTTGAATTTGTCAAAACTAGGTATAGATCGAGCATGCAAACACGTCATGAAAACCTCCCGTCGGAAAAAAGTTTACAAAACAGTCAGAAACTGTTCATTAAACGTCCTTTGGGGATGAAGTAATCATCCTCAAGCTGTTTAATTCCATCTTTCAGGTATGCTGGAGCACTGGGCAGGAACGGATGGGAATTCGATCTTAGTTGAGATGGTGCTGAGGGGGAAGAAGTTCTTCCTGTCAATATGTCTCATCATCCTGTATATATTATTATTTTCTTTAACATGCTGACAGCAGTTAAAATGCTAACAATATTTACCACTATCACCAACACATGTAAAGATAGACCATTACAATGATTGCCAACGTTTCGTTTATTTCAGCTCGTAGCTATCTTTTATTACATATGTTTTTCTCTAATTAGTTCATTAATATTATTAAACAGTTATGAATACTGGCTACAGATATCATATCCTCCATAGACATTTCTCTATGGTCAGGTACTACGTTTTCAGCCTGAGTGCTCAAGGCCAAATTATACCCAAACTCAACCGATCTCATAAGATTAATTAATCCGATCAACATTGACAAACGCTTTTCCACAGTCTGTACGTCTGTCCCAGCGTAAAGCGTGGAATGAGTAAACGTCTGACTGCCGAGCAACATTATCAACGATTATTTACATATTCCGAAACACCAACCCGAAGCACTTACTCCTCATATCAATCCATCTCTCATGGCTAGTTAATCTAATGAATCATGCATAATTCCTTTTCCCCAGCCTGTACCTCTGGCTCAACATTAACACCCGCACTGGGGAGGAGTCTGGCACTAACGCGCACATGGGGGGGGCGGTAGCCCCGGAGATCTCGTAAACTAAGGGGCCTAGAAAAAACGCCTGTTCGGGGATGGGTGGAGGCTACAGTGATCTACATCATAACCAATTCTCATTGGCCTAGGTCAATATCTTCAAGTTCAAACGGGGTCATAAAGGTCAAATCTTGACCCTGCCGGGAACCAATCGGAAAATGCCGTAATTGTGCGGGAAAATTCCGGAAATATGCTAAAGACGGGCCAGGGCTGTAAAGGGAAGGTCATAAAGAATGTCCTAAAATTATGGGGTCAAGGTCATTCAAGGTCATTGACCTATTTTTTTCCGTTTTCCCACTGGGCATCACACCCAGAGGGGAGTATAGTTGCCACCAATAGTATCCCATGTACCCCCTCTGCTGCGATGATGTCAAGATCGGCCAAGATCGGCCGGGGAACAACAAATACACGCGCGGTACAGATAGCCAACACATACAAAGATATTCGGCGGTACCTGCATCACGGAGCTCGAGTTTGGAAATGAGGGTGGGTAGAGCGAAGAAGTAGATAGCAAAGTAAAGGTAGAGTAAGCCCCCAAGAAATAAGGTAAGAAGAAGCTCCGTGGTGAGGTCCGCATGAGTCTCACTCCATATGCGAAGGACGCCACAATCAGATGCCAGTAGATGAAGTCACCCGGATTCAATCCCAACGACTGCTCAATTTTTCCCGGCAGGAAAACGAAAAAATCTTTGCACAGATATTCTAATTAGCAGAAGATCCTACGTAGACAAGTGCCCTCACTTGCAACCAGGCTGAGCGGATACGATAAACTTGAAAGGGGGCGCTTATCAATTCCCATTGTGAGATTCATTTACGCGTGTCGCAATGATAGCAGATGTGCACGCGTTTCTGCCAGTTTCCGATACAGGTTCGACCAATTGCACCTCACAAGTACACACGCATTCAGGAGAAGTCCATGGCCATGAAAGCACACTTCATGCTGGTTTCAAAGTTAGACGCATACTTCAGATATCCCCTGCCGATCTCTCCAGTGATCGCCGCCCCCCCTCGCGCAGAAGAGGAAGACTGTATTTTCCACGTCTCTACAGCTACGTCGACTTGTCTTGCTGCCTGCAAATTACAATGCTGCTGCTCTTCACACGTCCGCACGTTTTCAGGAGTAGTCCATGGATGTGTTTCCGATCAGGCCGTCCAAGCAGTTCCCCCGGTCGGACGCAGCATGTACCCGCTACCCGTCACTGGTCACCACACCCAGTCCGGCCGTGCCACCCGATGCTCGCGTCTGCGGACCCGCCGCTACTCCGCCCAGCTCTGCTTCCGTTCTCCATGGGCTGCCTCCGCAGACCATCAGCCGGGCTCATCAGACACCTGCACTGATCGCGCTCCTCAGCCTCAGTCATTGATGCTGTGATGAAAGCCAGCACTCATCACCAATCGCCGCGAACTCCTGTTCCTTCACTCGGCTCCACTCAGCTCCGATCGCGTCGTTGCCGCTGCCGCCGCTGGCCGCTGACCCGAATCAGCTGGAGGTCCCGCCCGCCATCTCCGCCGCATCCGTACCAGCCGCGTCGCCGGACGCCACGAGTCGGCCCGCCATCCAGCCTTAGGCGCCCCAGGCCCCTCAGCACAATGCGACCGACACGCACACCACCGCATCTCCCGCCGTCGGCCCAGCTCGGCCGAACGCTCCGCGCACCCGCCGGGGTGGCTGCCACCGCTCTCCATGGACCGCACCGAGCCGCCCCGGAGATCCGCCACCGCTCTCGGATCCAGATACATCGTAGGCGACGGCAGGTTCCCCGAGGCACATCCGCAGCTCAGAGCTTCGCGTCAGGGTCTGGAACTCTCCAGCTGCAGCTGCGGCATCCCAGCCTCGCTCTGCCGGGTGGTTATAATCATCACATTGGGTCGACACGCGTCGCTGATCCCCGCGACAGTCCACATTAAATGCTCGAGTCAGATACGATTTAGGGCATATGATTGGTTTCGAGAGAGGAAGGAACAAAAAGGATAACCTTGTCAGAGCTCCCTCCCCTTAAAGTCGCGCATGTTAAAGCCCTATAAGACATGTATAACCTAGTTAATTTCCGAGCAGCGCAGTACAGCGAGGAGTAGATAGTTAAAAGGATCAGACTGTGTTTTGCACAAGTTTATCACCCATTACAGCTAATTTATATATTTTTGGTTCAGAGTATTTGAGCAGTTGGGAGCTACTAACACCATCTGGGCAACACATCGCCCCCCCCCCCTCCCAGACCGCACACTAATTCATCTACATAATTGAAGTCATACACCAACGTGCAAGTCCCCCCTCTTCCCAAACCACAGGCCCATCACCCCCCCCGCAGCCCATTCGCCAGACCAAGTCAGATCAGGAGCAACAAATGATGAATTGGTGAAATAGGTATGAGGCCATGCTATATGCTTTAATAGTTATCACTCAGAATTTTGGTAATGACGTCCTTGAAAAAACCTTTAGAAGGGGGAATGTCGTCCAGTGAAGGTATTTTGGGAGATATCAACTCATTCCAGGTTTTGGGGCAAGATATTGTGAATGAAAAACTTCTATAATTTGTGGGAGCTATTTCTTGTCTAAAATGCACAATTTGTCTTGTATCTCTGTAGTTTGCATGAAGGCTAAAGTATTGAGCGTATGCCACTGGTAGTGTGCCGTTTAAGTATCGATGTAGGATCAAAAGTTTCTGTTGCTTCACCAAATCGGGTAACTTAAGCAGTCCTAACTTTTTGAATAAGGGCGAAGATGGAGTTCTATGATGAACATTTTCGATCATGCGAATTATACGTTTCTGGATATTTACTAGTTTGGTGAGGTTAGTGGTGTAATTAGTTCCAAAGATAAAGAGACAATAATTTATGATTGACATGACTAGCGCATGATAAATCATTATCTTGTGTTTTTTCTCCAAAATATATTTTGCCCTGCTAATAATACCGACATTTCTGCACACAGTGGCATAGGTTCTAGAGATGTGGCTTTTAAATCTCATATCTTCATCTATGAGGACTCCTAAGTACTTTATAGTACGCGTTCTTTCAATTTTTGATGAATCAAGGTATATCGGAATGTCAGGTTTAGTATCAGCAACAGAATAAATTTGATAGCAGGTTTTCGAAGAGTTTAGTGTTAGTCTGTTCGTATATAACCATTCAGAAACCAGTGGCATTATTTCTTGTGCCGTTTGTTTTACTTCTTCGATAGTCGTACCTGTGATGAAAATACTTGTGTCGTCCGCGAATAGTAAGAATTTTGCCCGGTTAGTTACTTTAAATATATCACTAATGTATAGGTTGAAGAGCTGTGGACCCCAGATCGAGCCCTGGGGAACTCCCGTAGAGATTCTTGAAGAAGATGATTGTATTTCTGTTTCATAGTAAAGAAGCCTAGTCGATTGAGAGCGATTTTCTAAGTATGATTTACAAAGTTGATGCGAACTGCCCCTTATTCCATATTTGTTCAATTTGTTTAGGAGAATTTGGTGGTCGACCGTATCAAACGCCTTTTTGAGATAAAAAAATATACCTAAAATAATTTCATTACGGGAGAGAGCTGATGTTATATGATCATGAATTATAGATATGGGCATGTACGTTGAGTGTTGCTTGCGAAACCCAAATTGGAGGTCGTAAAATATGCTGTTGGTGTTAATAAATTCATTCATGGAGTCATTAATTATTCTTACATCACAATATGGTGTACTACCTATAATGTACACGATAACCAGGACTAAAGCAAACAACACTATAGAAATATATCTGGGAAGTGGCTGAGGATTGTGCTTTACCCATGACATTTGACCTTGACATTTGACCTTGACTTTTACCTTGAGTTACCTTTACTATAACGTCATAGCATAATAAATGGCAGACTTGGTAACGCCATTTGACCGGAAGCACTGGGTCCAATGACCTTGAGAGTGCCGGTATGGCCTTAATCTGTGACCTTTCACCTTGACCCTGACCTTCATGTGAGGTGACCTTGAAATATCATCCCGGTTAAAAGACGTTATGACGTCAAAAATTGGTCTCCAATGGAAGCGAACTGGTCCGACCATCCGACTGTGGCAATCTGAAGATACACGTCTGAATTTAAAAGCCTAGAAGTTAACAAAATGTCAGCGGATTTTCAAAATTATTTCACCAATCAACGTGCCGTTACATTCTGTCCAATGTGGCCAAGTATAGTTTCCCTGCTACTAGCGGTTCTCCGTTCACCTCAGAAAAATAGGTGAAGGGGCCTCCGAGACCCCTCCATTGTGTGTGTTCAGCGCCGAATGAATATGCTTCTAACTGCATAAACATCAATACCTATTTATATATTACAATAATAATATTTCATAATAAAGTACCTACCCGGCCGTGGATCGGACCGGTCCACAGTGGGAACTTTTCCACTTTTAGCCTGAATTTATTCCTAACCACATAATCCATGAATTAATTCTATTAATTTGGCTGGGAATCAGTTGACTAGTAATAAAATGACAGCATTTCTCACTGTATTCAAATTTAGACATAACACGCACAGAGGAGGGGGTCCTAAAGTGCCCCCAAAATCATTTTCCAAATTAGCCCCAATAACTAAAGCGAGTCTCAATTACTGCAACAATAACTTGTTACAATACATGAATATCGTTACTCATTTCGTAGCCTAACACTGAAATCTACGTTCCAATTAACACGCGAAGTGGTTCTATTGACCTAAGAATATCAAGGTCAAACGAGGTCGCTAGGGTCAAATATGAGGCCTGCTAGGGGACCTATTGGGAAATGCCGTGATTATGTGGAATTTATCTGTAAATACACCAAAAGTGGATTAAATTCATATAGGAAAGGTATCACAATATGTTCTCTAGAATTTTGAGGTCAAGGTCATTCAAGGTCAGTTACCTATGACGTAACAATATGCCATATCATATTCACAGTAATGCACAATTTAACCGGCACTATAGCAGACTTTGAGCGGGAATATATTATTTGACCTTGAAAAAAACCTCTGACCTTGACTTGAGACCTTGACCTTGAACTTAGTAGCCTTAACTATGAAATCATAGCATAACCTTCATACTGAATAATGCCATCTGACCGGAATACTGGGTCAATGACCTTGACCTGTGACATTTGACCTTGACCTTCATGTGAGTTGACCTTGACGTATAATCTGATTATATGACGTTATGACGTCATCACTTGGTCTACAGTGCAGGTGAACTGGTGCGACCGCGCGATTGCGACGGTCTCAAAATGTAGGACTGACTTTGAAAGCCTATAAGTCGAAAAATTACTTACCAATTTTCAAAATGTCTTCACCAATGGACACGCTCATAAATTCTCTCAAATGCAGCCGAGTAACATTTTCCGGTAGAGGATGGTTCTCCTGACTGCTTGGAAAATAGGTGAAGGGCACTTTAGGATCCCCTTCCCCTGCACCTGTTAACATTTTATTATTTTATCAGTATTTTTTGCCGGAAGAGCTACAAACGCCATCTCCGGTAAAAGTCGACAGAGTACCACACAAGTTCTGGCGTGGTGCTGCACGTAAACGTATTCAAAAAATTTGATCGGGAGCACTTGGTCGATCGGGGGCATCCGGACCACGAGGCTGCCAATTTTCTGGGCGTAAAGCTACTCATCAGATGGAAACCAAAAATCATCAGGCGTGCGCCAAATTCTATCGAAGGAGTCAATACCCCCATTGTCGCATCTTGGGGAAAGGGATGAGAAGTGACATTTTAAGGGGCGGCATCGGACTTTAAAGGGGCGACGAAGTTCAATCCAAGGGTGGGTGCCCCCACATGCCCCCTGGATCCCCCTATGGTGACACCACCTACCTACAGCTGTAATTATCGCTAAAAAGTTCGTAACTCCACAACCTCAGTGGCCTCTCTGTCATTGTGTCTGCAAGGGCGCCGCGCCGGCCAGGCGCATTGCGGTAAAAATACAAACCTTTCTCCAAGAATCGCAAGAGGTCGCAGGACATTTTTGTTGGTTCGTACCTAGAATTGTCTGCCGTGTCCTAATTTATACATTTCCGTGCGCCGATCGACGTCAATAGTAGTTAAAACCTTACACATTTCTTGGAGGCCCGAAATTGAAAGTGGTTAGAAACAAGGTCCAATAAAATATCAGAAATACATAATGTGGTACGCATTCAACAATATCGGATGTCCCACTTCCGTTTGTATCTTGCCATCATTTTCTGGCATTGACACAGGAACTTTCTCCGACTTTAGAGACATTTTTCACCTAATTTTAGGAAAAAGAGCCAAAATTAATTTTCACTATAGAAAAATTTGGACAATTTCCAACCAATCGAGAGCATATTTTGTCAAATAATGGAATGTTTAAGTTTTAATTGAATTCAGGCTACTAGTGGAAAAGTTCCTACTGTGATCGTGGCCCGTGGATGGACTGTAGTCGGTCGGTCGGTGAAATGGGCGCTTCTGTCGGTATGACATTGAGCGGATTTAACTACCTTAAAGGGAAGGGACCATTTGTCGAAATTCTAAAAGGACTATGTTTAGACAAAATAGGTCTGAAAATCAGGAAACCACATTTGGTTTTAACCTCCAATCGCTCAAAACAAAGATTTCGCCTCTTGTCTTAACCCGCGCCCTGCCGGCGGTGCTGTTTTTTCCTCCTCTCGCCGTTTTAATGCGAATATCTACATCCAACTAACCGTCCCGATGATAATGCTAGGGGTAGCTGTTCCTATGTCGATTCTGCATCATTCCCGGCAAACAGAAAGTAGATACTTTTTCAACTTTTTGCGTAAAGCGAAAGTTATTGAAATGATGTTCGCGCTTTTCCACTCAAGTCAGGCAGCGGCGGCCCGTGCCGCGGCCCGCTGGGGCCCGCGACAGCCTCTGACACAGACCGGGCTCGTCAGCGCAGGCGGCAGGTGGAAGGGTGACAGTGTTCGTGGTTTGGTCAGCTGATAGCGATCGAGGGGACGATAAGGACACGCGTGAAAATACGGAACAATGGCCCAGCCAGCATCTCTAACGCTTGCTTCCTGGAAAACGTCCCCAGACGGCTTGGTGACAGCGCCAGAGGGCTCGACAACATCAGCAGGGGCTAATGGGGTGAGAGGGGTGGTCTCAGGCCACCCTCCTTGTATCGTGGTTACGCAGGGGAGATTTCCACGCCAAACTTGACATTGTGCCAGGTTCACAGCTAGATGGCAAAGGGGCAATTTGCCGTGTAAAAGGGTAGCCATCGGAAGGGGATGTAAAAAGATCCATTGGTAGGAATGATGCAATTATCCCTATCCTCTTAGTTCCTTAAAATTTTCCTGTACATTTTATTGAATACTCAGGTGATTAAAAAATGAATGACGAAAAACATACACACCCTCTTTCCATCCATGTCTAGATTGTGACATTTCCTTTTTATTTAGCTATTTCTGACACCACGTCACACTGTGAAAACTCTGTGTCCGAATCCCCCGAAAACATCCATTTCCGATGGATGCCAAGTCCTCTATTACCCTGAATGTCATTTTCTTTCATCTACAGCCAGGTAGAGCGCATGTCAGTACGGCTAGGTTTAGCGAACCGAGGTGCGATCTTTCCGTCAGTATTCAAGACGAGACTATGCACAAACAATCTAAATATGTCAAATTAATTCCCCGAAAATTTATATGTTCACAATGTGTATAAGCACAATGTAGAGGGGGCTACGTCAGTTGTTTTTGCTAGGATATATCCGACAAGTGACTAGTGGTTTATGCAGATGGCATATCAAACGTCAAAAAGTTTCTTTTCCGCTTTTAAAATGGTCCCATATAATTGTTTCGGCGTTGGGGCGCCATCCCACAGCAAATGCACGTGCTCGCTGGCGCGGCCGCCACACTCAGCGCTCAGGCACCGGCGCCAGGTGCCGGCATCTCCTGTCTGAGGCTGTACCCGGGACACGGGGCAAGCGGCAGCGCGCCGCGGGTGGCGACCGCTGTGGTCGGGATGAAACTGCAAGGTTTGGTTAAAAGGACTAATTTAGGCACACTTGATAGGAATTCATGTATGAAAGTTATACGAACAAGGTGAAAAATGATTGAGGTTTCTTTTGAGACCCTGTAAGGCACATACGACCGCCTGCACTTCAAGTTATCTATCAGTAAACCAGAGGAGGTTTTTTCAGCCATGCCGGCAGGGCGCGTAACTCCCGGGGTGCCGGCAGAGCGAGGGTTAACACGCGCATTGACGGAGGTCTGAGCCACCTTCGCTTGCACGGGGGGCGGGTACCCGCCCCCCAAGATCTCGAGAACCACGGTAGGTAGCGAAAAACGGTAAACGGCGTTGGGTAGCCTATTCGCTACTCCATCGAAAACATTTGAACCATTTTTTGTCAGGTCACATTTAAGGTCACGAGAGGTCAAAACATGCCGTCATAGGGATAACATGTAAATTAAGTTTTTCGGCCATTGCATCTGAACAAGTGAAGATAGAGTAAAACGATTTGACCTATATGAATCCTCGCAGCAAGCCGAATCGAATGATATATAATTTGACCTTGCTAGGTCAAATAAAGGATTTGACCTGACCTGAGGTCAGGTCAGGGTCAAATTATATAAAATGCATATCATTAGAACTGCAAAGCAAAGGCGAGTCTAATGCAGCTAAAATAAACGCTCTATCACCATCCGCTATTGAGTTATTCAGTAAACACAATTTTTCCCATGTATTTCCAACGGAGAGGTCATGCCTCGTATCTGACCTTGGGTCATTGATATAAAAATACCGGAACATATTTTTGAGAACTCGGTGCGGCCATTATGTGATATGAGGTTCAATCGGATAAGTTCACCCTGCTCCGACGTATGCTATCTTAAACTTTTTTGAGGTCAGGTCACTTGACCTGTACTGGTGACCTGACCTGAGATGACCTAACCTTAAATTTTGTTTACAGAAGTTGTAAAAATAATGAGGAAAAAGGTATGCCAAGTACGGCGGCGCTACGCGCCGCCGTTTTTCTGCTATCTCCGAAAAACCCGAGGGGGCGGGTACCTGCCTCCCGTCAATGCGCGTGTTAATACGTTGACCCAAGCATCTCGTGCAATCACAAAGCGGGGAGCTTGCGGTGGCTTGTGACATGTAAGGTTGCTTGGCCAGACCATTTTTCAACATGTGTCACGTGATATGCGCTGCCATATGACAAGGGATTCTTCATGGTTTGAAATAGGGTAGTGAGCCCCCTACTCTGAACTTAAAAGTGTGCGGAAATTTTATACAGAAAGCTTTGAGTGAAATTAAATATGCTAAAAGTGGTTTCTCGACAGGCTTTGGAAAACTGATATCTCACTTCAAAACATACGGATCCAGGGGGGCAAGGGGGCCGTGCCCCCCTGAAAGGTCGATGGCGCCTCCCTGAAATGTCGCTTCCCACCCCTCCCCAGGATACGAAAGTCGGCGCCCACCGATAGGATTTGGTGCCCACCTGATAGGTTTGCCGGTCATAAGTGGCGCCCCCTGGTCCGGATGGCGCCCCCGGAAGGTACCCCCTCCGATCTGCAATCCTGGATCCGCCTATGCTTCAAAACCAATTATGAAAGTGTATCAGACCACTTTTTTGATGTATCAGACCACTTTCCTATCTTCCTTAGCCTGGATATATCTTTAAAGTGTAAAAATGCAGTTGTAAGGAACATATTGAATTATTCGACAAAACGAAAATTCCTGAGCTTCATGAATATATAGCAAATAGGCTAGAAAATTTTAAGAAATAACTGCCCAAACATAGCTTGTAATAAACTGATTGACATATACAGAAGTGGAATTTAAAAATGTTCCAAAATATTTACACCAAGTAGGAAAACAACGCCTAAAAAACCAAAGATTACTCCTGGTCTGCTCTCATGTATTATTGTAAGACTAAACTCTTCAATAAAGCCATAGCTGAAAAACAAAAAAGAATTCAGGGAAGAAACTTTCAACAAACTGAAACAAGTGAACCTGATATAAGGTATAAAAGATATAGAAATATTTTAACTAAACTCGTAAAGGATGCAAAGAGAGCATACTATGAGCAGTCTTTTGGAGCCAACAAGGGGAATGGTAAAAAATATTGTAACTTATTGATAAAGTAATAAATAGGAAACGTAAGAAATATGATTATCCCACAAGTTTTGTTGATGCCGAAGGCAAAGTTTGCAAGGGAGATGCAATATCAAATGGTTTCAATACTTTCTTCTCTAACATAGGATCTAGATTAAAAAGAAAACATACCGTCCCCAGACAATGGGTACTTAGATTTATTGCTCCCTGAGCGTGAATTATTGGAACCTGTTTGAGCTACAAATCCGGTGCAGCTTGAAACTATCATCAAAGGGCTGAACCCTGTGAGCGGAGGCTTCGATCAGAATTAGTACTTACATTCTAAGGTCTACATGTAAAGCTTGTTTTTCTTGTTTAACTCATTTTGTCAATATTTGCTTGCGTTCAGGATTATTACCCCCAAAATTGAAAATTGCTTCTATCATACCCATCTTTAAAGCAGGAGACCCCGAGAATTTAAAAACTATCGCCCCATCTCACTTCTTCCCATTTTCTAAAATAAATTAGAAAAAAACCATTTATCAATATTTATCAGGCTATTTGCAAAAAAGCTACTTTATTCTCTACAAATTGGATTTAGACAAAATCATAGCACCTATATGTCAATTGCTGATATCTATGACTTAGTTACCAAATTACTCGAAGACAACTATATTACGCGTGGAAGTTATCTAGATTTAAAAAAATTGATACCGTTAATTTTGACATACTTTTGTAAAAAACTTGAACGAATTGGAATTGGTGGAAAACTGTTTGCATTATTAGCATCATACCTATGTAACAGAAACCAGTCAACAACCGTTTGTAACACAAAATCGGATCTAGAAAAGATATCGATGGGGTGTTTCACAGGGTTCAGTCATTGGCTCTCTCCTTTTCTTAATTTATATTAATGACCTTCATTTAGTTTTGAAATTGGCAACCTTCTATCTTTTTGCTGATGATACAGCTATTTTAATCAAAGGAAATCTCCACAACAGCTTCAAGAAAACATACAAATCACGCTCCTAAAAGTAACGAATTGGTTTTTAGAGCTAATCGACTTTCACTAAATCTTTCGAAATAATGTTATCAGATCTACTTCAAAAGGAAGGAAGCTGATTTGGAACTAATTATAAATGGAGAAAATTATCCCGACAAAGCAAGCGAAAGTATCTCAACTATTATAAGCAGAAATATTAGTGCGTGAACTTTTGTGTTTATATAACTCATTAGTTCTTCCACACCTAAATTACTCTGCCATTGTCTGGGGCTCCAACTATGCTACTAAACTTGAACGTCTCTTTGAATTACAAAAAAGAGTCATTAGTATAATTGCTAAGAAACTTTTTCCATCCAACAAATCAATTTTTCTTACATTGGAGCTGGTCAAGCTTTCTGATATTGTAAAGGATTTACACATTGCCGTTCTTTCAAAATTTCTTAATAAAACCTTAACCATTGTCGTTGCATCTGTCTTGAAACTTCATATATCTAGCAGCACTAGGTTAGTTCATCAATTTAAAGTTCCTTTTGCATCTTCAATTTATAGACAGTTTTCATTTCGATTTATGCTCCAAGGGTGTGGAATGATGTAATGCGTCCTATATTTCCAAACCTGAATGAAGTCCTCGAGATAAATCGGGTCTTAAAAAACAGGTCTGAATATTTATTTCAATAAATATCTATCGGAGTAAATAGATGAGCAGGTTTAAAATCAAAACCAATAATAATGCAATGTTGCTCTTTTGCTCATGAAATATTCGTTCTTCTTTCCAGATGGGCGCTGCCAATGTATTGATTTCACCAACTCTCTCTCTCTCTCTCGCTCTCGCCTCGCTCTTGCTCTCGCTCCGCTCTCGCTCTCCTCTCTCTCTCTCTCTCTCTCTATTCCTCTCCTTCACCACAATTTCTCATCTCTCTGTAATGTGACATGCTCTTGGTCTCATAGCCCATTTAGGAAGTCACCCATCCACTAATACCCTAACATGACTATCGTCGTAGCCCCATCGATAGTAACTAGTTAACCTAAACCTTTGTTGGGGCCATGACGGAGAATATACTAAAATTGTGATAAGGCAGCATGCAACTAATATATAGAAATAGCGGGGTCAGCTAACATAATGAAACTAACCTATTTTTGATGTCTTCAATCGGACAAAAGTAGCTAATGACCGCACTGGTATGGAAGGGCACTCCTACCTACCTATTTAAATGGGTAGTGGGCTCAAAAAGAAAAAAAGTGGGAAACTCCCTTGAAGCTTCAACAGGCCTCATACATTTTGGGTATAATCCGATTCCACGGCTCATCACCCAGTAACAGGCGCCATTGTTTTCCGCATGGATCTGCAAGCGTCTTAGTTTTAAGCCTTCCGATGTAAAGCTTTGGGATTGGGTTGATTGCTTCCCATTGTGTGCCTCGCTCGTGCTGATTGGCTGGATTACCCTGCAGAAAAAAACCTTCTCAGCTTAACATATCGAATATTCACTTTTCTAGACGTGATTTTCTTTTATACTGTACTTGATCCTCGATTTTATCTTATTGTTGAATCGAATATATTCTCAGTAACATCTTCTAACATATCCGTTTCCCTTGTCATAACTTTTGTTTAACTTCCGTTGATTTGTAGCTGCTGCCCTGCCGAGTATTTTCCTGTGCTGGCACTAATGAGATGTTGTAGAAGGCATCTACCATTAGCGGGCTCGGACAGCTGCCTGCAGTGCCAGCGCCTCCCCGGGGGGTCTTACCCTTCACACTGCTCGTGTTACCAGGTGGAGTCAGTCACCACTGCCGCCCGCTGCTCCTCCCCTCCCGGCCTCCTCCATTCGCGACAAGGCAGTCCAGTCGGCATCTTGGACGCAAAGCCTGCGCTAGCCGGGAAACCCCTGCGCGAGGTGGCAATGATATATCCAGAGTCACCACCGTGCTGATTGGTCGAATATTAACCGAATAGGAATATTCAACCGAGAACAATTTGTTCTATTGTTCTCACTGCACGCGTGAAGTTTTATTCTTGGTGTAAATTCTGAAGGGTTTGTGAGGTCATTTTTTCAGCGGATGTTTGATCTGAAGCCTGGCTTCTTTCTTGCCTGTCATTCGTGCGTCCATAGATAACGGAATACATTGAAGCTGTGGGGAGTCGGCCTCTGCGTCTCGGTGCGTTACATGGAGGGAGGGGCTTGACCCCAGCGTTACGGAACGCTCATTATAGGGGAAAATTCAATGAAAGGCGGGAAAATACCCAATGGAATAGGCGGTGAAGGCTGAAAAACCAACTATAGGTGGAATCATACAATAAAACCGAACACAATCATCACATGTTTGCGTGACACTGCTTCTTTGGAAACAAAACCGAGTCAGGGGCGTAGCCAAGGGGGGGGGCGGCAGGGACAGCCGCCGCCCCCTGAGGGGCCCGAAGGGCCCCCTGAGGACACGATTCTGTAACAAGCAGTGCGCTTTTTACCCATCAGGACCCTTTTGGCGCTGTCCGAGGGGCCCTTTTTCGGGGCGCTGCCCCCCTCTGAGCGAAATCCTGGCTACGCCCCTGAACTGAGTAACAAAATGAAATTGTGGAATTCGACACATTGAAGATTAGTAATTTTTGAGGCATCAAAACTTTCAGATATTACACGCCTCATGTTTCTTACATTTACTAAAAATGTTTTAGTGTTTTCATTAATCGCCGCCAGAAATCGGCCCTACGATTCGGGATATCGGGCACTGAAGTCCCGAGGTGGCCGTACTAACCCGGCACAGGAAAAACACGAAAACACAGGAAAAACAGAAAAAACACGCTGACTTCCAGGTGACCGAACGGAAGCCCTGAGGCCGAAACAATTCAGCAGGGGCTCGGAGTGGAGTTTTGGAGAAATTATTGTTTTTTATGAAGCCTGGATCCAATGAAACTCTGCGCGCATCGAGAAAATTCACTTTAAACACTTGTTCGGAGTTAGGTTGTGTAAGAGCTGCACGGTGGGAGTGAAGGGTGTGTGGGAGGAGTTGCACGGTCGGAGTGAACAATAGTTTCGCCTCATGAACAAGCGCCGTACTCGGGCGACCCGCTCGACATGTTTTTGGGCTGCAACAGTCCCGAGTACGCTGCCATAATTAAACCCGGCTTTGGTGTTTTAGGTTGTGAGTGACGTTTTGGAGTTGAGCTTGATCACTTGCAGACCAATCTGAAACGATTGAATCATTAGCCCTATTGCTTTACTGGCCTGGAGAGCAATGATGTGTGGAGGCGGTGGTAAAGTCAACATTCAATCAATGATTACACCGAAATAACGACTGCCCGAACTGACGTGGCGTTGCGGCTGCTGAAGACTGACGTGGGCCGGCGGCTGCTGTAGACTGACGTGAGCCCGCGGCTGCCATAGACTGACGAGGGCCGCGGCTGCCATAGACTGACGTGGGCCCGTGGCTGCTGTAGACTGACGTTGGCAGGCGGCTTCTGTGGACTGACGTGGGCCGGCGGCTACTGAAGACTGACGTGGGGCCGCGGCTCCTGTAGACTGACGTGGGGTCGCGGCTGCTGTGGACTGACGTGGGCCCGCGGCTCCTGTGGACTGACGTGAGCCCGTGGCTGCTGTGGACTGACGTGGGCTGGCGGCTGCTGTAGACTGACGTGGGCTGGCGGCTAGTGTGGACTGACGTGGGCCTGCGGCTGCCGTAGACTGATGTGAGCCCGCGGCTTCTGTAGACTGACGTTACCTGCGGCTGCTGTAGACCTGTGGCTGCTGTAGACTGACGTGGGCCCGCGGCTGCTGTAGACTGACGTGGGCCCGCGGCTAGTGTGGACTGACGTGTGCCCGCGGCTGCTGAGGACTGACGTGGGCCCGTGGCTGTGCTGTCGCCAGAGACTGCTGGCGAGGCTGAAGGCCCGGCTGTTGGACTGGCAGTGGCGTACCGACGACCCTTGGGTGTGTGCTCCGCACGCCGTGCTGCAGAACGCCGGTCCGTACCGACACGCGCCCGTCTGTCTGCCGCTGCATGACGAGCTGTGAGACCGCCGCCTCACGGTGGAGCTGTGAGACTGCCGCCTCACGGCCAAGATGTGAGATCTCCGCCTCACGTCTGAGCTGTGAGACTGCCGCTGTACGGCTGAGCTGTGAGACCGCCGCCTCACGACCGAGGTGTGAGACCGCCGCCTCACGGCCGAGCTGTGAGACCACCGCCTCACGGCCGAGCTGTGAGACCACCGCCTCACGGCCGAGCTGTGAGACTGCCGCCTCTCAGCTGAGCTGTGAGACCGCCGCCTCACAGCCAAGCTGTGAGACTGCCGCCTCTCAGCTGAGCTGTGAGACCGCCGCTGTACGGCTGAGCTGTGAGACCGCCGCCTCACGGCCGAGCTATGAGACCGCCGCCTCACGGCCGAGCTGTGAGACCGCTGCCTCACGGCTGAGCTGTGAGACCGCCGCCTCACGGCCGAGCTGTGAGACCGCCGCCTCACGGCCGAGCTGTGAGACCGTTGCCTCACGGCCGAGCTGTGAGACTGCCGCCTCACGGCTTAGCTGTGAGACCGCCGCTGTACGGCGAGTGCGACTCACGCCTGGTGGCCGTCCGACCTGGCTCTTTTCTGTGTTCGTATGAAGGATGCTATGATGCACAATACAATATGCCTGGAAATTTGTTTAGGAACGTGATGGCTGTGAAAAGAGGCATTGTTTTTTAAACAGCGCCACCAGCGGATCCATGAATATCCATGCAAAGGGCCATCATCCCCAACCGCACAATTCTCTGCAACGTTCCCAATTTTTTGCTCACTATTCTGGCCATCAGCCTCAGCTCTCGGCTCCAGGTTAGCTCTGTCTGGATCTATCAATGCTCGATGATACAGTGCAGCGAGGGCTTGCGTCTCCATAAAGTTGCTGGCTGGTTCAAGGAGGGAACGTGGCATACATAAACTGAAGTTTGCAGAACAGAAGGCGTTTCATGCAGACAGGGTCGTTGCAAACGTAGACTAGGAAGCTGAACACCTGACTGGATCGATGCTTGCTTACTGGTCGGGGACTTCTGCGCCGAACTAACAACCTGCCGCCTCTCTAAACTGGTTGGGTTTTCGGTTGATATATATATATATATATATATATATATATATATATATATATATATATATATATATATATATATAATAAAATAATATATAATATATAATATATATATATATAAATATATATATATATATATATATATATATATATATATAAAATATATATATATATATATAAAACGAAGGCTTTCCTGGTATTTAAGACTTACATTGATACAAGCACCGCCTTCTCGCAGCAATGTGTGCTAAACAAAAGGGCCAGCCTTCAAATTTTGTACCTTAGCTCACAGTGCAGTACCAGAAAATGGATATGGGCGTGATGTTTTCATGCATTTTGGCATTGAATTCACAAGACACAGCCCATTCTTATAATGGTAGACATAGCTGATCACAAGGTATTAACATGCAGTATCTATATAATGTAAAGTTCAACAGTCATGCCGCCGATGTTGGCGCACGGGATGATCTCTAAGCCAGCATTGATCCATAGTCTTGCGCATGCTAATCTGGGCGGCTGAGAGGCGGTTTTCACCCCTGGCGGGTAAACAGGCGCCGTGTAATGGTGATGAGGCGCGTCGGGTGGGCCGCCGGCACTGGCGCGTGTGCAGCTCCAGAGTGGGCGTCGCCACAGACGACCGGCCCGGCCCGCTCCGGCCAGATGAAGCCGGCCCCGGGGAGATCGGGCTCTATCTATCTCAGCGCCGACCGTCTCCTTTTAGCCTGGCTCTCTGTGGTGGCGGCGTCTGCAGCGTCGCTGGCGGGCGGCAGACGCCAACAGGTGGTCCCCCAGCAGCGTGTCTGCGTGAGGCGGCGCCGGAGACCCTGACCCGGAGAGCCGGCCGGTCGATGCTTCTCTGTGGCGCCTCCATCTGTGCTGCTGCTACACGCGGCGCCGTAATTGATGTCGTCGCCGGCTGCGGCCGCCGCGCCTGTCAACCCGCCACCTGGCTGAACGGCGTGGAGCAGCCGCCGTGTACCCCAGCTCTGCACTGCCCCCGTGTACCCCAGCCCAGCACTGCCGCCGTGTACCCCAGCTCTGCACTGCCGCCGTGTATACCCCAGCCCAGCACTGCCCCCGTGTACCCCAGTCCAGCACTGCCGCCGTGTATATCCCAGCACAGCACTGCCGCCGTGTACCCCAGCTCTGCACTGCCGCCGTGTACCCCAGCCCAGCACTGCCCCCGTGTATATCCCAGCCCAGCACTGCTGCCGTGTATACCCCAGCCCAGCACTGCCGCCGTGTATTATATTCCAGCCCAGCACTGCCGCCGTGTACCCCAGTTCAGCACTGCTGCCGTGACCCCAGTTCAGCACTGCTGCCGTGTACCCCAGTTCAGCACTGCTGCCGTGTATTATATTCCAGCCCAGCACTGCCGCCGTGTACCCCAGTTCAGCACTGCCACCGTGTACCCCAGCTCAGCACTGCTGCCGTGTACCCCAGCTCTGCACTGCCCCCGTGTACCCCAGCTCAGCACTGCTGTCGTGTACCCCAGCTCTGCACTGCCCCCGTGTACCCCAGCTCAGCACTGCTGTCGTGTACCCCAGCTCTGCACTGCCCCCGTGTACCCCAGCTCAGCACTGCTGTCGTGTACCCCAGCTCTGCACTGCCCCCGTGTACCCCAGCTCAGCACTGCTGTCGTGTACCCCAGCCCAGCACTGCCACCGTGTACGCCAGCTCAGCACTGCTGTCGTGTACCCCAGCTCTGCACTGCCCCCGTGTACCCCAGCTCAGCACTGCTGTCGTGTACCCCAGCTCTGCACTGCCCCCGTGTACCCCAGCTCAGCACTGCTGTCGTGTACCCCAGCTCTGCACTGCCCCCGTGTACCCCAGCTCAGCACTGCTGTCGTGTACCCCAGCTCTGCACTGCCCCCATGTACCCCAGCTCAGCACTGCTGCCGTGTACCCCAGCTCTGCACTGCCCCCGTGTAACCCAGCTCAGCACTGCCACCGTGTATATCCCAGCCCAGCACTGCTGCCGTGTACCCCAGTTCAGCACTGCTGCCGTGTACCCCAGCTCAGCACTGCTGTCGTGTACCCCAGCTCTGCACTGCCCCGTGTACCCCAGCTCAGCACTGCTGTCGTGTACCCCAGCTCTGCACTGCCCCCGTGTACCCCAGCTCAGCACTGCTGCCGTGTACCCCAGCTCTGCACTGCCCCCGTGTAACCCAGCTCAGCACTGCCACCGTGTATATCCCAGCCCAGCACTGCTGCCGTGTACCCCAGCCCAGCACTGCCGCCGTGTATTATATTCCAGCCCAGCACTGCCGCCGTGTACCCCAGTTCAGCACTGCTGCCGTGTACCCCAGCCCAGCACTGCCCCCGTGTAACCCAGCTCAGCACTGCTGCCGTGTACCCCAGCTCAGCACTGCCACCGTGTATATCCCAGCTCTGCACTGCCCCCGTGTAACCCAGCTCAGCACTGCCACCGTGTATATCCCAGCCCAGCACTGCTGCCGTGTACCCCAGCCCAGCACTGCCGCCGTGTATTATATTCCAGCCCAGCACTGCCGCCGTGTACCCCAGTTCAGCACTGCTGCCGTGTACCCCAGTTCAGCACTGCTGCCGTGTACCCCAGCTCTGCACTGCCCCCGTGTACCCCAGCTCAGCACTGCTGTCGTGTACCCCAGCTCTGCACTGCCCCCGTGTAACCCAGCTCAGCACTGCCACCGTGTATATCCCAGCCCAGCACTGCTGCCGTGTATTATATTCCAGCCCAGCACTGCCGCCGTGTACCCCAGTTCAGCACTGCTGCCGTGTACCCCAGTTCAGCACTGCTGCCGTGTACCCCAGTTCAGCACTGCTGCCGTGTATTATATTCCAGCCCAGCACTGCCGCCGTGACCCCAGTTCAGCACTGCGCCGTGTACCCCAGTTCAGCACTGCTGCCGTGATTATATTCCAGCCCAGCACTGCCGCCGTGTACCCCAGTTCAGCACTGCCACCGTGTACCCCAGCTCAGCACTGCTGCCGTGTACCCCAGCTCTGCACTGCCCCCGTGTAACCCAGCTCAGCACTGCCACCGTGTATATCCCAGCCCAGCACTGCTGCCGTGTACCCCAGCCCAGCACTGCCGCCGTGTATTATATTCCAGCCCAGCACTGCCCCCGTGTACCCCAGTTCAGCACTGCTGCCGTGTACCCCAGCTCTGCACTGCCCCGTGTAACCCAGCTCAGCACTGCTGCCGTGTACCCCAGCTCAGCACTGCCACCGTGTATATCCCAGCCCAGCACTGCTGCCGTGTACCCCAGCCCAGCACTGCCGCCGTGTATTATATTCCAGCCCAGCACTGCCGCCGTGTATTATATTCCAGCCCAGCACTGCCGCCGTGTACCCCAGTTCAGCACTGCTGCCGTGACCCCAGTTCAGCACTGCTGCCGTGTACCCCAGTTCAGCACTGCTGCCGTGTATTATATTCCAGCCCAGCACTGCTGCCGTGTACCCCAGCCCAGCACTGCCGCCGTGTATTATATTCCAGCCCAGCACTGCCGCCGTGTACCCCAGTTCAGCACTGCTGCCGTGTACCCCAGTTCAGCACTGCTGCCGTGACCCCAGTTCAGCACTGCTGCCGTGTATTATATTCCAGCCCAGCACTGCCGCCGTGTACCCCAGTTCAGCACTGCCACCGTGTACCCCAGCCCAGCACTGCTGTCGTGTACCCCAGCTCTGCACTGCCCCCGTGTAACCCAGCTCAGCACTGCTGCCGTGTACCCCAGCTCTGCACTGCCCCGTGTACCCCAGTTCAGCACTGCTGCCGTGTACCCCAGCTCTGCACTGCCCCCGTGTAACCCAGCTCAGCACTGCTGCCGTGTACCCCAGCTCAGCACTGCCACCGTGTATATCCCAGCCCAGCACTGCTGCCGTGTACCCCAGCCCAGCACTGCCGCCGTGTATTATATTCCAGCCCAGCACTGCCGCCGTGTATTATATTCCAGCCCAGCACTGCCGCCGTGTACCCCAGTTCAGCACTGCTGCCGTGTACCCCAGTTCAGCACTGCTGCCGTGACCCCAGTTCAGCACTGCTGCCGTGTATTATATTCCAGCCCAGCACTGCTGCCGTGTACCCCAGCCCAGCACTGCCGCCGTGTATTATATTCCAGCCCAGCACTGCCGCCGTGTACCCCAGTTCAGCACCGCTGCCGTGTACCCCAGTTCAGCACTGCTGCCGTGTACCCCAGTTCAGCACTGCTGCCGTGTATTATATTCCAGCCCAGCACTGCCGCCGTGACCCCAGTTCAGCACTGCCACCGTGTACCCCAGCCCAGCACTGCTGTCGTGTACCCCAGCTCTGCACTGCCCCCGTGTAACCCAGCTCAGCACTGCTGCCGTGTACCCCAGCTCTGCACTGCCCCCGTGTACCCCAGCCCAGCACTGCTGTCGTGTACCCCAGCTCTGCACTGCCCCCGTGTACCCCAGCTCAGCACTGCTGCCGTGTACCCCAGCTCTGCACTGCCCCCGTGTACCCCAGCTCAGCACTGCTGCCGTGTACCCCAGCTCTGCACTGCCCCCGTGTAACCCAGCTCAGCACTGCCACCGTGTATATCCCAGCCCAGCACTGCTGCCGTGTACCCCAGCCCAGCACTGCCGCCGTGTATTATATTCCAGCCCAGCACTGCCGCCGTGTATTATATTCCAGCCCAGCACTGCCGCCGTGACCCCAGTTCAGCACTGCTGCCGTGACCCCAGTTCAGCACTGCTGCCGTGTACCCCAGTTCAGCACTGCTGCCGTGTATTATATTCCAGCCCAGCACTGCTGCCGTGTACCCCAGCCCAGCACTGCCGCCGTGTATTATATTCCAGCCCAGCACTGCCGCCGTGACCCCAGTTCAGCACTGCTGCCGTGTACCCCAGTTCAGCACTGCTGCCGTGACCCCAGTTCAGCACTGCTGCCGTGTATTATATTCCAGCCCAGCACTGCCGCCGTGACCCCAGTTCAGCACTGCCACCGTGTACCCCAGCTCAGCACTGCTGCCGTGTACCCCAGCTCTGCACTGCCCCGTGTAACCCAGCTCAGCACTGCCACCGTGTATATCCCAGCCCAGCACTGCTGCCGTGTACCCCAGCCCAGCACTGCCGCCGTGTATTATATTCCAGCCCAGCACTGCCGCCGTGTATTATATTCCAGCCCAGCACTGCCGCCGTGTACCCCAGTTCAGCACTGCTGCCGTGTACCCCAGTTCAGCACTGCTGCCGTGTATTATATTCCAGCCCAGCACTGCCGCCGTGTCCCCCAGTTCAGCACTGCCGCCGTGTACCCCAGCCCAGCACTGCCGCCGTGTATTATATTCCAGCCCAGCACTGCCGCCGTGTATTATATTCCAGCCCAGCACTGCCGCCGTGTATTATATTCCAGCCCAGCACTGCCGCCGTGTATTATATTCCAGCCCAGCACTGCCGCCGTGTACCCCAGTTCAGCACTGCCACCGTGTACCCCAGCTCAGCACTGCTGCCGTGTACCCCAGCTCTGCACTGCCCCCGTGTAACCCAGCTCAGCACTGCCACCGTGTATATCCCAGCCCAGCACTGCTGCCGTGTACCCCAGCCCAGCACTGCCGCCGTGTATTATATTCCAGCCCAGCACTGCCGCAGTGTACCCCAGTTCAGCACTGCCGCCGTGTACCCCAGTTCAGCACTGCTGCCGTGTACCCCAGTTCAGCACTGCTGCCGTGTATTATATTCCAGCCCAGCACTGCCGCCGTGTACCCCAGTTCAGCACTGCCGCCGTGTACCCCAGCCCAGCACTGCCGCCGTGTATTATATTCCAGCCCAGCACTGCCGCCGTGTATTATATTCCAGCCCAGCACTGCCGCCGTGTATTATATTCCAGCCCAGCACTGCCGCCGTGTATTATATTCCAGCCCAGCACTGCCGCCGTGTATTATATTCCAGCCCAGCACTGCCGCCGTGTATTATATTCCAGCCCAGCACTGCCGCCGTGTACCCCAGTTCAGCACTGCCGCCGTTTACCCCAGTTCAGCACTGCTGCCGTATACCCCAGCCCAGCACTGCTGCCGTGTACCCCAGCCTAAGTGTTCTTCGTTTAGATTTATTGCATTTAAATGCAAAGTGTTGTGTATGTCGTTCTGCATTTCATTTGCCTTCCTTGAATTATTCACTCTGCGTAAGTGAATTCTCTATTTCGGAATTCTGGGACTGAGCGCGAGGCCATTACAGTGCCGGGAACTGTTGGGTGGAGTAGCCTGCAGTTTGACTTAGGACGGGTATTGACGCTCGCGAAAGCCGGTGTCTAGACGAGAGAGAGAGAGCCTCCTCTAAAAGCCGCCTCTGCCAGCAGCGCCCTCTTACATAGGAATGACCTCTTCATGGACACATTATGACCAGCTGCGGTGCGAATTTTGTGCCATATTTCTCGTTGTGCTCGTTAGTATTCAGGTAACGTCCGAACGTGCCGTTAAAGTAGCGAGAACGCCTCAGAAGCCAACATCGCGTGTGTCGGGGGCATCATGGTTTCAGCGGGAGCGGTTATCAACCCGTTTAACAGTCGGAAGAGAGTGACTGCCTCGCCGAACATTGACGTGTAGGGTTTGCCGCCAGCAGCAGCTGCTCCGTGGCCAACTGCATCGCTGGTGTTCGGGTGTTGTGGGTCGTATCGTTGCCTGTTCTTGGGGTGCGTCGCACAAGTCTGCCAGCGCACATCAATGGTAAAACATTGATTTAGAGTGATGGAGCGCATAGTGGTGTCCAAAGCCAGACTGATTATGAGCTGAAAGTAGTATAATGCCGCACGTGGCCTTCTCTGCGATCATTGTGATTCTGTGTCCCTCTGGTTGTAATATGGAAGCATGCAGGTGCAAATAACACCACGCTGTACAAACAGAACCCGTACCAGGGGCGCAGCCGTAGCACTGTGCAGGAAGTGCAAGCGCGGTGCGCTCGGAAATGGATGCCCTCGGGCTTGAAAAGTATTGGTTTCATGCCCTGGTGGTAAATGGAGGCCCCTGCACATGATTTGCTGCCTTATTCTTTGGATGTATGCTGCTTTTTCCAACGGCGAATGGAGGTATATGCTTTATGCGTCGATATGTAACATATGCCTATACGTAGCATATGCTCATACGTAACATATGATCTATACGTAACATATGCTCTATTCGTAACATATGCGTATTCGTAACATATGCTCTATACGTAATATATGCCTATACGTAGCAATGCTCTATTCGTAACATATGCTCTATTCGTAACATATGCCTATACGTAACATATGCCTATACGTAACATATGCTCTATTCGTAACATATGCTCTATTCGTAACATATGCTCTATACGTAATTATGCCTATAGGTAGCAATGCTCTATTCGTAACATATGCTCTATACGTAACATATGCTCTATATGTAACATATGCTCTATACGTAACATATGCTCTATACGTAACAGCCCTTTGTATTCCTAGGCTGATTCTTGACCAAATTTGCACGATTTACGCAGGATCGTATTGTAGCTACTGCGGCACAATTATAAACAGGCCAAGGATCGTGAATGACGCTCTGAGACTGGAACTCAAAATTGAGCGGACAGAATAATGCAATTTACCTGATGTAGGAAACTAGCCACAAAATTATGTCAAGAACGTCGATGGGCGTATCTAGCCATAAGAATGAGAATATACAGGCTAACAGAATATAAAGTACAAGCTTAAAATTCAAGATTTTATATTAAATTTACATACAATTCAAGATCTTTCCCGGCTTCTGAATCGCCGTTTTCTCAGGCGGGTAAAACCCGGTGAAACTCCCATACCCTAACACAACCGAAAAATCGAACGCCGTTGTTAAACAAATTATTTTACTAAACATACGGATCAGCTTCATTTAAAAAAGGAAATAACATGTTTCGGATTGCATCATGGCACCAATGTGCTGCAGCATTTACTCTAAATTTCAGAGTGTCATTCCTTGTGTCAACTACGACTAATTGATCCTTTATATGGTCGTTGTGGCTATGCAACTGGAACTACAAAATACCTTATTTTAGACTGCTTTCGACATTATTGTTCCCGAGCCAGACTCTTTACTTCATTATCACAGATATCGGACTCAAGTTTTTATTCACTTACAGCGTCCGAACGAAGACATCTACTGATCCAGGGAACTGGCCTCGGTACCTGCGGACAGCGAGAGGTGTTGCACGCACTCCAGAACCTTCTGTTGACCACTGGTGGTGCCACGCAACTTAAAATAACCATGATGAGGATTTCTTCATTTTTGCACAATGCCGACGGCGAAGGCTATATCTTTGACGGTCCCAGGCCCCAGGCGATGGCCCATAGCCTAAGGCTGAGTATTTTCACTGTGCGATTATTTGAAGTTACGAGCAAGTGGGTCTGTACGTCAAAGGGTGAAGAATATGTCAAGGAGGAACGCCTGGATTTATGGCGCCTCTCTGGGTAGATGGGTGCTCGTGGTCTAATGTCCCGTTAGTTGGTGGGCGCTCCTATGCGTTGTTTTAGGGAGGCCCACTCGATGGAGTGTGCAGTGTCCAACAAGGAAATTAAGTGTGAGTAAGTGAGTGCTGGCTGTCACTTTCAAACTATACAAAAAACACTACGCACTGCATCGGCGAATTGATATTAGCACGCGCATTGACGGGGGTCTTAGCCACCTTCGCTTTGACGGGGGAAGGCGGGTACCCGCCTCCTTAATATCTCGAGAACCACGCTAAATAGCGAAACACGGTAAACCATGTTGGATAGCCCATCTAATTCTCCATCGAAAAAATTTGAACCATTTTTGTCAGGTCACGTTTAAGGCCACTAGAGGGCAGGTCATGCCACTATAGGGATAACATGTAGTTTTTTTTTTTTTTTTTTTTTTTTTTTAAAAATTTTTTTTTTTTTTTTTTTTTTAAAAAAAAGAAAAAATAAACCCAAGACCCCGGAAAAATTTTTTTTTTTTTTTTTTTTTTTTTTTTTTTATATTTTTTTTTTTTTTTTTTTTTTTTTTTTTTTTTTTTTTTTTTTTTTTTTTTTTTTTTTTTTTTTTTTGGTTTGGGTTTTTTTGTTTTTGGTGTGTGTTTGTTTTTTTTTTTTTTTTTTTTCCCCCTTTTTTTTGGTTTTTTTTTTTTTTTTTTTTTTTTTTTTTCCCCCGGGTTTTTTTTTTTTCCCCCCTAAAAAATAATAAAAAAACCCTTTTTTCCCCCAAGCCTGTAGACAGTATCAATAAATGAAGGTTTTCAGTCATTACATCTGAACTAGTAAAGATGGAGCAAAACAATAAAGAACCATTGGAATCCTGACAGCAAGCCGAATCAAATGATATATAATGCGACCTTGCTAGGTCAAACCAGGTCAAATATAGGTTTTGACCTGACCTGAGGTCAGATCAAGATCAAATGAGGTCAAAATGCATATCATTAGAGCTGCAAGGATGAGGCAAAACTAATGCCGTTAACATAAATGTTCTACCCTTATCCAGTACTAAGTTATTTAGCTTAAACAATTTCCCATGTATTTCCAATGGAGAGGTCATTGCTGCTACCTGTCCTTAGGTCATCGACAAAAAATTATGGGTCTATTTTGTAGCACCCGGTGGTCCCATTACGTGATATGAGTTTCAATCGGATAAGTTGGCTCTGTTCTAACTTATGCTATCTTAAACTTTTTAGGTGAGGTCACTTGACCTGCACTGGTGACCTGACCTGAGATGACCCAAACTTAAAATGTTGTCCAAAGATGTAAAAACGGATCAGAAAAGGTATACCAAGTACGGTGGCACTACGCGCCGCCGTTTTTATTCCGTCTCCAACAAACCCTAGTGGGGTTTGGAGGGCACCCGTCCCCCGTCAATGCGCGTGTTAATTATTATTTTCATGACCGGAGCTTCAAAAGTAATAGCTGAAAAGAAAATGAACTCATTTTTTATGCGTTTACCTGCCGCAGGCATGTGTCGTTTGTAAGATATATTGCTAGTTTTTGGGTGTAATATAATTATATTTTTTGAGAGTCGAAGTTCGTTAATGATGACGACCGTATTGTTAGACTCGAGAGCATGAAGGAAGCGGCATTTATGCTTAATGACGAAAATAACTACGCAAAACCTAGCGCAGAAATTAATAGTATTTGCGGGTCTTTGCTAAAGTAAATATTTTCTGTGCCTTTTGGTTTTTTGTCAAACACCGTAAGAATATTTCTAGCTTGATTGAACAAGATAATATTAAACATTGATGGGTGTTATACTGCGTTGGAAGTCTGTATATGTCTCATTTGTTTTCGTCCTGGGAGGGGCAAAACATCATTCCTTTGGTATAATCTCAATTTGTTTGCTAAAAACCGAATTCATCCTTCATGTATCTATTGTCAAACGTGCGGGTGTGTGATTTCGTGTTGTCTTACGTATGCACTCTGACGAAGCCTCAGAGGCGAAATATTTGTTTTAAATAGATTAGTCCTCTCTTTTTACCTTGTTAAACTTCGGAGGAAAAGCTAATTCACTCTAGTCTAATAAGATTATCACTTGCCACGTCTCTTAAGACTGTCCCGAGCCACTCCATTGCCTGGATCAGCAGCCGGAAGCCTTCCACCCATTGTGTTCTATGTTTTTGTTTTGGTCTGCTTGTAGTTTCTTGGGGGTAAGCAAAATGAGACCAGAGGAAATTTTGTGTAGATCGTCAAAAATTGATTCTTTCGGCAGTGTGCACGTGAGATCACCTATTTTCCCATTTTCCCGTGCGACTGTTGATAATCTGGAATGCTGTTCCTATCCTTGTCAACGTAAGACTATTAGTAAAACGAATAGCTATATACATTTTCATGACATTTCTATGCATTCCATGGAACGTAAGCTTCATGGTGTGGCTCCAACACATTTATGTGTGAGACAGCTTGGTGATGTGGGGCAGCTTTGTCTGCTCAATTCTCATCAACTCACCGAGTACCATCAACAGTGTCTTGAACATAATATTCTGACCACTGGTGAGCCACACGCTCTGAGAGCATTGTTTGAATGTGTCAGTCATCATCATGACACTCACCTGTGATGTCCTGAGTGCGACCTAAATAGGCGACCTACGTTTCCCACGCGCGAAGACGAACGCTGGAAAGCGCAGGTTGAGTTTTGCATGTGCAGCCCGCTGCAATGCTCTTCCGCCTGAAGTACGTCACTCTGCTAGTCGTTCCTGCTTCAGACACGGTCTGTTGAGGGTTTTAAGAGGCGATGTTTTGAACGTCTGATTTAACGAGTGTATCGAGTTTGTCTTCATTTTTACTCTATCACGCATGTTTTACACAACCACTCGATTTTTTCTTACTTGACGCGGTGCATAAAAAACCTTGTTTTGTGGGGTGTGCCCAAATAAACTGACTAACTGACTATGTCTACCCGATGCTGCGTTTTCAAGTGCTTTAGATCAAATTGAGAAGTTAACTATCATGTTAGGTATTGCGGTACCGTCCAAATACGTCGTTGCATGAGAGTTTTCTAAGCATTCCTTGTGAACTCGGGCGCCGATCAGTGTTGGAACAAAGTTCATCTGTAATAACAGTATCTTAATTCGTGCTCCAGACTACCTACATCGGCAAGAAAACATGCGCATTAGAGCAAAGGGGTGCGCAGAACATGGACCGACGCATGTGATGTCCGATCAATTTCCCTTATTAACCCGCGCCCCGGTGGGCCTCCGAGCCACCTTCGCCCTGGTGGGGGTGTTTGAGTATCCCCCTTATCGAACTCTGCCCCTATGCGGGATAGCAAAAAAAAACGCGAACTCTGGTGGATAGCTTGGACAAACTCATGAAGAAACTAGATTAGTTACTTTTTGGCCCAGGTCAATATTGAGGTCATGACAGGTCAAAGAAGGTGGCATTTTCAGAAGAGTTTTTGGGCTGTAGCATCTGTCAGAGCTGAGCTAGAATAATGTTGTAGGCATAATTCGCTTCCTCTCGTCACGGCAAATCAAATGATGTATAATATGACCATACTAGGTCAAAACACAAAAATTAACTGAACTCAGGTCAGGTCAAGGGCACTTTTTCAATCTAGTATAGTCAATATGCATATCAATCATCGACCCGCAATAGCAATCCAAAAGCAACGATATCAAAATAAAAGCTGTATCATCATTTCATGCAAAGCTATTCACCTAAGTCAGAAAATTGCTTAAGCAGCCCCAGATGACCTCCCAGAGGTCACAGATACAAAATTGCAGCATGAACCTGGAAAGGGGACCAGGATACTAAGATTTGGAGAATATGAAGGTATTCTCAACTGTATCTACACAAATACAGCCAAATGTATATTTTTCCCATGTATTTCCAATGGAGAGGTCATGGTCTGTACTTGACCTTAGGTCTTCATCGATATGACAAATCCCGGAATATATGTTGTAGCAGTGGGCCTATGTGGTATAAGTTTCAATTCGATAGATTCAGCCATTTCTTACTTATGCCACCTTAAACATTTTTTGAGGTAAGGTCACTTGACCTCACCTGGTGACCTGACCTGACATGACCCAACCTTAAACTTTTGGGAAGAGTTGCAGAATTGATCAAGGATAAGGTGTGCCAAGTACGGCGGCGCTTTGCGCTGCCTTTTTTCGTGCCGCTGGAAAAAACCCAAGGGGGTGTTCAAACACCCTCCACCGAGGAGAGGGTTAATGGCTAAAGAAGCCTTATGTATGGGATGCTGGCAGCAGTCTGCTGTCCAGATCCCAACATTTCTTCTTTATGTGTTATGCCAAGTTGTGGGCCATTCTGACAGCCTCACGTCATCCGCAACTACGAACCTCCGTTAGGCCTGAGAAGGAAACGTTTGACACTATCATACGCCAGCAAAATAAGGCAGGATCCGTCCCATCCAACACACAGGTGGGTTTTTGACAAAGTTCTGACAACGTCCCTCAGAATGGTGCAACAGACGTCTTCTCGAGCTCTCTGCACGCCTGTGTCCTTGTGGTTAGAAGACAGCGGCGTCGACCTGGAAGTAATTGCTGAAACGCGACCAGAACGTACGGAACCATGGCGGCTCATCCCTGTACATTGTATGATGCGATCTTGATCTGTTGCGCCTCAAAAAAGCATCAACACTGCCCGCAGAATTCCTGGCCATAGCGCTGCGCAAAATCGGCTCCTATGCAGATTATGCCCGGTTCTACACCGACGGCTCAAAGTCTGCCGCTGATGCTGGAAGCGCCTTTCTTAGCAGAGGGACTGAGTCAAGGTTTCAGCCTACCAGCGTCTGTTTCGGTTTTAACCACAGAACTATACGTCATTCACCGGGTTTTAAGACACATCAGGTGCTCTCAGGAGGATCGATATCTTATTATAACGGACTCTGCTAGCTCACTAACAGCACTCCAATCTCACCACACACAGAATAGCTGGCTTATACCGTCGATAAGAAGGCTTCTGGCGGCGGTATCCTCCAGAGGCACTGACGTGCGTTTTCTTCGGGTGCCGAGCCATGTTGGAATTTCGGGAAATGAAAAAGTCGATAAACTTGCGAAGGAGGTGTCCCTACTAAACCCTTCGCGACAGTTTAGGATCCCGACTGTGGACCTCAGCGCATTGTTTAAAACGCCACTGGACGCCGAATGGCAGTCGAGGTGGACTGCAGAGCCAGAGTGTTTTCTGAAACGCCTGCGTACTTCCATTGAGAAATGGGAGTCGAGCAACAGGAAAAGCAGAGGAGAGGAGGTGGCCCTCTGTAGACTCCGCATCGGCCACTGTTATGCCACCCATGCCCACCACCTGAATAGCTCTGCTCCCAACTTGTTTTCTCATTGTGGCAACCGCCTTACTGTTCAAGATGTTTCATCTGAGACAGACAGCTGTGACCATCTGAAACTGCAAATGCGTCAATTCTTCCCACCGGTCTCTTTGGAGCAGTGTCTGGGAAACGATCCCATTGTAGACATGAAACACGTTTTATCATACCTGAAAGAGATAAAGTTTGACACAGTTTATAGCCCTTACAGCGCTTTTTAGCGGATTCATCTCCGGCATAGGACTTTTATTAGCTAACCAAGAAAGTTTTGAATTGACCTAACTTGACAATGCGGGGCACATATAGTCAAAGAAGCTGACGTGCCCTAAATCACCAATCATCACCATCTTGGTGAGATCCAAGTAAAACAGTATTCAACTTGCAGGGATTTCGTCCGATTTGAAACAAATCGAATGAAATGACTCGATTTGCGCTCGTCATTTCATTTGGTTGGACCAGTCATGCCAAATCAGATGCAACCATATTCAACCGTCTTTTACATTCATCGTACCAAGTCGCTACAAATCACATTGCTTGTGTGACTAGGCAGTGTGTGGGAGGAACCACCTACTCCGTGCAGAATTGCCACCGCCTCCCCAGTGTGGCTCCGACCTACCTCCGCCCCTGTGGCGGGAGGGCGTTTCGAACAGTCCCCTCCATCCAGGGACGGATCCAGGATTTCGTTAAAAGGGGGGGCGAAACCTTAGGTGGCGGCCAAACTACCATCTGGGAAGCGGCCCTTGGTATCATAAAGGACGCTTTTTTTGACACTAATTTTGCCTGTTATCGATGCCGTTTCAAACAGCGATGAATTAAAAAACGACTGAACTCAGTGTCCTGTCTGTTAAAAAAGGAATGAAACAAGGCATCTCTATCTGGACTGCTTTTTTCAAGTCGAATTTGCAAATGGATGGCCTTCGAAGATTTCAATGACCAGTTTTTATCCCCAAATCACCATGACTGCGCCGAGCAGATAGTGATAAATCCGTAATATTCTACCTGGGGCCGATGTTGTCGGACTTTATGTATTTGTAGAGGACACAAGCAAAATTCTGCTGGCGCTTCCTGCCAAAATTTCAATCTTTTTCACACAGATGATGCAGTCATTTTTTATTTTAGTCTGGAAACAACTTTTCTTCAGTGGCAAAGAGAACAAAAACACCTCGGCAGGTCTAGTAAATAATAGTAGTTTTAAAACAGCACTCATATGTACTCAGCACTCATAACGGATGGCGGCCTATTTTGCAGTGGAACGACCTAAGGCTAGAAGCACGGTCACTCGTGAAATAAGGGCACCCAACCACGAAAAAGAGGACACCTGGAGGTGAAAGAGGGCGGCACACGTAAAGGCGAGGCTGCAAAAAAGCACACATTTGTTAAATAATAACAATTATTCGGGTCTAACTACCCAACAATTACCAGGTTAATACAGCGTCGCCAACTCTTACCCTGTTGCGAGGTATTTGGGGGACCCGATCAATTTATTCAGAGGCTTTGCCGGGACTTGAACCCGTGACCCGTGGCTCAGAGGACAAGTACACTATCCACTGAGCCATGCATCTCCTGACAATGGTAGAAAAGAGGCTGACTCATGCACTCGAGGGCGGTCCAAGTGGATGAGAGCGATACATTTTACAGTGGGCCGCTCTAGGGCTGAAAATTGGCGGTTAATCTTGAAATAGGGGGCCCAACCACAAGGAAGAGGGTTGCCGGATGCGAATGAGGGCGGTCCACGTTGAAGTGGGGTGCCCTAAGGCCAGGTAGGTTGGAACGGGGGGGCAGTGGGGCAGCTGCCCCTCAACTTTACGACCATGGGGGCATGGCCCCCCAACTTTCGGGAGAATAACTTTTTTCTCGAAAATACGACCCCACGCCGGCCGAACTCATATGTTTCAAAGTAAAATGTTTGTTCATAAATTCACATGTAGTTTCTGTGCCTCGGGCTGCTGCCCCTGCTATCTTGGCGCTATTGCGATATGTTTTCAACTGGTCGCTCACTCTCCAGTGAGGTTGTGTTTACTGCGGGCTGCTCTGCTGATGCAATCCACTGTTTTACGGATCTTAGGAGGGCCAATGAAAATGATGGAGGTAATTTTGCATCCCACTCTGGTATATATGACTATTTCGCCCCTACGTTGTCGATAGAATTTAGTTCTGCTCAGGGGCGGACCCAAGATGGGGCGATGGGACGATCGCAGCCCACCTTGGGCCGACCTTAAGCACTGGAAAGAAACGCCTCCGGCCGCAGCGACCGGGCCCCCCGCTGCGGAGGGCCCGGCGGCTGCGGCTGTACCCCCGGCCCCGCAAGTTTCCTTCCAAATGCCACCCAAAGGTAGGTCTAGGGGCCTCTTATAATGTGCCCGGGGCCCCTGAAATTAATATCGGAGGCCCCCAGTGTTGTTCTCAGGGCCCTGCCTCAGCGTTCCCGCGAGCCCCGCGACCTGACCCCTAACAATTGTCTCGGGGGCCCATTGCTGCACCAGCCGGTTCCCCAATTCTCAGCAGTTGTTGGTCCCTGGTGTTCCACCCAGGTCCCCTGTGATTGCACCCGGACCCCCTGCGGTTCACCCGGGCCTCCTGTGACCATCCGGGCACAACATTCTCGCGTCACAACGCGAGTCTGCTCGGGCCATATCCGGTCCCTGTGGACGGGCCTGGCCCGCGTGAAAATTCGACACGGCCGCAGCCGGCTCCGGCTCCCGGCCTCCGGCCACCGGCTCCTGAAATGCTTCCGAGGCCCCAGTGGTTCACTTGCGACCTTTGTGTCCGCGACTGGGCCCCTCACGATAATCTCAGACATATTGTGGCTACAGCTTGGCCCCCTGCCATGCTTTCGAGACCCTTTTGGTCTCTGCCTTCTGTGGCTACAACATCCGTCCCTGCTTGGGAGTAGTAGGTATAATATCTTAAACTCTTAATTCAAGTAGGCCCCAGATTATTGTATGAGATCTGAGATGGTCCCGATCAGTGATCCTAGCCGAAATTTGGCCAGTCCCTGGATTTGTGGAGATCCAATCAAATGTTGAACGGACCACAGGGATCTGTAGGGACAATTCATAGTTTTGCAGGCATTTGGAGTGCTCAGAATTTTCGCCCCACAAAGCTGTGTTTAATTTTTTTGCTCACTGACATTTTTTGTGTGTGTACGTTTTTTGTGAAAATTTATATATTGCACAGTCGGGCCCGCAAAAGCTTTTCCGGGGCCCCTTTGAGGAAACCGACTCCCCCAGTCAGGGTTTGCTCACTCCTTGAGCAATTTCTGGATCCGCCCCTGGTTCTGCTGCAGTTTTGTGAATGAATACAAACTCTTCTAACTTGCAGACATTTGAAAATATTGTGTTCTATTTTTTTGCCACCAGTTTCCTCCCTAAAGCTAAGATATGGATAATTAATGGCTGTTTGTGGGCATCTGGTATGGATGTGTTCCACGAATGGGTTATTCGACCTAGAAACATAAGTGAGCGGACATTTAGCGGAAAGTAAGGGATGTATAGTAGTGAGCTGATAGATCTGCCACTTTTATCCACGATTCATCAGTGGGTAGTGAAACGCAACAAGCTATTAAATATATTTTGTAAACTATATGCTAAAGATATACCATATGTTAAAAATATGTTAAATATACTAAATGTTAAAAAATTTAAATATTAAAAATACTAAATATATATAAATACTAAATTGTATAAAAATATAAATATACTATATGTTAAAAACATGTTAACAAGCTATTAAAACAGTTTACACGTAAATCTAAAGCGGGTAGTTAATTTGCTTAGGTTATCCAAACACGGATAACATAATATGAAATAAGATGGGCTGAACTCCTGCACCGGTAGGCACAGGCGGAGTGATATTTACTTTTTACTTTTTAAAGTTTTTCAATGAGCGATCAAGTCGGCCCAAACAAACAACTTGTCATCAACCTGGTCGGCCTGATACATTCTTCCATCTCTTTGGCCTTCAGAACGAGCCAATTCTAGTATGACCACCGCTGTAATGTAGTTGGTTGAGGCGTTTCGGACCAGTGTGGAAGGTCCTAGGATCAAAGCTGACCTCTGGCAGACTTTTCCTCGACCGCCTTCTACCCAGGAGATGCCAGTACACTGGGTAATGCCCGCCTTAATTCGGAACCTTCGCTGACCAACCAGCGCCCTTGTTATTGAGAGCACGGGCCTGATCAGCCTTTAACACGCGCATTGACGGGGGGCTGAGCCACCATCGCTTTGAAGGGGCGGGTACTCGCCCCCTTAAGGTCTCGAAAATCACGCTAGATAGCGAAAAAGGGTAAAAAGCGTTGGGTAGCCCATTCACTTCTCTATCGAAAATATTTGGACAATTATTTCTGTCAGGTCACATTTGAGGTCACTAGAGGTCAAAACATGCCGTCATAGGGATAACATATAAATGAAAGTTTTTGGTCATTAAATCTGAACAAGTAAAGATAGAGCAAAACAATTTGAACCCTTCCAATTCTCGCAGCAAGCCGAATCGAATCATATGTAACATGACCTTGCTAGTTCAAATGTGAGATTTGACCTGACCTCAGGTCAGGTCAAAGTCGAATTAGGTAAAATGCATATCATTAGAACTGCAAGGGCAGGGCGAATCTAATGCAGTCACAATAAAGGCTCTATCACCTTCAATTAATAAGTTATTCATTTAAAACAGTTGTTCCCACGTATTTCAAACGGAGAGGTCATGGCTCGTACCTGACTTTAGGTCATAGATATTAAAAAAACGGAAAATATTTTAGAGACCTTGGTGGGGCCACTATGTGATATAAGTTTCAATTGGATAAGTTCATCCTGCTCTGACTTATGGTATCTTTTTTAGGTCAGGTAACTTGACCTGTACCGGTGACCGGATTTGAGTTGACCTAACCTTAAAATTTTGACAAAAGTTGTAAAAATGATTAGGGAAAAGGTATGCGAAGTACGGTGGGGTTACTCACCGCCGTTTTCATGCTGCCTCGAAAAAACCCGAGGGGTGGATACCCGCCCCCCCGTCAATGCGCGTGTTACCGGGATCCGCCGGTCGGGTGGCACCACCCGAGGGCACGGCCTCGCCGCGTGTCACCGGAGCAGTCCTCTGTTCCACCGGGTCCGAGAAATTGGGATAGCTCCACTGCCTGGTACGGTGGGGTGTGTGACGGCGCGTGCGCGCATGACTGTCCCGCAAGTGTGCCGGTAAGTGGAAACCCCTGCCGTGTGCATAGTGTGTGTCTGTTGAAAATCTGTAAAATGTTCCCGGGTTGAGAACGCAAAAATATAAAAAACTAAAATTCTTGTATTCTTGTTGAAAGCAATACCCGCGATTTTACGCGACCGGCGTTATTTTTGTTTTAGGTGCGTCTGTGGGTCTTGGAGTCTTCTTGTATTTGTGATTCCTGATTTTTCTGTACGGCGAAACACGTAACATTAGGTATGAATACCATCAAAAAAGCTGGGAATTTAGTCGGTAGCCATGAGCTCACTTTTTAAGCTCCTGCTGCGAAAATGACCGAGGATTATGTGTGTCAAGCACAGCGGCGCTCCGCTCGGCCATTTTCAGCTCTCTCGGCATAGCCCGAGGTGGTGTTCAAACACCTCCTCCCACACTGGGGCGAGGGCTGAGGCGGTGAGGTCACGCATTTGGTAATCGGAAACTTTATGCCGAGGGAAACAGTAAAGACCACTGGAGCAGTTTTCCCCGAGATCGAAACGTTACAGTACGTCGACAGGCGGAATTGAGTTTGAAAAGAGTGAGAGAGTGAATCATCAGGCTCTTCCATTATCTAAATGTCAGCCTGGCCAACTGACAGGCATGGAAACTTTTGCAATAGTGGGATACACGAGCAGTGATTACGGAACGGCACGTAGCACTGCATGCCAGCGAAGTTACAATGGATCCCAGCGATACGCTAGCGTCAGGCTTGCGCGATCATTGCTAGTTATGGGGCAGTTCACTGTTCAGTTTACATTTGAACTCAACAGTAGATAGCTGAATAGTCCTTAATGCTCGATGATTGCGAAGCTAAACCTTTTTGGTTAGGAACATTAGTAACAACTAATTACGAAGCATTTAAAGTGCCTACGGATCAAACTCTCAGTTTGATCAGGTGAAACACAACTTGTACCCATCTACCAATATATTTCTATGAACTAACGGCAATGTGTTGAAATTTATCTTCAAAGAGTGACAGGACATGACCCTGAAATCTGAAAAGCTTCTCGCCGTGTGGGAGACCTTGCAATTGTACAGAACGCTTTAGTAGACATATTGGGGTCGCTCCAGTGTTGTCTGGTTGTCCTTAGCGGACTGGACAGGAAAACAACAGCGCAGAGGTGCTGTGACAGCTGGCGTTAGCATGCAAAGGACCAACAAAAGGAAATAAAACACGGAGTCGAGCCGCTAGGAGACTGGAGGATTGACAAAACTCTCACCAGCAGCAGCCGGGTTTTATACAAAGTGGCACGAGAGGCCCTTTGGCGTCCTGTACTGGCATTGCGATCTGGAGGGTGGTTTTTCGCCCACGTGCCGCTGTGCGGGTGCATTTAGAATGTCGTGTCCCTCTCTGGTTTGCTGGTTCTTTCCATTTATCGCACACCACCCGAAAGCAGCATGGTAGATGGACACAAAGAGCACTTGACTCCCACGCCACTGACCCGGGTTTAAATCTCCCGGCAGATAGTGTGCAAAAGACAAAGTCTCAGATATAGAGCACAGTTCTGTCTCACGGCTGTCATGAAAATCTGGAAGCCTACTGAAAACTTAGAAAACATGCAGTCTTATACCAAAATATTCTTAACCCTATTTCCGGCAGGGGGGCTAATATTGCCCCCCCTTTAGGTTTTTCGAGAATATCTCCAAAACGGCTTGCGATAGAACTTTGAAACTTCCTGACTTTTCCTAAAACTAGTACAGGCAGGTTTTCTGAAATTTTCAAGATTATATATTTACCAGGGGCGGAGCTATGGCTGGGTTTTTGGGGAGGTTCTATCCACAAACCAAGTATTATCGTATGCGATGGGTTTTTTGTAAAAGGAAGCCGTCTCAGCTGATCCTGATACCAGTTATATGGTTTTATTATATCATTTTTTATGTGAGATGATAGTGCATTCACAATTGGCACTATTTGTATTCATCAGGGGCCGTTACAGCAGTTCAAAATGGGGGGAATGTTATCAAGAAGGACTAAACGTTAGTAAGTGAGAAGACTGCTTACAGCCGTGCCAGGGCGAATACAATTGGGTATATGCAAATTCAAAATAGTTATAACCCAATGCTAGATTACCAAAGGCGTGTCCAGTCATTACACATTTTCAAAATGTATATTCCCAGCCAGTATCACCGCCGCGACTCAATATCGTTGTATATTGAAAATGTGTTTCCAATCACCCCCACCCCCCCACGACGAGTCCTTGATCCGCCTATGTCACCCCCTTTCCCAGAGCTGCCATGGGAGGGTAAAAATTATCAGAAATTAAATTTCAACTAGTCGAGGGACTAATATACTCATGCATACCATTCGCATATTGTTGGTATGTATTTTACCCCACTGTTTTACCTTACTGCATCCGCCCCTGATGAGTTTTTCACTTTTTTCTCATTTATTTATGTGTCAAAGATGCCAAGCAGTATACGACGGCTTCTAATCCGCGTAACAAAAACTTTTTAGGTTGTATATATTTCCCCTCATAGTCCTGGTCCTGGAACTGCCATTGAATTTCGAATTTTTGCGTAACTCGAGTATATGAAAATTTTGGGTCAATTATTTGTAAATCTGAACTAGTTTTGTGAAAATCGTACAACAGAGACAAGGGTTATGGAAAATCTAAAAAATACACAAAAATTGTATATTTTGCACGACCTTCTCCTAAAAAATAAAAATTTTGAAATTTTCTTTTTTTCAAAATAAAGTTTAGCAGCAGAGGAATCTATGGCACTTTGAATTTTCAAAATCGGCCGGTTAGATTACGAGATCTTAGGGGGGGCCGATATTGCCCCCCTTGCCGGAAATAGGGGTAGCCGGGAGCCTGACGGAAATAGGGTTAAGTTCACCAGCTTTCTAACGATGTATAGCACTAAGGGCTAGAATCAAAGGAACTTGACTTAAAGCATATCAGAATACAACAAATTCACCTAAAATTGTGCTATTTTTCTTACCACTATTCTACTCAGTCAACTTTCACTTGATATTGTGACCATTTTGATAGTAGATGTCTATTAGAGCATCGCTTGCTTTGCCCTGAAGCTTTGCCCCGGTCAAATTTACTCATGCCAAGGAAATAAGGCCGGTGTTGCCAAGTCAAGCACTATTCCTCAAAACAACCCAGAGCTAAATGACTGCATGCAATTCACAGGAACATTATCTCGGTTTATTGTACGTAAGGATTAAGCTCTGCATCAAAATTGAATTTTTGCTCCATTTGGCAACATAGTGGATAGGAGGAGATAGGAAGATAAGGCCCCAGTAATATATTGTTGGGGCAGACACACAAAATTCCTGTAGAAGGAGATTTAGAGATAAGGCACTAGTACTATATTGATTGGGGCAGACTCGCAATTTCTGTAGGAGGAAACAGGGACATAAGGACCCAGTACTCTATTGTTGGAGCAGACACACAATATCTGTAGGGGGAGACATAGAGATAAGGCCCCAGTACTATGTTGTTGGGGCAGACACACAATCCCTGTAGGAGATAGGGAGATAAGGGCCCAAGAGGTACTATATCTATTGGGGCAGACACACAATTCCTATAGGAGGAGATAGAGATAAGGCCCCAGTTCATATTTTGAAGCAGACACAAATCCTATAGGAGGGATAAGTAAGGTAACTAAAACTATATAGTGAATAACGAAAACTAGTAATGAATAGAGATGAGCGTTATTTAACTGCATAGATTTGCCCCGTCATTACGGTCATTGCAATATATGCATTTTGCCCAATTGACCACACCGAGGTCAGGTCAAATCTTTGACCAGCAAGGTCAAATTATATATCAATCGATTCGCTACGCGAGGATTCATATTGTTCAAATGTTTTGCTGTCTTACTTTCGATGTAATGACTATATTGTGGGGCAAACACAATCCCTGTGGAATAGGAGATAAGGGCCCAGGAGGTACTATATCTATGGGGCGACACACAATCCTATAGGGGAATAGAGGAAAGGCCCCAGTACTATATTGTACAACACACAATTCGGTAGGGGGACATGAATAAGGCCCCAGTACTATATTGTTGGGACAGACACACAATCTCTGTAGGAGATAGGAGATAAGGGCCCAAGAGGCACTATATCTATTGGGGCAGACACACAATTCTATAGGAGATGGAGATAAGGCCCTAGTACTTTATTGTTGGGGCAGAGACACAATCCCTGTAGGAGATAGGAAGGTAAGGGCCCAGGAGGTACTATATCTATTGGGGCAGACACACAATTCCTATAGGAAGAGATAGAGAGGTAAGGCCCCAGTACTCTATTGTTGAAGCAGGCATACAGTTTCTGTAGGAGGAGACAGGGATATAAGGCCCCAGGGGAGGTGAAATATGTCCCGTCAAGTAAAGTTATACCAAATTTTGGCCAGAAATACTTGGTCCCTTACTCCCCCTGGGTCTGCCTATGCCCCTGGCGGCCGCGGACCTCTGAAGCAGACGCATTAGTTTAGGACGCCTTGTAAGACGTCTTGATTACCACGGTTGTGGTTTCGCCGCACATTTTGCCACCAGCTACCACGAAAAATAGACCGTGCAAATCTTCCACGGCCAGATTAATGAGGCGGTCGTGCGACTTCACCTTCTCAATCTCCACGCTGAGGCAGGCTGACGCAGAACCTCCCGTAACGACGCTGACACCGAGGCCAGCAGCCCAGCAGTGGTGGGGGCAGCAGGTGGGTACCAGAACAGCCCATACCGCTTTTGACTCGTCCCTTTCAAGACGTATTTGCTTAGAGGAGAGCCACACATAATTACAAATACAATTGTTTAGCCAAATACGTGGGAAACGTTATTGATGAAGATCTGACATGGACCTCCCATATAAGAAATTGAAAACACAATCTAGAAATATCGGTATCATTCAACGGTGCAGATATATGCTAGATTCCAGCCCCTCCTCCTGCTGTATCATGCCTGAACTCTGTCATTTCTATGATATTGTTTTCAAATCTGGGAGAGTAAATTTAAATATAGACGGCTAAAAATGAATTATCCTTCAGAAAAGGACTGTTCGTATAAACAAACCAGTGGACAGACCTGCCAGTGCCAGCCCTTTATTACAAAAAAACATAGCATTATCAAACTACTAGGCCTTGTGCAGCCTTTAGATACCACTAACCATATTCTTGGTCTTCTTCCCTCGCCCATGGAAGTTCAAATTACAAAGGTAGAGGAAAATCCCAATCAGTAGGCTAGAGTAAATAACATTTTTGGGTACGATATGGGCCAACAATGTATAGTAAATTGTCGTTATTTATTTTGGGCCCATTGTGCCAAAAATTCATAATTTAGCTAATGATCTCAGGAAAAAAGCTTTCTACAAAAGTGTTTAAGACAATTTACCTTAATAATTACTGAAATTGGTTTAAATTATGCACTCCAACACCATTTTGTCTGCTATCCAGCATTACAGTCGCAGGACCATTTTTGCCCTTATCCGTTATTACGCAGTGCCCACTAATTATGGTATGTGATAGGGGTCTCACAGGCCCCCGCGCCTCCTTCCTGCCTAATCCGTCCATATTTTCTCCTCCCTTGGTGTAGTACGTAACTCTCCTCCGACCTTGCTTGTCTGTTTTCTGCGTTTACTGTTGAAAATTACCTAAAATATGAATACTTCGCTACCGAGTTAAATTGAACCTTACTGTTGATGGATTTTAATTGTTATTATCTAGGTCGAAATCAACTATAAGATACATCGCAGTTCTGCCGCATAATAACGCAGAGATCTGAGAGTGTTGATATGGGGGCAGCAGCTCACCGACACCCCCTGTCCAAATGTTTATTTGTTTAAATGTGTTGTGCACGCCTCTGACTCTCCGCTGGCCTTCATTGTTGTGTAGATACAGCTGAGAATAGCTTCATGTATATTCTAAATCGTAGTATCCTGGGCCCCTTTTTAGGTTCATGTTGCAATTTTTGACCTGTGATCTCTGAGAGGTCATCTGGGGCTACTTAAGTAGTTTTCAGACTTAGGTCAATAACTTTGCATGAAATGATAATACAGCTTTTATTTTGATATCATTGCGTAATTGGATTGCTATTGCAAATCAATTGATATGCATATTGACTATGGTAGGTTAAAAAGTAACCTTAACCTGACCAGAGGTCTGTCCATTTGTGTGTTCTGACCTAGTATAGTCATATCATACACCATTCGATTCTCCATGACGAGAGGAAGCGAATGGTGCCTAATTAACAAAAATCAAATGATTGTAAATTAAATCTGTTAGACGCTAGAGCCCAAAACTCTACTCAAAATACCACTTTCTTTGACTTGTCATGACCTCAATATTGACCTGAGCCAAAAAGTGACTGATATAATTTCTTCATGAATTTGTATGAGCTATCCACCAGCTTTCGCGCTATCTCGCTATCCCGCATAGGGGCCGAGTTCGAGGGGGTGTTTGAACACCCTCCCACCAGGGCGAAGGTGGCTCGAAGGCCCACCAGGGCGCGGGTTAAATTAGTGTAGTACATTCCACAGCGGTGTCGCAAAAAATCTGGCGCGGCGTCGTATTCTCCTGCTGAACTTCAGTGGATAGCGTCGGACGCACACCATGTGCTGGCCTCAAAGTATAAAAGCCTCGATAACTAGCATGACCGCCTGAATACTATTCCTAGACACTGCCCGCCGTTTGGAGACATGCGTGCTTCCAAATGTCAGGCCTCGGGAGTTTAGGAATACGTAATGATGGCGTCATGTACATCGACCGGAATTTCAATGTACCAACCCGGAAACAAGGTGTCGAGTGATCGCCGTTTAATTACGAATCCACCGTCCGGGCGGACGCCAGTTCACTTCCGCAGGTGCAACAGCTCACAGTCGGCACTTCCAACGACACTTACACCGTCAGCCTACGGCACAGTTCGGCACCCGAGCAAGCGAAGAACGATGATATGTCGACAGACTGCTGTACATCGAGACATAGATAAAACCGATACCGCCCATTCTCATCCTCATGCAGCTATCCAGTTCTGACATTAGCACCCAAACCCATATTGAAAGGACTGAGCAGATGGTGCCCGCTTTCAACGGTATAAACACTGCCTCCCGCCTGGCTCGCGCAATGTGCGGATAGGCACTTCACCATTCGCACATCACATTAACACTCGATAAAATACATGGATACCACCGTGGAGAATTCGGACAATGCCTGTTGTCTGCTAATGCCATACAGGAAAGCGCACTTTTACGCATATTATAAACCGTACCAGAAAGCTCAGATGATCCATCGTAATCAATCATGGCTTGTACACAGATGCCTTTGCAACACGATATGTCGGCCTTAGAGCTCATTACTCCTCATAGGCGGATCGATCGGAGAACGGGAACTGGTGCCCCCCCCCCCAGTGAACCTCGATGTCCCCTAATTGGTCACGTCACCCCTCTGAAAGTTCGATGGTGCCCCTTGAAATGTCACTTCCTCCATGATACAGGTACCGGCGCCCCGTGAAAGGATTTGGCGCCCACCTGATGTATTTTTTCCGAAAAGTGACTCTTCCTGGTCTGGATGACGTCCCAGAGTATGTGTCCCCCGAATAGGAAATCCTGGATCCGCCTGTGTTGTCCCCTTCACTCTATTGGAATAAAATGCACTGGATCAAGAATAGCTTTTCGTGTTTCCTAAATCACATCCTAGCCCTCGCTATCCGTACGCTTCTCAGCCTCTGAGGAATTTAATACTTTCAGAAGGCTGAGTCCACACCAGGACAACGACCAGATTTTCTCTAGTGCGCTGCTCTTTTCATTGACGTCGGGAACAGAACCCACCTAAGCTAGGCTCGGGAAAGGTCATGAACCAGTGCATAAGTGATGGCGGCCGAGTTAAAAGCCGAGGGGTCAGGCCTGTTTCAGTCTCCACCGTAACGACCCAAGCCTCACCAAGTGCAAGCTTGAGGTTACGTCAGAGAAGACACCCGACTGCCGGCGGAAGAGTTCAGAAACGGCTGACCTCCGTCAGGCCGGAATGGTACTGAGCAATCCCCGAGCGGCCGTCGCTACAGTCCTGATACGACGTCAGTTCGAGGCAGCCCCCAGACAGTCTCCTCTGGAAATGGATGCCCGGCAGACTGTCAACAAGCCTTGACCTGTTTGATTGGTCTTGCTCAGCTTCTTGGCTAAATCTCCTGCTGTGTAAAAAGTACGGCCTTGACACTGCAGCCTTTTGAATGATTCGCAACGTCTCTCTGAAATCGAGAGAGGAATGTTTTACGCTAGGCATCATTACTTGCGGCACTGTTTCATGCTCTGAGATACTTGAAAACTAGGATACTGGAATAGCCTTATATACAGCCAGTTGAAGCCCATTTGCTTCAACAATCGTCTATGGATACCATTTAGTATACAGCAAAGTTGTTGGTGTGTGGAAAATATAGTTCACCGAGATCGTAAGCTGAGACAACAGCAAGTTGCCCTAACAGGTGAGCTTAGAGGACACTTTTGTGGAATCTATTGGTATAGCTGAATCGCCACCACAAGTTCGAGTCAGAGAAACGGGTTTCTTAGCAATGATCGAAACCGAACAACATATAATTTTTGACAGGGCCAGTGCAAGAAATTCACAAGACATAAAGCACTTAGTCAGGTGAGAATATTACAAGACGATCAGACACTTAGGAAGACGAGACACTATTTCAGGGACGATTAATGCGTTTAGGCGGTAACGTGGTGACTGAACTGGAGCGAAAACAAACGAGACATTGCTCACACATGCAACGAGTCACGGCCACACAGCGCCTCCGCGGAGTTGGGATATGTCTGATCAGGCTTAAACGCCGAAGCTGCTGCCTCCAGTTCTGAGGCACGACTAGACTAATCGCCTTTGCACGAACTTACTATATAGACAGATTCCCAGTCTGATCTATCTCTGCCGGAGAGGAGACAGCTTCACCTTCCAGTTACTCCCAAACTTAGTCGTGAATTCACTTTGGGAGATCATCGGTTGAACCGGACATAGGCACGCAATCTCTTTACGCATCAAGTTTTGCTCTTAAGCTGCTAAATTGCTTGCAGATAGGTGAGAGCTAGACTCTTTTCTATGTCAGCGGTTCAAAGTCGTGTTAAGTAGCAATGTATGTAAAATCGGCTGAAAGCTCTGCCTCCAAAACTTTCTGGCGACTTTGCTTTAACCAGTATGCTGTCACAGCCAAGCGTTCCCTCAGTATCTTCAACTTGAAAACAGACAGAAACATTACAAAGACATTTACGATTCAGACAAAAGGCCCAAATATTTTAACCTCAGCCCGGGTTGGGAAAGGGTAAAGAACTTTCGCCATGGTTGAGGTCACCGCCTTGCTCGAAAATTGACTTATTTTTCGAGCAAGGGGGGTATGAAACCCAACGATTTGACTGGCACTACAGTAACGACTAATCTCCAGCGCCGAGTACCCGATTCCATGCCTTGCGCGCAATGTCCGTGCTTGGAATCATTCAAAGGGCAAACACTGGAAATGGAAATTGGACGCGTGGATTTAAGAACTGTAGTTTTCTTTACGGATCATCAAGCCTACATTTGGTATCCGACAACACTATGTCAGCGACGAGGTGGTTAGGGAGATTCTTGTGTTTTTGAACAACACAAAAACAAAAATTGCTTAAAAGCCCCTGACGAACAACAAAAAGCTGACGGCAACTGCTGAGCGTGCAACCTACTCAGAACCGAAGATGGAGGGACGCAATTATTAATACCCGCACTGGAGAGGGGTCTGACACAAACACGCACTGGAGGGGAGGCCTACCAGGCCCCCCAAGATCTCGGAAACTAGGCGGCCTAGGAAAACTCCGGTTGGTAAGTGGGTGGGGGAGGAGGGGGGGCTATGGTGATCTACACCATAGCCAATTTTCATCGATCTAGGTCATTATCTTCAGGTTCAAATGAGGTCATAAAGGTCAAATCCTGGCAGTGCTGGGGACATATTGGAAAATGCCGTGATTATGCGGGAAAAAGACGGGAATGAGCTAAAGGCAGACCAGAGCCAAAGAGAAAAGGTCGCAAATGTTTTTCTATAATTTTTGGGTGAGTTATTCAAGGTCATTGACCTTTGAGCTCACAATATGGAATACACCTATAATGTACACTATAACAAGCAATATAGTAACTGTTTGTCGCAAATGAGGATTGATCTTTACCAATGACCTTTGAACTTGACCTTTGATCTTGAACTTGACATTGAGTTACCTTAACTATGACGTCATAGCATAATATAAGTCAAACCGGGCAACGCCATTTGACCAGAGGAACTGGGGTCAATTACTTTGGAAGTGCTGACATGACCTTGACCGCTGACCTGTGACCCTTTACCTTGCCTTAATTTGAGCTGCCCTTGACATATCATCCCGTTTATACGGCGTTATGACGTCACCACTCGGTCTCCAATGCAAGTAAACTGGTCCGACCACGATTGTGGCGACCTCAAAATGGAAGTCCAACTTTGAAAGCCTATAAGTAAAAACAATTTGACCGATTTTCAAAATTTTTGCACCAAGCGACATGCCATTAAATTTTGTTCAATGTGTCTTAGTATCGTTTTTGGGCTAGACGCAGTTCTCTGGCCACCTTTGAAAAATAGATGGGAGCCTCCGAGGCTCCCTCCCTCCAATGCGCGTGTTTAAACTGTGAGAAGTATCATTGTATATTCCTATTAGCAGGCACAGCTTGCATCCAGCCCTGTAAAAAAGCTGGCAGTGGTGGGATAAGAACCCACGCCCTCGCAGATAATGCCGCATTAATCCAGCGCTTTCCACCACTCGGCCGCGCTGTCACAGTCGCGCTCTACCTAGTGGAGTTTAAAATAAAGTGTCTACTAACCGTTCAATTTCGCACTTCCAACCACCACTGGTTCTGCCAACCGGTCAAATGCCGGATCACGATGCTTGGTCCGGCTACGTCCGGGAAGCCGGCTCTCAGCCCGCCCGTGGAACGGATTTATAGCTGCGTAGGGCCGTAGACAGGTAGACGCGGGCTATCCTGTGCAGCCCACCAGCAGCCCACCCTTAGCCCACCCAAATTGTTTGCTGGGGCATTGCACCAAAATAAATTAATTTCTATCTCTTATAAGAAATGCACGGAAACCTCACGCAAAGCTATGTCTCGGCGCTGAGATTCTGTACTGTATGCTATACATATCATGCGTCTTAGACACATTGTCCGAAATAAGTATTTTGAGCATATGGGAATCAAATCAAGGGCTATTTTTCATATCTATAAAACATGGCACACCTAACGCTAAAAAGCTACCCATATAGAAGGTAATTACATATATGTTGAGCCAAAATTGGAGGGCGTGAACTAACAAAAAATATTGAATAGATACCCGGAATTAACTATTCCTGGGCTACAAACGCGCGAAAATTTCAGTCTTGGTTAAACTAAGACTGTTCTTCTTTGTTCCACGCGTAATTTGGTGCCAAAGCGAGATAATCAGGATGTTCAACTGTGACCGAAAGTAAGCACTTCAAATTCTTGTACACAAAAGCTATAATTCTACATTGCTTACATACCTATAGTTTGTAGATACGGGGAAAATAATGACAGCGCTAGTTTAACACAACACTATTCAGCCACACTAACAACTGTCAGCCCTGTTGAACACTCACTGAAAATATTACCGGGTGTTCTGTATTAAGAACACTACACGACTTCACACGTGCTTTGTCTTTTAAACTTTCTTCATCGCTGACATCCAAAAATATAGCACATTCTGACGCACAGGTTCTATACTCAGAGCCAAATTGCTAAAAATCTGTGTCTATGCAACAACGCCGAAACCTAGGCATCTGCTGATATTCTATCTTACGTTTTTTTGTTTGTTACAATGCTTCTAATCAATCCGACATAATTGTGATAGTTCTTCGTGACATAAAGAAAAATGTGTGGTATGAAACCTAAAGTTCTCGCCTCTCGCACTCTCCCTGGCATGTTCGCCATTGTTTTCAAGCTGGCGGGGATGTCTGAAAGGTGTGCCGAAACGCAGATTCCCGCTACAAGCTTTTTTCTCTTGATGAGGCTATGCTTACCAGCGAGAGCCATTACCTAAAATAATGCACCCCTCTAAAATCATATTCCTGACAACTCCATAATCGATCTCCATTTAATGTGTAACAGGAGATGACGTCACGTAAGATATTTCTCCAGCTCGAGTTTACGGATCGTGAACTTGTTGCACAAGTGCATACATTTTGCTTCGAGTAGGTTCAGCATGCTTTGAGGTGGCTGTCAGATGAGGCGGGAATGCTACGTAGACGGCGTGGGACTTCGGAATTGGTCAATATATCCTTAGCTGCACGACAATTGTCTCGGAGCTGATTCCACCGTCAGTTATAGATGCCCAGAGAGTGGGGCTCAAGTGAAACTATTTTAAGTATGCTGGAACAGTGGCAGTGAAACGGTTCTATCGATAGAAAAAAGCAGGGACTACCGTTCATGAAGACGTGTGATAGGAAGTCAGGCCTGTAGGCACCGCTCCTAGCATTAGTTTTACTCTGCCTCTCGGCGGAACGTGACCACCGGTGCGGCGGAAGTGGAGAGGAGGCGAGAGACGGCGGTGGCGGAACAAGTTCCGAGTGCGACTGGATGAAGGGTCGGGCGGCGACGACTTGATGCCGCTTAGAGTGGCTGTGGCGGTGATGACGTGGTGCCGCTGCGGTGACGTAGCAGCAGGTTCAGAGCGCTACCGATGGGTGCAGGGCGGAGACCACGTGCCAGCGGTCGTGGCGCGTGTCCGGGTACTTGAGGGCGTCGAACCAGTGGCGCAGGCGCTCGCCGCGAGAGTCGATGGACAGCTTCACACCGCCTGCCAATACGCCAGCGCTCTCAATGGCGGTCCAACCCGGACAACCGGACAGCTACCCACAAACACAAACACACAGCTTCTAAGCTCCAGCACAAACACTGACAAGTTTGCCAAGTGAACCAGCGAACCTGAAACACGTGGTACAAACTTTGGCACGCTCCTGAACTTAGGAAATAATAACTCAGAGAAAACGTCACACTTTTTTTGTATGTAAACAACAGCTGGAAAGCTTATAAGACTACAAGACAGGCCACATTCGGTCGTGGTCTGGTCGTGCTGACCTATGTAGTCGTTGCTGAGGCTGATGTCCTTGTCGTAGACGCGGATGTCGAGCGTCTGGCGCGGCAGCTCCGTCCTCCGGCAGCTGAAGGCGAACTCCTCGTTGAACTCCGGGCTCAAGCTCTTCCACTTAACGGCTGTCTTATGCTTCCCACCACCAGGCACCAGCTGACTGCGGGGCACACACGGTCAGCTGACTGCGGGGCACACACGGTCAGCTGACTGCGGGGCACACACGGTCAGCTGACTGCGGGGCACACACGGCAGGTGTGGTGGTCAGCAGGGCACCAGCTGACTGCGGGGCACACACGGCGGGCGTGGTGGTCAGTTGACTGCAGGGTACACAGGCGGGTGTGGTCAGCTGACTGCGGGGCACACACGGCGGGTGTGGTGGTCAGCTGACTGCGGGGCACACACGGCGGGTGTGGTCGTCAGCTGACTGCGGGGCACACACGGCGGGTGTGGTGGTCAGCTGACTGCGGGGCACACACGGCGGGCGTGGTGGTCAGCAGGGCGCCAGCTGACTGCGGGGCACACACGGCGGGTGTGGTGGTCAGCTGACTGCGGGGCACACACGGCAGGTGTGGTGGTCAGCTGACTGCGGGGCACATGGCAGGTGTGGTGGTCAGCAGGGCGCCAGCTGACTGCGGGGCACACACGGCAGGTGTGGTGGTCAGCAGGGCACCAGCTGACTGCGGGGCACACACGGCAGGTGTGGCGGTCAACAGGGCCCCAGCTGACTGCGGGGCACACACGGCGGGGGTGGTGGTCAGCAGGACGCCAGCTGACTGCGGGGCACACACGGTCAGCTGACTGCGGGGCACACACGGCAGGTGTGGTGGTCAGCAGGGCACCAGCTGACTGCGGGGCACACACGGCAGGCGTGGTGGTCAGTTGACCGCGGGGCACACACGGCGGGTGTGGTGGTCAGTTGACTGCGGGGTACACACGGCGGGTGTGGTGGTCAGCTGACTGCGGGGCACACACGGCGGGTGTGGTGGTCAGCTGACTGCAGGGCACACACGGCGGGTGTGGTCGTCAGCTGACTGCGGGGCACACACGGCGGGTGTGGTGGTCAGCTGACTGCGGGGCACACACGGCGGGCGTGGTGGTCAGCAGGGCGCCAGCTGACTGCGGGGCACACACGGCAGGTGTGGTGGTCAGCTGACTGCGGGGCACACACGGCGGGTGTGGTCGTCAGCTGACTGCGGGGCACACAGGCAGGTGTGGTGGTCAGCAGGGCGCCAGCTGACTGCGGGGCACACACGGCGGGGTGGTGGTCAGCAGGGCACCAGCTGACTGCGGGGCACACACGGCAGGTGTGGTGGTCAGCAGGGCACCAGCTGACTGCGGGCACACGGCAGGTGTGGTGGTCAACAGGGCCCCAGCTGACTGCGGGGCACACACGGCGGGTGTGGTGGTCAGCAGGGCGCCAGTTGACTGCGGGGCACACACGGCGGGTGTGGTGGTCAGCAGGGCGCCAGCTGACTGCGGGGCACACACGGCGGGTGTGGTGGTCAGCAGGGCACCAGCTGACTGCGGGGCACACACGGCAGGTGTGGTGGTCAGCAGGGCGCCAGCTGACTGCGGGGCACACACGGCAGGTGTGGTGGTCAGCTGACTGCGGGGCACACACGGCAGGTGTGGTGGTCAGCAGGGCGCCAGCTGACTGCGGGGCACACACGGCGGGTGTGGTGGTCAGCTGACTGCAGGGGCACACACGGCGGGTGTGGTGGTCAGCTGACTGCGGGGCACACACGGCGGGTGTGGTGGTCAGCAGGGCACCAGCTGACTGCGGGGCACACACGGCAGGTGTGGTGGTCAGCGGACTAGTTGACTGCGGGGCACACACGGCGGGTGTGGTGGTCAGCTGACTGCGGGGCACACACGGCGGGTGTGGTGGTCAGCTGACTGCGGGGCACACGGCAGGTGTGGTGGTCAGCAGGGCGCCAGCTGACTGCGGGGCACACGGCAGGTGTGGTGGTCAGCAGGACCAGCTGACTGCGGGGCACACGGCAGGTGTGGTGGTCAGCTGACTGCGGGGCACACACGGCGGGTGTGGTGGTCAGCAGGGCACCAGCTGACTGCGGGGCACACACGGCGGGTGTGGTGGTCAGCAGGGCACCAGCTGACTGCGGGGCACACGGCGGGTGGGGTGGTCAGAGGGCACAGCTGACTGCAGGGGGTGGTCAGCTGACTGCGGGGCAACGGCGGGTGTGGTGGTCAGCACAGGGCAACTGCAGGGGGTGGTCAGCAGGGCACCAGCTGACTGCGGGGCACACGGCGGGTGTGGTGGTCAGCAGGGCACCAGCTGACTGCGGGGCACACACGGCGGGTGTGGTGGTCAGCAGACACTGACTGCGGGGCACACGGCAGGTGTGGTGGTCAGCAGGGCACCAGCTGACTGCGGGGCACACAGGCAGGTGTGGTGGTCAGCTGACTGCGGGGCACACAGGCAGGTGTGGTGGTCAGTTGACTGCGGGGCACACACGGCGGGTGTGGTGGTCAGCAGGGCACCAGCTGACTGCGGGGCACACACGGCGGGTGTGGTGGTCAGCAGGCCTTGACTGCGGGGCACACACGGCGGGTGTGGTGGTCAGCAGGGCACCAGCTGACTGCGGGGCACACACGGCGGGTGTGGTGGTCAGCAGGGCACCAGCTGACTGCGGGGCACACACGGCGGGTGTGGTGGTCAGTTGACTGCGGGGTACACACGGCAGGTGTGGTGGTCAGTTGACTGCGGGGCACACACGGCGGGTGTGGTGGTCAGCAGGGCACCAGCTGACTGCGGGGCACACATGGCGGGTGTGGTGGTCAGCAGGGCACTAGTTGACTGCGGGGCACACACGGCAGGTGTGGTGGTCAGTTGACTGCGGGGCACACACGGCGGGTGTGGTGGTCAGTTGACTGCGGGGCACACACGGCGGGTGTGGTGGTCAGCAGGGCACCAGCTGACTGCGGGGCACACGGCAGGTGTGGTGGTCAGCAGGGCACCAGCTGACTGCGGGGCACACACGGCAGGTGTGGTGGTCAGCAGGGACCAGCTGACTGCGGGGACACACGGCAGGTGTGGTGGTCAGTTGACTGCGGGGCACACACGGCGGGTGTGGTGGTCAGCAGGGCACCAGCTGACTGCGGGGCACAGGGCACCATACTGGGACAGGTGTTGGTGGTCAGCAGGGCACTAGTTGACTGCGGGGCACACACGGCGGGTGTGGTGGTCAGCAGGGCACCAGCTGACTGCGGGGCACACACGGCAGGTGTGGTGGTCAGTTGCTGACTCAGGGCACACGGCAGGTGTGGTGGTCAGTTGACTGCGGGGCACACACGGCGGGTGTGGTGGTCAGCAGGGCACCCTGACTGCGGGGCACACGGCAGGTGTGGTGGTCAGCAGGGCACCAGTTGACTGCGGGGCACACACGGCAGGTGTGGTGGTCAGCGCATTGACTGCGGGGCACACGGCAGGTGTGGTGGTCAGTTGACTGCGGGGACACACGGCGGGTGTGGTGGTCAGCAGGGCACCAGCTGACTGCGGGGCACACAGGCAGGTGTGGTGGTCAGCAGGGACTAGTTGACTGCAGGGCACACACGGCGGGTGTGGTGGTCAGCAGGGCACCACTGACTGCGGGGCACACGGCGGGTGTTGGTCAGCAGGGCACTAGTTGACTGCGGGGCACACACGGCGGGTGTGGTGGCAGCGGGGCACACGGCAGGTGTGGTGGTCAGTTGACTGCGGGGCACACACGGCGGGTGTGGTGGTCAGCAGGGCACCAGCTGACTGCGGGGCACACACGGCGGGTGTGGTGGTCAGCAGGGCACCAGCTGACTGCGGGGCACACACGGCGGGTGTGGTGGTCAGTTGACTGCGGGGCACACACGGCAGGTGTGGTGGTCAGCTGACTGCGGGGCACACACGGCGGGTGTGGTGGTCAGCAGGGCACCAGCTGACTGCGGGGCACACACGGCGGGTGTGGTGGTCAGCAGGGCACCAGCTGACTGCGGGGCACACACGGCAGGTGTGGTGGTCAGTTGACTGCGGGGTACACACGGCAGGTGTGGTGGTCAGTTGACTGCGGGGCACACACGGCGGGTGTGGTGGTCAGCAGGGCACCAGCTGACTGCGGGGCACACACGGCGGGTGTGGTGGTCAGCAGGGCACCAGCTGACTGCGAGGGCACACGCAGGTGGGGTGGTCAGCAGGGCAAGCTGACTGCGGGGCACACGGCAGGTGTGGTGGTCAGCTGACTGCGGGGCACACACTCTGGGTGTGGTGGTCAGCAGGACGCCAGCTGAAAAAAATTACAGAGCGTCTAGTTCATAGATAGCTAAACCACTACCTAAATTCAAATTTTCGGTATGCAAACAATCAGCATGGCTACCGTAGGAACCACTCCACCGAAACAGCATTGACAGTTGTAACAGATAAGGTGTAGCAGGCGATGGATGAGGGAAAATCTCTATCTTGGTTTTGCTAGATGTTTCAAAATGTTTCAATGTTATCTGCCACAAAAAGCTTCTTGAGAATTTACAATTGTATGGTATCGTTACCCACTGGTTTTAGGATTATCTCAGAGTTCATAAGCAACAGGTAACAATTTCACCCAGGACTTCTACTGACACAGAAACCGCATCATCCTCTAGCAGAAGGAGCCGACCTGGAAGCTGCACTCTGTCCGACCCACTTCCAAACACCTGTGGGGTGTTCGTTCCAAGGTGGGAGCTTGTCCTGCCTCATGTGGTTCATTTTTGCGAACGAGATGAGCCTTTACATCGACAATGCTTCCGTCATTCAGTTCTGTGACGACACACAGTTACTTATTTCAGGTCAGAAACAATATCTTCCGGCTATGATTGCAGCTCTTGAAAGTGACCTTAATACACTTTTGAATTGGTTTTCTGTACATTCCCTAAAAATAAACGCCACTAAAACGCAGGTTATGTTATTTGAAACACGGCAAATGCTTCGAAACATCTCAACAGTGCGGATCAGGGTAGGAAACACCACCGTTTCGGAAACCAGGGAGGTAAAAAAATTTGGTATTCATAAGGACAGGTATGTACCTGGCCAAGGCGACCACACTCTCTGCCGTCTTTGTCAAGGAAGTCTCACTGCAGGACCATTCAAAAACACGCTGCCTCTGCTGCTGTCTGGGCTGCATAAGGTGATATCTAGTGCTTCAGGGAAACATTTCAGGCATCTGAACACCCCCGACTGTCCTCCCAATCTCTGGCGCTTAACTACTTACAAAGACACACAACATTCCTGAAGACGAGTGCCTTAGTGTATACCGTCCTGAGGGAGGACAAGACTCGAAAAGAACAATCAAGGTAGCGAAAGGCTACGTCAAGGGGAGACATTCAAGCAAGAAAACAATTTCCGTGCAGTTTGAAAACATAGGAATCTCGTTTTCAAAAGATTGTGGTATATATTTCCGTGAGGTGGAAACAGCATGGCGTCAGGACCCTGTCCAGGGATGAATAAGGCCCTGGCTATAGGTAGATAAGCCGGCTATAATTGTGAGATAAAGTGTATTGGTGGTATTACACCTGTCAGCGATAGTGCTAAGCGGAGAATAAGCCCCCTGCAGGAGTCCATTGTTAAAAATCTGTATAAAATATGCTTCGGGCATTGGCACGGGTCATCACCTGACAACAGAAAGCCTGGGGCCATACCTAAGATGATTATTCACGTGGTTAGTGATGGAAAGAGTTTTCTGTTGGTGAGTGATAAAGTTATTTCCACAGAAAATGAGTTTTGGATTCCTGCCAACTTCTGGTGACAGGCCTTCGTGCAAACAAATCCTCTGCGCAAAACTGTACAATAACCCCCGGGTATCTCAGATAACCCCCAAAACATATAATATTCCATGTCATCTGTCATCGTGGATGCCCGTTTCAACTCGTGCCACGCTGGAGTCCCTGGCATGAAGCGCCCTGAGGGGTCGCGTCATGCCAGGGTCGCGCGGGGGAAGTGGGCGTATCTCGTCCCCTCTCCATCTCATTTCCTGGAAAAACAAAAGAAAATGTACGGAGGTGTTCGAAAGCCTTTGACGAGACGAAGAGACACTATGGAAACCTTTTTAGCTCAGATCAATATTGAGGTATCCAGAGGTCTAAAAAAGGTTTCTTAGGCTTACAACAGGACATTATATATTTTTCTCTACCTTTATATTCTTACTGAGCGGGGCTGGACTAAACCTTTAGCCACCATTGGAGTCCCCTCATCGTGGCAAATCGAATTATGTACAAGATGAGCATGTTAAGTCAGATAGTGAAAATAACCTGACCTTGAGCAAAGTCAGGGCCATATGGGGACCTGGTATGGTCTTGCCGCACATCGATTGGACCCCGGTGGCAGCATAAAACCAAAACGGAATGTCTATCTCAATTCAGTGCGAAGTTATTCGTAAAAGAATTACAGTCTACTCAGGTGACCTAACGTGACCATTGAGAGGTCAGATGCTCAATCACTATTTTTCACTATAGACTTATAACGGGTGACCAAAAATTGACCCCATCTTAGGTCAACAGCATGTAAATTCCGAGATGGGAGTCTTGTAGGCCCTAATGACCTTATCATATCATGAAAGTTTTTAACTGATCGATTAGCAAATGTTCCGTGGTCACCGCTTCACACTCGTGACTTTGGGTTTTGAGTAGCCCTAGCAACCACATGTTGCTGGAGGTCAGCAGCCGGCCCGCTCAAGGTCATCCTTTAGCGGCGTAGCTTCATAGGAAATAGCCATCTTTTGGAAATATGTCATGCTTTTGACGTCTTCGCCAATATACGCGGTGAACAAAATGTGAGACTTTTAATCAATTACACCGTCTCTATTAAACCGATTTGATAGCATTCCTGCCGTGAGTGATATTATAATTTTTTTGGGAAGTGAAAACTGATGGTTTGCAGCACTTCTGTATTCTTAATTCTTTGCTTATTACTTATTCTTCCAACAAGATTTTGCGTTTCCCTTTGTGCCCCGGAGTAATAAACGTAGTTTACTTACGGCCACTTCCATAATATAAGAAGACAGCAAATAACACAACTTTATCATCCATATCATTCTATCCTTTATTCAGCCTGTCCCGCCCCATTCCCGCGCCCTCCCAGAAAACGTATGTAACACGTTTAATCCCATCCCCCGTTCCGTCGCATAACACTTTTTCAGATAAATTTCCAGAGGTAAGGTTCCCGTCTCCCTCCCTTGCATGTCGTACGAAACCTGGAAAAATTCGTCCCAATTCATCCTGCCCCACTATTTCACCTCCCATTTCCTGTTTCGTGCAAACCCCCATCACATATAGGTTTGCATTTAGTAGTGACACTTATTCATACTTAACAGCTACGTAGACTCATTTGACACACAGCACCAAGCGACGTGCATATGCCTAAAAGCAAAAACACCATCTACGACGTACCCACCCTCATGACTTCGTGTTTGACAATAAAACATGCAAGGGAACAAAGAGATGCAGCCAGTACGTCAACTCGGGAGTTGTCGAAAATGTGTTAGTAATTCAACCGTTACGAGCGCACGTTGTGCGTACCCAAAATGATAAGATACCGAAAACCATCGTACGGAGGACAAAAGTGGCGGCCCGTATACGCTCGTCTTACACCCGGCGCGGCACCGCGCGGCGGGAGATCAGCATGCCGAATTAGTGTGCGTGGGCTGTTTATGTGCACCGAGTCCTCCGCACACGAGAGATCAGAATACGACCGCTGCAACCACCAGCCACTGCTGCACGGTAATGATCAATTACGATTAGTGTACACAATCCACACCAGCGCTTCCCGAACGCGTCCTATTTCATTTTCTGAGAGGCACATCAAAATAACTTGATTTGGTATCTAGGTTTCCAATCAGCGCTCGTCTCCCGGTGTCTCTAAAATTGGCGACAGTGGAGCAGGCTAAAGGGGTTGGGACTCCGGTGACCTTCACGCCACCTCTTACCCCGGATTTACAGAGCAGCCTCAGTTTCGGTACCGACCGCGGTAGCAGCCCAATCGAATCCTGTAACTGGGTGCCTGGCACGGTTCGGCCTCTCTGTCCTGATCCTTCTCTAAAAGAAGGACCATGAACTTAGTCCGTACCATTCGACAAAGCTTCTATTCAAAATGTCATATTTAATTGGATTTCTGTGATTCGACCACAAAATAGTTGTACAAGCTTAATGAATGTTTCCGTCAAACAAAATGAATTTGCTTCCCACAACGGTACATTCCGCGTCGCCATATTTTGTCTGAGCAGCGCCATATTTCGTCTGGACGTGATAATAAGTACCGAGCGCCTGGGTACCGCCGCTGCTCATGTATCCTAGGTAGCTGTAACGAGGCTGCTCGTAACCGCGCGACGGCGCCGACGATTCAAAAGCAGCCTCATTTGTGTCGCGCCGTCGGCGGCGGCCCGGCCGCTGCACAGGCCATTGTTAACGCTGCAAACGACGGCGCGTCGCGAGCGGCGGTACCGAGCGCACGTGTACCGCCGCTGCCATCGGTACACGCCCAATCAGCGGGGGCACGCTCCTAACAGGGCTCAATGGGCTGCTGAATGGATTGTTTGCATGACAACATGACTCAGCAGCGGGAAACGGGCTGGTTCGGGAATTCAGTGGTGTCTCGGAGCCGATAAAGTCGAAGACGACTCTGACTCCGGCTCTAGCGCGACCCAAGACTCCTAATCATGCTCTGCAAACCCCGCCTTAAAGGACATTTGGCACGTGGTTGAACCACAAACAGTCAGCAGAATGTTTTTTCAGAAAGATACTCACAGGAATGAAGTACTTTTCAGAATGGAGTGGTTTTGGGACATTATCTTTCAAAAATAATGAATTTGGCTTTTTCTGCTGAAAACCGCTTCTATGTCAAATACCTCGGACGGTTTCATTTTCCTTGGCTAGAGGTAAAAAATCTACACATCAACATGACCAAGTGATCTGGTGGCGCTTCATATAACCTTTCCACAATAAACCTGGAGCTGTATTCTGGTCTCTCGCGTTGGTAGCACTTGGCGCACACAAACAGCTTACGCACGCCAATTCGTACTCTGATCTCCTTCCGCGCGTAGCTACGATCGGTGTAAGACCAGCGCAGGTGGGCCGCCACTTCCTGCCCTTCGTACGATGGTTTTCGGTACCTTTTGCCGACGCACAGCGTGTACTCGCAATGGTTAAGGCAGCGTGACACGTAAAGGGAGATACGCAAAACAATGTATTGGCTAGATCAAAAGTTCACAAAAGTTGTTTCAGAAGTATTATACTCATTTTTGCGAATTCGGTCTCCAAATACATTAAAATTGCTCCAAAGTCACCATTTCTAGACGAATTATTGAGAATTCTCAGTATCGGTTAAATGAGGTAGTCTCGACTATGACCATCAATTTCTCTAAGAATTAGATCATATCTGTCCTAATCAGTGTTGTAGAACTTCGGAACTATCACAGACAAAAATTATCTTAGAAAAGCTACATTTCAAAACTCTTCTGAAACAGAAGTATCGGACTTTAAGGAAATCACAATTGACCAATCAGAAGCCCAGGAATTCTCATACCTGGGTCACGTGACGTATCTCACTTAAGTTTCGTCATCCTGAAAATTTTGTAGAAAACGACTGAAGACCTGAGATATGGAACGATTGAAGACTTGAGTAATTATTTTATGCTTCACTTTTAGGGCAAACTGATGTATTTCGTATTTTTCATGGGGTATGTAAAATTATTTTAAATAAAAATACAGGAGAACCAGCACTTGTATTACAAAAATTATTTTAAACACTTAAAATAGCCTTTGAAAATTAAGAGGTGAACAGCAGTCTCTAGCTTTTTACCGGTACCGTTAACATGTTTCAACAATAGTTAACCCTCGCCCACCGGGGGCCATCGATAGCCCCCTAAGGTTTTTCGGGATAGCAGAAAAACGACGAGGCGCAGCACCGCGGTTGAGGGCTCTACCTCTCACTGCATCATTTCCCCATCATCCCTGAAATTTTTTACCCCGGGTCACCCAAGGTCAGTTCACCAGACGAGGTCAACCAAGGCCACCTCACTTCACCTTTAGAGCTCTGTAAGAGCTACATTTCAAAGTCGATCGATTTGAAACTTCCTACACTTCATAACCCCTCCAGGGTCTACAAGGTGTATATCCGGGATTTTGCGATTTCGTGCCCTGAGGTCAGGTCACGAGGCGACCTCTCCCATTGGAAAAGCATAGGGAAAAGTTGCTTCATGATATAAAAGCCACGAAAATGATTGCAAATACTCAGATTGCTCAGAACAACGTTTTGGACACCCTTTCACGGATCCCAGGGGTCATATTTGCCCTTTGACTTTTCCAAGGTCATCCAAGGTCACCAGAGGTCAAAAACAGTATTTTGGCAATAACTTTGACCTAATTAAGCTAGAGCGGTGAAACAAACACCATCGTGTTTTTCTTGTCACTGGCTTTTATTTGATATACGGCAAGGTCACTTTTTGACCTTTCGTGACCTCAGGTCATATTAGGTCACGAGGTGACCTCTGGAGGTCAAACCACTGGCGGGAGGTCTTTACGTTCCACATAGCGGAAAACGTACTGACAATTTGCTATCAAATGTTCTTTACCAGGCCTCAATAGCTCTAATGACATAAGAGTTATGCCCAGTTTGCTAATCATTGCATATTTGAGTGAAAATAGCCGATCTTGACCTAATTTGACCTCTGGAGGTCAAACCATTGACCTGAGCACTAAAACATGCGAAGTAATTTCTTACTGAATTCACCCGAGCTTTCTATTGCACTTTGCAGATTTGCGCTAACGCCCATATTTTCGGAGTTAGAGGGGGCCATCGATGGCCCCCCGGTGGGGCGAAGGTGGCGCCGGACCCCCGGTGGGGCGCGGGTTAAGTGGCCTCCAAAAATTTTGCCGAAGATACCAAAATAATTGACAGTTTCGTTATCAAGATTTTTCAAATAGCAAGAAAATATAATACATTTTTTTCGCGTATTTCCCGTTAAGACAGCTTCCGAGTTGGCGTACCGGCAGGTGGTCTTTGTTCCCCCGCAGGCCTTATTTTCAAACATGATGTCATGAGGACAGGGACAGTGCAGAGTGTGCTTTTAGTTTTAGCATCCGCCCTGGTGGGCCTCCGAGCCACCTTCGCCATGGCGGGGGTGTTCAAACATCCCCTCGAACTCGGCTCCCATGCGGGTTGGCGAAAAAAACGCGAAGGCTGGTGGATAGCACATGCAAATTCATGAAGAAACTACATTTGCCACTTTTTGGCTCAGGTCAATATTGAGGCCAAGACAGGTAAAAGAAGGTGGCATGTCAGAGAAGGGTTTCGGGACACTTACGTCTGATAGAGTTGAGTACGAATAATTTTAGGCACATTTCACTTCCTCTCGTTACGGCTAATCGAATGATGTATAATATTACTGTACTAGTTCAAAACACAAAAATAACCTGACCTGAGGACAGGTCAAGGTTGCCTGATCTAGCACAGTCAATATGCACATGAATCGACTCGCAATAAACTTATAAACGCAATGGTATCAAAATAAAAGCTTTATCGCCATTTCCTGCAAAGTTATTTACCCAAGTCTAAAAATCTGCTCAACCCTCGCCCCGGCATGTTATGGTTGGGTTATCTCAGGTCAGGTCACTAGTGCAGGTCAAGTGACCTGACCTCCAAAAATGTTTAAGGTGGCATAAGTAATAAATGGGTGAATCTATCGGATTGGAACCTATACCACCTAATAGGCCCACCGAGTGATAAAAATCATTCTGGGATTTTGTATGTCGATGACCTAAGGTTAAGTAGAAATCATGGCCTTTCCATTGGAAATACATGGGAAAAAACATAAATTGGGTTGTATTTGTGCAGATCAGCTGAGAATACCTTCATATTCTTCAAACCGTAGTGTCCCAGGCCCCTTTCCAGGTTTATGTTGCAATTTTTGACCTCTGACCTCTGAGAGTAAGGTGTTGTCAAATGGTAAGGTTTTATCCAATAATGGTAAGGCGTTGTAACTCTTACAATCGAACAGAGGGTGTTGCCATGGGGTCACCACTTGGGCCCCTGTTTGCTAGCTTTTACATGCCTCATGTCGAAAGTATTGGCTTAAGGAGCACTGAGATAGCCCCATACACTTACCTGCGATGTGTTGACGACTGTTTTATTAATGTCAAAGACACCCAGCAACTTGAGAAACTCATTAGTGAGTTTGAAAGAAGCTCTGTTCTACACTTCATGTATGAGCTAGGTAGCGGCAGCACCATTCTTGGACGTTTTAGTAGAACGGGGGAACAGTAGTTTCATTACTAGCGTCTACCGGAAACCCACAACACCGGAGAAACACTCAACGCCAACAGTAAGTACCCCGAAAGAAATAAAAAACAGAGTATCAGTTCGTTCGTTAGGAGAGCCATCGGCACCAGATCTGCACATCAAGTCATGCACCTACAATTTTCTAGATTAAAACAACTGCTAGTGAACAATGGTTTTACGAACCGTGATAGTGACACATAAATCAAGAAACAACTGGAATATATCTACGGGAAAAACACACCTGAGCCAGACGAAACAGCAACAACGCCCACTTCTACTATCGCAACTACATGAAGTCGGCGTATGAAACGGACCAGAAAATCCCGCAAAACATCTCGAAAAAGAATATCAAATGCAGTGATCACAACACCATCAAGCTGCACATCTACTATCAGAACACCAAGACAAGAAAGTTGGTCATGAGGAACAACCCAACGAAGACAGGATGGTTGAAGAGTACTAACGCGGTGCATTAGTTTGATTGTCCAAACAAAGGTTGCAGACTTGGTAACATACACTACGTTGGTTACACTTCAACCACCCTGTCTCGTCGACTCACTATGCATTTACAGGAGGAAGGCCCCCAAAGAGCACTTACACCAAGCACACGGCACATAAATCGCAAGGAACATCCTCATAGAGAACACCAAAATCATCCACCGTAACAACAGCCCCACTAAAATAGAAATAGCAGAAGCTCTACTCATTTAAGAACCTGCACCGCCCCTCAACACCCAGAAAATATACGTCTGGCCGAACTTTCACTGTGGGAGGCTCCAAATCGATGTGTGTGGGTGATACGTTTGTGTGATACGAATGATACGTTTGCTTTATGCGATTGTGTTGAACAACGACCCTGTCCCGGCGCTTAACCATGCAGCTCCAACACAGCACAATCAAACAACACATTGCTGAGAAACATAGCACATCACTGACATGGGACATGCTTGTCCACAACACAGCCACCATCGCATCCACCGACGATACCAACAAACTAGGATTTCTAGAATCACTTTACATCGATCAGCAGAAACCCACACTCAACATCCAACTCAATTCACAACAATCACTAAAACTACGGAGAGGGAGCTAGGCAATCATCATAACGGCTACTTGAAGTGTGTTTTTATGTAGACTAATTTTTTGGGCGGTGTGTAAATGTAATTAAGCTTGCGTTTTAACAGTTGTGAATTGTTAATATTTTCTTCATGTCGAAAAGATAGTGTACGGTAACTGAAAGTGTCTGAATTATTAAGGTTGTTATAATGAAATTTTATTTCTTATCGATTTATGTTTGAACTAAGAGCTAAAAATATGTACGGTTCTTGAAAACGATTGTATGAAACGATAGAAACTAGTCAAAATTAATGAACTTTGGAACCATCTTACATAATCTTCCATCTGAAAACAGAACAACTATAAGAAAATTTGAAAAACTTCAAAGAAAAGGATCCAAATGTGAAATTTCAGTCATAAATATTATATATATATATATATATATATATATATATATATATATATATATATATATATATAATAAAAGTGATGGTGCCCTTGATCACTTGAATATGTTGTGAAAAACATTTAAGTCCGTCTTGCTGTGAAGCTGACGGTGGACCATCCGGTACCGGTTATATGGTGATGGGGCGGGTACTGAGCTCGCACCGTCGGGTACTGAGCTCGCACCGTCGGGTACTGAGCTCGCACCGTCGGGTACTGAAATCGCACCGTCGGGTACTGAAATCGCACCGTCGGGTACTGAGCTCGCACCGTCGGGTACTGAGCTCGCACCGTCGGGTACTGAAATCGCACCGTCGGGTACTGAGCTCGCACCGTCGGGTACTGAGCTCACGTCAGGTACGAAATCGCACCGTCGGGTACTGAGCTCAGATCGGGTATGAGCTCGCACGTCGGGTACTGAGCTCGCACTGTCGGGTACTGAGCTCGCACCGTCGTACTGAGCTCGCACCGTCGGGTACTGAAATCGCACCGTCGGGTACTGAAATCGCACCGTCGGGTACTGAAATCGCACCGTCGGGTACTGAGCTCGCACCGTCGGGTACTGAGCTCGCACCGTCGGGTACTGAAATCGCCGTCGGGTACTGAGCTCGCACGGTCGGGTACTGAGCTCGCACCGTCGGGTACTGAGCTCCAGTAGGTATGAAATCGCACCGTCGGGTACTGAGCTAAGGTCGGGTAGAGCTCGCACGGTCGGGTACTGAGCTCGCACTCGGGTACTGAGCTCGCACCGTCGGGTACTGAAATAGCACCGTCGGGTACTGAACTCGCACCGTCGGGTAATGAGCTCACACGGCGCACCGTACCTGAATCACCGCCTGTCATACTCATCTGATTCCAGGAGCGGTCACGCCAGAATTACGCTAGTGCTACGCTTCCTGGTTTTAATTTACATCGCGAGTACTCACAGTCTGAAAACAAGGCTGAGGTAAGGCTTGTGCATCTTTTAGAATCTTTTAAAAGCTAAAGATCTATCGACGAGCAAGACTTTACATTGTACAAGAATAGTGATGATAAAATTCCAAAAGCGTTTCATTCTTGAAATTTACCAGTTTTCACGCAGTTTTGTCCACTCTGCAACGCAAGAAACTTAGATTGGTTTTCCCCTGGATCCAGGGAGGATTTTGTAAGGAAAGAATAGGGGGAGGCATTTCTTGTGCAGGCCATTATAGTGTCTTCAGCGGATCAAGACCACATATGGACGGAGGGGAGGGGGAGGGGGCGTTAATAAAACTCAGACGCGTTAGTCTTAAAACAATGTTTCGCAAATTGTGTGTAATTCCATATTTTAGAGATTCTAGATGCTTCCCAGGGCTGCCAGTTTTTTCGACGAAAAAAGCCGAACCGAGTCAGAAAAAAGGTAAAAAAGAGGCCAAGTTTTATTTTCACTAAAAAGGCCAAATAAATACCACAAAAGGCAGATTTGAGGCTAAAATGACCCCTAACGGTAGTCTAAACCCACAAAAAACAACTAGTATTGCGGTTTAAAACTCATTGCTGACTTTTGGCATTGACTTGACGCAATATTTTTTAGCACACCGCCAATTTAATAGGAAGCCAGGAGTGTCCTTCCAATTCCGCGTGGCCATCAAATGCTTTTATTCCCATAACCAGAAAATTTGTTAGCATCACCAATTATCTTGACTGCATCATTCCCCGTTAACATTTAATATTTTCCTATTTTTCCAACTGTGATTTTTTTGCTCTTGAACAGCGGTGGAACTAGGATTTTGGTAAGTGGGGAAGGGGGCGCCTCAGAGGGCGCTCTTTGCCATCAACTTTTCACCCAAAGGACGCCTGTAGTATTGCATCCTTCGCGCCCAGTTTAAGGTGCCCGTCATTTTTGTGGATGGTGTTTTTAACAATCTTCTGTCCCTCCCTCCCACCGCCATAACAGTTCTGCTACTGCTCCGTTGCTTTTTTGGTGTCAGAACATTTAATGAACAAATGGAACGAGCGAAATAGGTCAAAATAAGTCATATTTATACAAGGGACAAATCAAAAACAGCTAGGTGCCAGCTGCTAGAAAAAGGGACGGAAAAGGTCAGATTCCAAGAAAGGGCCAGCCGAAAATTCTCTCTCTTTTTTTTCCTTTTTCTTATTTGTAGGCCAAACACAACAAAAAGGACAAATTTGAATTATTTGGCCACAAAATGGGCAATGTGGCAGCCCTGTGTTGTGATTAGTTGATGCTGAGGCCGCTTTTCCGGGATTTCCCGTAAATACGCGCTTTGTTTTAGTTTTGCACGATGAAATACACAGCCACGGGTGGAATTTTTTAACACAGCTTTTGTGGATTGCCCATTTGGGACCAGCAAAAGAAAAAAATTACATAATCGGGCAGAGTTCTGTCTTATTTTCGTTAGGTCTGTTTGTGTTTGTTCAATTTTAAGTCATCTCTTGGCTATTTCACTGGGGGGCCAATTTCCAGGCACTGGGGGGAGGGGGAATAATTTCAGCCGACTGGGCAGCGGGGCAAATGGCCCCCCCAGTTAACTTATTAAAAAATGGCCTGCCAGCATCACCATGACAAAAATACCATTAGTAACTATGTACGTGTTTGTGCTCTGATTTTGATACGTGATGCACTGCTGGTAATTCCCGCCATATATGATTTCCAAGAGCTGATCGAATCCTGGACGAATATTTCATCACACTTTGGTGAGAAATGAACATTGTCTCTGGTTATTAACACGCACATTGATGTAAGGGCAGGGGGCGGATACCCACCCTCTGGGTTTTTTTTGGAAATAAAATATAGACAGTGGCGCGTAGCGCCACCGTATGTACTTCGCATACCTTTTTTCTGACTATTTTTCCAACTTTTGCCAAAATTTTAAGGTTAGGTCATTTCAGGTCAGGTTACCAGTGCGGGTCAAGTAATGTCACCTCAAAAAACTTTAAGAGAGCATAAGTCAGAACAGAGTGAACCTGTCCGATTGAAGCTCGTATTACATGATGGGCCTACCAAGTTCTTTTATATTGATGCTCTAAAGTCATATTTTTCAGATACAGAATAATGCTTTACGCTAAATAACTTATTAAGACAACCATTGACTGGGGTCTGAGCCACCTTCACTTTGACGAGGGGGCGGGTACCCACCTCCCCTAAGATCTCGAGAACCACGCTAGCTAGCGAAAAACAGTAAGCGGTGTTGGGTATCCCATTCACTTCTCCATCGAAAATACTTGAACCATTTTTTGTCAGGTCGCATTTAAGGTCACTAGAGGTCAAAACATGTAGTAATAGGAATAACATGTAAACGAAGGTTTTTGGTCATTACGTCTGAACCAGTAAATATAGAGCAAAAAAATTAGACCATTGGAATCCTCGCAGCAAGCCAAATCGAATGATATATAAATGACCTTCATAGGTCAAATCAGGTCACATATGACATTTAACCTGACCTGAGATCAGTTCAAGGTCAAATTAGGTCAAAACGAATACCATTAGAACTGCAAAGACAAGGCCAATCTAATGAAGCTAAAATAAACACTCCATCACTATTCATTACTAAGTTATTTAGTTAAAACCATTTTCCCATGTATTTCCAATGGACAGACATGGCTCGTACCTGACCTTAGGTCATACCTTAGGTCATCGATATAAAGAATACCGGAAAAATTTAGAGAACTCGGTGGGCCCTTTATGTGATATGAGTTTCAATCAGATAGGTTCACCCTGTTTCGACTTATGCTATCTGAAACGTTTTTTAGGTCAGGTCACTTGACCTGTACTGGTGACGTGACCTGCGATGACCTAACCTTAAAATTTTGAGAAAATTTGTAAAAATGATCAAAGAAAAGGTATGCCAAGTAAATTTGACAAAATGGCGGGTACCCGCCCCCCGTCAATGCGCGTGTTAATGAATGGTGATAGAACGTTTAGTTTAACGGCATTGGATTTGTCGCATCCTTGCAGTTCTAATGACATGCATTTTGACGTAATCCGACTTTGACATTACCTCAGGTAAGGTAAAATCCTAGATTTGACCTGATTTGACCTAGCAAGGTCATATGGTACATCATTCGATTTGGCCTTTTGTGAGGATTTCAATGGTATACATTGTTTTGCTCTATCTTGACTAGCTCAGGTGTAATGACCGAAAACCTTCATTTACATGTTATCCTTATGGTGGCATGCCTTGGAACCGGTGAATTCTACTCAAAGAGTTTACAGAAGGTTCTACTCAAAGAGTCTACAGTTTCCTGTTAGCGGGCAGTTTGAACCTCCTAACATATTGTAGTTTCACTCCTGTTCCTTTATTACAGTTTCACTTTGTTCCTCCATAAGCTGGAACGAACCGTTCTCAGACAGAAAAGTTTGCTTGCATCGCCGGAAGGTGTCAGTCCCTTCACAAAGCAACTCACCAGTTACCGCACGTCGTGTAGCTACATGCGCTGCAGTGGTGCTTGGCATCAGGAAATCGTGCAGCACATGCCATCGATCTCGGCCCAGCTGGCCGCACGCCGTGTGACGTCACAGCGGCACAGTTTGAGCCGGTTTCGGCCGGGAAGTTTGAGCGGCAGTGTACCCGAGGGCTACGTTTACCTTGAAAAGAGGCTGTTGCGCAGTGCTTACCAGGCGCTCTCGGCGAGTCGTCGGGAAAAAGTTTTGAAGTGAAGCGGGAATGGATTACCTCTGAGAGCAGACTGGAGGGTGAGAAGCGACACTGCAGGGGCTGACTGAATTGGCAATGATTCTACTCGCGAGGCGATGCCGCAGGGTTAGATCAGCGGCGGGCACCAGCACTTTAGGTCTTAGGAAGTCACATGTCGATGCCGGGCGTTGACACGGGCAGACGGGTGTGAGATCCTGAAGCCGTGTGATACAGGCACCTTGATGTTAAGAGGCGGCCCAGGCATGAGCGTCCTGTTGTGCAGCACTTTCCTGATCACTGACATACCTTTACCACCGGTAGTGGCCCCTCCATTAGGCTGTTTAGGTACCTCTATTTAGACTATCGTTGCCCAGCGCAGAAAATGCATGATCATTTTCTCCCTTGTAGGAGTTTTAGAATGTCGATCATAAAATAAAAAAAAAAAAAGAAAAAACGAAATAAACCGAGACGCCGGTGATGCTTACCGATCCCTACAAGTCCCACAACACAGGTAAGCGCGGCGCCGGCGATCCGTGGGCAATCCTGTCCTTCCCACAAACATCCATCCTATCCTTATCCACAGTGTGTTTTTCTAAGTTTGTCATTATGTCCCTCATCTCATTACGACCGGCGCAGAATAGCACATGGAAGGAGATGCATGTCAAAACAAAAAAAAAATAAGTTCAAAATCGGACAAGGTTTGATTATTTCCTAAATACACCATCTAGTTCATATATTGAAACCACGTGGGGCTTCAGCCCTTCCTTTAAGCGAAATCCCAAATCCGACACTGCATTGCTAAGAGCAGTACTGGATTTAGCTCTACATTTACACGCCATCCGGAAAACGAGATAACGGTGTTGGGCAAATCCTCTGAATTAGCGTACGGAGAATAGCAGAGGGCGTTGTCTTTTCTTTATGCTACGATTGGAACTATCTATTTCAGGCAATAGGTGTAATCATTGCCCGGGCACAACGCTCTGGTGCTTTTTGGAGCTGGCATCCGCCTCAAAAGACGGAGAGATGGCCCGTCTCAGGGCCAAGTCTATTTTGCGCAGTGCAAAGCAGACGGCCAGAGTCATTAAACTATTGATTAGAAACATAGCAAGCTTGGAGTACGATGACATTGAATGGCTGGGACTCCCAAACCAGAAACTGCGTTTAATCCGTATCATTCGTCATGTATTCCATACAAAAATAAAACCACGGGCTACTCATGTCGAGCCACAGAACGTATATTTGTGACCGAATTCCCGCAGATGTCACATCCTTCCCTACTAGCTCCGTCTACAAGCTGTTGTAACTGTGAACTTGGCTTCCGCATAGAAAGGGATTAGTTTAGATTTGGTTCTGTACTCAGCGAGATCAAAGCTAAGAGTATTGATTTGTAGATCAAAATAGAAAAGTAGGTACTGCTTCTTTTCATATAAGTTAACTTATTTCAGGACAAGCTAGGCTTCTGAATAGACATCAACTATGGTAAATTTTTCGAACTCTTCCGTTGGTTCACCTAGCAGTTATGTTCACTTAAGCAGGAGCCAAATATCGGACCGGTGCTGCGTGCGATGCGTGACATATTGTTTTCCCCTTTGAAAGCAATATCTCACACATTCAATTACCATCAGCGGCTCCCCAGCCGCCCCAAACGGTTATTTACGGCGGGGGCTCAGCGGTACGTTTGACAGCCTATTAATTTGGACGATAGAGGCCAGATGCACAGCAGCCCCGCCCCCCACGCATCTCTAGTGAGCCAGGTGGAGGAGGAGAACTAAGCAACACTGAACCACCAGCAACGCAGCATGTTTCGGAATACCTCAGGGATCAGGTACATACACAGTGCCGCGGTGGAGGGCGGATCTAACGTGGTGGTATTTCAGACTTTGGTGTAGTTTACACGGGCATCTAAAAGCCACAGTATAGCAATGCACAGCCAGGGACATGTAACAGCGATGCTAGGGATGAATGGAAGGGGGGAGTGGTAACATAGGGCTACAGCGCAAAAAGCTGATACGTCTTTTTGATAACACTAAATCCAGCATCGTCTCTATAACTCACTGGATTCCCCGCTGGAAGCTCACCTGTTTTCGACCGCACCACCAAACCAAGCCAGGCGCGGGCTCAGCGAACAATCCAGTGGGATATTGAGACACCGCTGGATTTGGTCTTTTTAAAGAATGACAAACAGCAGTTTTTTCGCACTGTAGCCATATCTTACCACTTGCCACCAAAAAGTCATGCCTGGTATTGCCGGAATACATGGCTGGCTGCGCTCCGCTGTGCCGTGCCTTTCAAATGACAGTGAAAACTGCACCTTTAACATTGGACCGGCAGTGGCTCGCTAAATGCTCATATTAAAATTTGTTTGCTCCTTAGTATAGGCTAATCCTTCCTTCAGTCAGTCTCCTAGTTCGGGATCATATATCTTAACCCGCGGCCCGGTGGGCCTCCGAGCCACCCTCGCCCTGGTGGGGGGGTTGAGTGCTTGAACACCCCCCTTGAACTCAGCCCCTATGCGGAATAGAGAAGAAACGCGAAAGCTGATGGATAGCTGATAAAAAATCATGAAGAAACTACATTAGTCACTTTTTAGCTCAAGTCAACATTGAGGTCATGACAGGTTAAAGAATGTGGCATTTTGAGCATAATTGTTGGCCTCTAGCGTCTGACACAGTTGAGTTAGAATAATTTTTAGTCACTATTTGCTTCCTCTTGTCACGGAAAATCGAATGATGTATAATATGACCATACTAGATAAAAAATGACCTGACCTCAGGTCAGGGCAAGGTCACTTTCTAGCTTAGCATAGTCAATATGCATATCACTCGACTCGCAATAGCCATCCAAACGCAATGATGTCAAAATAAAAGCTGTCTTATCATTTCATGCAAAGTTATTGATGAACACTCGAAGTTACAGATAACCTCTCCAAACTCACAGATCAAAAATTGCAGCATGAACATGGAAAGGGGCCCAGGGTACTACGATTTGGAAAATATGAAGGTATTCTCAGCTGTATCTGCATATATACAGCCAAATTTCTGTTTTCCCTTGTATTTCCCATGGAGAGGTCATGGTCCGTACTTGACCTTCGGTCATCGATATGAAAAATCTCTGAATATATTTTGTGGCACTCGATGGGCCCATTATGTGGTATAAGTTTCAATCTGATAGAGTCACCCATTTCTTACTTATGCCACTTTGAAATGTTTTGAGGTGAGGTCACTTGACCTGCACTGGTGACCCGACCTGAGATGACCCTACCTTAAAATTTTGGGGAAAGTTGTGGAATGGATCAAGGATAAGGGGTGCAAAGTACGGCACCGCTTCGCGCCGGTGTTTTTTCGTGCCGCCGGGAAAACCTGAGGGAGGTGTTCAAACACCCCCCATCGGGGCGAGGGTTAAGCCAGATGGGCCGAATCTGACTCGTTAAAAACACGCCGAAAAATAGTAAAATATTTGCGTTAATAAACACATCATCAAACACCCCGGAACCACATCAAGCACCAGAAGACCGCGCGGTATTTCCCCAGGTAGAGTGTGCAACACAATGCTAATAGTGCCACCAGTGTACCGTCGGTGGGCGCAGGAAAAATCCGCCGAGAAAAGGTACAGTCTGATTATGATTCGCCTATTCCAAAATGTTTAAAAAGAAGCATACAAATTTCACGTGCTGACCCAGATGCTGCTGTTTATTTATCGGAGCTGGTTATTCAAAAAGTAAAAACGCACAAAAGGTTTTATTGCAACACAATTACAGACCACTCTACAATTTTCTCCCCAGAAAGTTCCGCCACACAATGTGGAAGTTAGTCACACGTGGTCTCAGCAACTACAGAACCCTTGCGTTAACACCATAAAACACCGCATTAACACGCGCCCCGCTGGGCTCCCTGGCATGAGGCGACCCGCTGGGAGGTGTATTTTGGCCCCCCCGTATCTCATTTCCCAGGAAAGCTGAAGAAAAATTCCGAACGACGTTCGAAAGCTCTTGAAGAGACAAATTGAACTTATACGTAGTATTTTTATGTCAGGTCAACTTTGAGGTCAGCATAGGTAAAAAAACGTTCTATAGGCTTACAACAGGGCTGTGTGCGTTTCCACCTCTAGATTTTTACTCAGTGGAGCTAGAGAAAATATTAATGCATAATTGGATGCCTCTTATCGTGGCAAATGGAATGATGCATAATATGAACGTGCTATGGCAAACGTGAAAATTGCCTGACATCAAGCTAGGTCAGGGTTACGGAGTGACCTGGTATGGTCATGCTGCATATCAATCGACTCCCCGTAACAATATAAGCACAATGCAGGCCAAATAGGAGCTTCATCTCAATTCAGTGAGAAGTAATTGTCAAAAAATCACTGTGCGCTCCTGTAACCTGACATGACCTTTGAGAGGTCATTTGGTCAAAAAATCAACTAACATTATGGTCAAGATCGTAGGAAGAACACACAGTTTGAGTATTTTCAGCTTTATCTATCCAGTATTTACTGAAAACGAGCCCTTTCTGTTTTTAACCATAGACTTATAATGGGGTGACCAGAAAATTGACCCGACGTTAGGTCAACTATATCAAAATTCTGAGATAGCAGATTTGTAGACTCTAATAACCTCATCATATTGTGAAAGTTTAAAACTGATCGGTTAGCGTATGTTCCTTGGGTGCCTCTTCAAACTCGTGATTTTAGGTTTTGAAGTCGGGTCACTTGACCTTGGATAGCTCCTTGACTTGACATGATCTGACCTAAAAAATGTGGTCAGATGCGTAAAATGTATTAGGAATAAGATACTGTAAGTTTCGTTGTTTTGCGTTTATTCATTCTTGCGTTATCTCGAGAAAACGAGGAGAGGGGGCAAATTTCACCCCCAGCTGGGCGCGTGTTAAATGACAGTGAAAACTGTACCTTTGATATTGGAAAGGCAGTGTCCACTAAAGATTGATATGCAAGTTTTTTGGTCCTTGGAAGATGCCATTCCTCCCCTCAGTGAATCTTCTAATTCACGTACAATGTCTAAAGTCAGATTGGCAGAAATCTGAGTCGTTAAAAAAGACGCGGAAAATGGTAAAATATTTTTTGTAAATGCATAGTACGATTACTAGCATCGCTCATCGATTAATAACTAAACGTTCTTTCAATAATGTAAATAGGGCATAGCTTAGTAAAACTTTCACCAGCGTGGCGGTCAGTTCTCAGAAGTGCTTGCGGCAGCTTACACTGGCGGCGTTTACACGAGCTGCGGTATTGGACAGCCCATGGGGATGGGCAACATGCACGGTGTCAAGACTGCCCTTTTTGGGTGCAAGCTGGAACATTAGACTACAGCACAAACAGGTGTTATTTTCTTCTATATTCAACTTTGTATAATTTCAGAGAAAACAATCGAGTGTTGTCTATAAAGCCCACACATCACGGCGCTGGATGCGGACTTGCTTTGTCTGCTAAGTGCGCTAGGCGTGCGTCAAGCAGCAAGGCACGTGGGGCTTAACACGCGCATTGACGGGGGGCCGCCCCCTCGGCTCTTTATAAAAAAAACATAAAAACGGCGGCCCGTAGCGCCGCCGTACTTGGCATACCTTTTTTCGCATCATTTTTACAACTTTTGTGAAAATTTTTAAGTTCAGGTCATCTCAGGTCAGGTCACCAGTACAGGTCAAGTGACCTGACCTCAAAAATTTTAAGATCTTATATCTTAAGATAAGCATAAGTCGGGTCAGGGTGGACTTATCCGATTGAAACTCATATCACGTAATGGGCCCACCAAGTTCTCTAAAATGTGTTCCAGTATTTTTGATATCGATGACCTAAGGTCAGGTACGAGCCATGACCTCTCCATTGGAAATTAATGGGGAGAATTGTTTTAAGTAAATAACTTAGTATGGCGATATAACGTTCATTTCAACGGCATTAGATTTGCCTTGTCCTTGCGGTTCTAATGATATTCATTTTATATAATTTGATCTTGACCTGACCTCACGTCAGGTAAAATCTTTGATTTGACCTAGCAAGGTCATATTTTATATCATTCGATTCGGCTTGCTGTGAGGATTCATATAGTTGAAATCGTTTTGTTCTATCTTTATTTGTTCAGATGAAGTGACCGAAAACCCTCATTTACATGTTATCCCTATTACGGCATGTTTTGACCTCTAGTGACCTTAATTATGACCTGATAAAAAATGGTCCAAATATTTTCGATGGAGAAGTGGATGGGCTACCCAACGCCGTTTACCGTTTTTCGCTACCTAGCGTGGTTCTCGAGATCTTAGGGGTGGGGTGGGTACCCGCCCCCCGTCAAAGCGAAGGTGGCTCAGACCCCCGTCAATGGGCGTGTTAAACGGCCACACTAGAGTTGATGTACTAAAAAGATAGAAGTTGGGTCTGGAAGAAAACAACAGCTATTCGTGTTGTACCATAATTTTCTAGCTTGCCACCCTAAAAGCTCAGCTCTGGAAACGTGCATATTGGTCTGCTTCTGACAAGCGTGGGAATCGCGAAGTGCTCGGTCAGTGCCATTGCGTGTAAACAGGACTACCATTGCATTTTACACTAGCTCATCGCTACCAATCTGTCCATCGTCTAGTATTCCATTCTTGTCTTGACAGGATTTTTGGGGATTTAACTGCGCACTTCTAAGGACATACGGTCTCACCTACTGCACCCTGTAATGAGGGTAAAATGGATAGGTTGACATATTCGGAGAACCTACCCGGCCATGAACCCGGAACCTCAGCAGACAGCCAGTCCATGATTGAGCCACGCATCATTATCATTATCATTATCAAATTTTCTTACTAAATTTATATTGTGAGAGACGTTAGGGCTAATGCTGATTCTAGGCAGCATGGTTTGGTAGAATGTTTTTACTAAAAGACAGTCATACTATTATGTGACTACCCATGTTTTCCACCGGTTACTCTGTGCCTCGGCAGGGTGTCAGTTCTCAAAAGTGCTTTCGTCAGCTAACACTTACACTGAACGAGGACAAGTGAAAATCCCTCTGAAACGGATCTTGTTCGATTAAATCTGATTTCTGATTTATTCCTCCATTTTGTGAATTAGGTGACCATCAAACCTCTAAGGCTTCACCAACTACCGTTTGTTTATTTCAATGTCGTTATTATAGCAATGACTAATAACCAGTCCAACAGAGGCGTCCTCCATTGGGTACGTAAACACTGTTTTGTCTGCAATATTGTCTTACGGAGCCGGCTGTGAGTCTTGCGGTGAGATCCCCCTCACCGAAGCCCATTCCAAGCCAGCGGTCCGGAGGCTCACTGGGTGCGATGTTTACTGCAGAGGAAAGCCTCTTCTACAGGCTGCTCACGGTGCTCAGTGTGTCGGCTATCTTGCTATGATACAAGGGCGGGGAGCAGCTTTAGGTCTCACCATCTTTTACTTCGGCCAAAAATCTGTCTACAAGCGAGTAAAGCATGCATCTAACAAAGTAGTAAGTAGGCGAAGGTAAGTAGGGGTTGGCAGTAGCATAATAATTGCAAGTTTTGAAGTGGTGTTAAAACTAACCATTATTTGCCAAGTTTTTTAATTTAGCCCTGAATTAATATTAAAAGAATACAGAAAAATTGCTAGCAGTTTCAAACTCGCGTCATCTTCAGCTATGACAAATTTTTAAGTGCAAAATTTCAAAAATCAGAATAAAATTTCAAAATAACTATCATACGCTTAGGGGTAGTCACTACTTCTTTCTCCAAAAAATATATGGACATTAGAACGAATTAACAGTGCAAAGACACACACCCACACACATCATTCCTAGACGTTTAGGTTTTTTCTTCTTTTCTGAATAAAAACGCATCACAAGACCATCTAAAAATTTTACGGTGACTTGTAGGTGATAGGCCATGAAGCTGACATGCTGTTCATTGTGGGTTCATGGTCGCGTATGCAATTTTATTCTTTGATTTTAGTTTCCACGACGTCCCGCTCGACACTTATAATTTCAATTCCAAATATGGAGTTGATTTCATCTTCACTTAGGACATATTTCGAATAATCTAAGATATAAGTGGCACTATAGCAGTCTTTAGGAGAGAAATAAGGGTTTGATCTTGAACAAGACCTTTGACCTTAACCTTTGACCTTAAACTTGACCTTGCGCAGCCTTGACTATGAAGTCATAAAATAACATACGTCATACTGAATAATGTCATCTGACCGGAATACCGGGGCCAATGGCCGTGACCTGTGACCTTTGACCTTGGCCTTGAACTTCATGTGGGTTGAACTTTACATATAGAGTGATTATATGACATTATGACGTCACCACTCGGTCTACAGTGCAGGCGAACTGGTGCAACTGCAATATTACGACGGGCTAGGACATATATATATATATATATATATATATATATATATATATATATATATTGACCGATTTTCAAAATTTGTTCTCTAATCGATGCGCTCATAAAGTCTGTCAAATGTGGCCAGTAGTGTTTTCCGGCGGCGAACGGTTTTCCGGCCACTTTTGAAAAATAAATGGGGGAATTTAAGGAGCTTCCTCCACTGTGCGTGCTACACCCGCTTTTAACACGCGCATTGACGGGGGTCTGAGCCACCTTCGCATTGACGGGGGGCGGGTACCCGCCCCCCTAAGATCTCGAGAACCACGGTAGGTAGCGAAAAACGGTAAACGGCGTTGGGCTGCCCATCCACTTCTCCATCGAAAACATTTGAACCATTTTTTTGTCAGGTCACATTTAAGGTCACGAGAGGTCAAAACATGCCCGTCATAGGGATAACATGTAAATTCAGTTTTTCGGCCATTAAATCTGAACAAGTAAAGATAGAGCAAAACGACTTGAACTACATGAATCCTCTTAGCAAGCCGAATCGAATGATATATAAGTTGACCTTGCTAGGTCAAATCAAGGATTTGACCTGACCTGATGTCAGGTCAGGGTCAAATTATATAAAATGCATATCATTAGAACCGCAAAGCCCAGGCGAGTCTAATGCAGCTAAAATAAATGCTCTATCACCATCCGTTACTGAGTTATTCCGTAAAAACCATTTTCCCATGTATTTCCAATGGAGAGGTCATGCCTCGTACCTGACCTTAGGTCATCGATATCAAAAATACCGGAACATATTTTAGAGAACTCGGTGGGGCCATTATGTGATATGAGTTTCAATCGGATAAGTTCACCCTGCTCCGACTTATGCTATCTTAAACTTTTTTTGAGGTCGGGTCACTTGACCTGTAATGGTGACCTGACCTGAGATGACCTAGCCTCAAAATTTTCACAGAAGTTGTAAAAATGATGAGGGAAAAGGTATACCAAGTACGGCGGCGCTACGCGCCGCCGTTTTTCTGCTATCTCCGAAAAACCCGAGGGGGGCGGGTACCCGCCCCCCGTCAATGCGCGTGTTAATGGTATCACATGAACCAGCTTTGAGGGCGAGGTCACTTGACCTAGCCTGGTGACCTGACCTGACGTGACCAGAACTTAAAATTTACAGAGAAGTTGGATAATTGATCAAGAATGAGGTATTCCAAGTAGGTACAGTGACTGTTCAAAACGCAGTTTTTCACACCGATGGTACACTCCAAATGGGGGGGCGTTCAAGCACCCCATTCCCCAATGGGGCGAGGTCTAAAACAGAGCTTACATGCATTATCGCTTTTCACTCTCTAATAGTGATGAATAGCCCCACCGTAGATACATATCTACCCTAAGCATACCTAGGCCCGGTCTGCGAATGCCAGGTGTGCGGTGAGATGGTGAGACTCACACTTTGACGAAGGAGTCAGCGGTGCCGGCGCTGTCCAAGGCGCAGAGGTCGGCGCAGCGCACCACCGCCACCACCAGACTCTGGCGCGCCGTCACGTACTTGAGAGAGAGCAGGACTCGACCCCGGCCCTGACCCGCCTCTGTCTCGCCCAGCATCTGAGGACCACCGACCATGTACAGTTAGGCTAATATCATATTTTGTAGTGTTGTGCCACGCACTATGATATGTGCTTGCAGTCCCCTTCCCCATCATCATCATTGGGACTTTAGGACTACCCAGTGATGATGATTTGGCGTGGCGCTCTAAAATCTCACAGACTGGGCAGGTCAGTACCCCGGGACAGAACCGGTACGTAATAGACATAATGTGCGACGTACGTGGGGACTTGTATACCCAGATAGTTACGGCTAGCGAAATGTGTAGAGATGTAAAGAAAAATACCATGTAACCGGATTACAACCAACAGTCCTCAGAAGAGCCTTTAAAAACCCTGTTAGCTTGCACACATGTATTCTATCTACGTTTCACGAAACGTGTGCTTTACTAGTTTCCTAACGCGTACTCTACTAGTTTACAAAAGCGTACTCTACTAGTCTACTAACACGTGCTCTACTAGTCTACTAAAGCGTGCTCTACTAGTTTCCTAACGCGTGCTCTACTAGTTTCCTAACGTGTGCTCTACTAATTTCCTAACGCGTACTCTACTATTCTACTAACGCGTGCTCTGCTAATGACCATCAGTCAACATTCAGAGTGGTGCACATGCAGGCAGGGCAATCTGAACACAGCTGGGCTCACCGCTGGTGTGAGGATGAGCGGGCGGCTGAAGTGCTGCCGCCGCATGGTGGAAACCTCACCCAGCACTACCAGCGTCTCTCCCACCACGTCATGGCCATAGCGGTCCTCGTCTGCCGGCACCGCGTCCTCTCCAGTCACAGCGCCCGTGAGGCGTCATGACCTCAGGCCTACAGACTGTCCTGTATTGAGTTGACTGGCTGCGCTGGTTGTCTTACAGCTGGCAGCAGTTGCACAGAAGAGCTGATCGAAGGATGGAGCGGTGGAGGGTACAGATGCAGATATATATTTTCGAATAGGGTCCACATCAGGCATGGATTCTCATCTATTCACGTCTGTTATTAAAAAGTAAACAAACAGGTTAAATTCGACAGACAAACGCACACAACCACTCATAAAATCTACAGTGTTGAGAAGCTTAACATTTTAAAGCAAAAAAAAACAGTTAACAGAACGAGACCAATAAAAGAACACTAAAAATAAGAAAATGTAGAAAAGCCTAAAAAGAGCCTAGAAATTGCGTCCCTTGAACAATCCACACAATCACTCACTAAAATAGCTGGTAACATTTCCTTGAGCTGCGCCTTAAACTGTGGTCAACCAGGCACCAGTCCCGTTCTGTTCAGCAGGGATAAGCCTTTGATACCCAACCGCCTCCTACCAGCCTCCGTACGGATCCGCGACAAGGTCTATTGACCAGCATTCCTGGTGTTGTGCTAATACACCTGGTTGGCCCGGTCCTCACCCAGAGTGCCTCGCATTCACCTCACAAACTGAAGTGTCTCACTTAGACCGGCCGCAGGCTGGTCTGAGGGGGAGCCTTCTTTGTGTCCAGACTGGCCGAAGACCAGTATGATGGATGACGTCAGAAAAATGCACTAATGCCTGTATCTGAAATATGTACTGAAATGTCGCGGTAGAAGGACTGAAAGGTGACTTCAGAAGAAGATAAACAGAGCAGGGAGGCTTGTCTTTCCGAGTTCTCCATCGTTCATTCACCGTTCACGGAATCTGACCGACTCTCTTCGGACTATTTGGCAACTCCTCTAGCGAAATTAGATTCCTTGCTCTCAGCGAGGTCTTTTGTCAGTTTTTGGACGGAAAGGCAATTATACATCAGGTAATGCCACAGAGTGAACAGACAGAAGCGGGCGGTGAGAGAACATAAAACACGCACGTGCCCCAACTTTGTGGTGGAGGAAACTAAGAAAAACACCTACCCTCTACTAATACACAAAGGGTCCGTCCATAAAATACGCAGCGCAATGAGATAGGATGAGAAGGCAGCCACAGCGTTATCAAACGTTACACATGGCCGTCAGAAAAGGGTACTTGGGGAGAGAGGGAATACAATATGAGAAAATACGCGTTACGAAATTATTTACGGCCCTAAACCTGCTGTCAAAATGATGGCTATCGTAATGCCCAAAAAGATGCCCCCAGGTGGTGACAGACGTGGCCTTGGGCGTGGCCCCCTCGCGAAAGCACAACTCCGCCATATTCGAAAAGTGATTAACGTTTGCGTCCGCATCTTGACCGGCCAAGGAAGTTTTAAATACATCCCGCAGGAGGTGACCGAATTTCACCTGTCCGACTCAACACATCTGCTTACATACAATCAGGTGGGCATTTAGCGTGCTGCGCTCTGGTCAGACGGCAGGTGACCCGGTTTAACACCCGCATTGGAGAGGGGTATGGCACTAAGGCGCACTGGAGGGGGCCCTGTTAGGCCCCTAAGATCCCGGAAACTATGAGGCGTAGAAAAACGCTGCTTGATGGGTGAATTGTGGGCTATAGTGATCTACATTATAGTCAATTTTCATTGACCTAGATCAATATCTTCAAGATCAAACAAGGTTATAAAGGTCAAATACTGGCCATGCGGGGGACCTATTGGAAAATGCGGTGATTATGCGGGAACAAGACGGGAATAAGCTAAAGGTGCACCAGGGTCATAAAGGAAAGGTCGCAAAAATATTTCCTTTCTCAATTTTCTCAATATTCTTTCAATGTTCTCAAATGATTTTCAAATTTCTTCCCCAATCGACGCGCCGTTAAACTCTGTTAGATGTGGCCGAACATCGTTTTTCGGCTACGAGCGTTCTCCGACTATCTCGAAAAATTAGGCGGGGGTCTCCAAGGCCCCCATCCAGTGCACGTATTAACATTTTGACCCAAACTCTGGTATGCGATGAGTCAGATCAGGCCCGCGGTGGCGCTCCTGCACACGTCACTGAAGGCGTCCTAAATGAACGGGCAAACCACTGCGAAATCCCGAAATTGCGCTTTAAGTTTATTTTTCAACGTGTTTTCGGTATCCTTCACCAGTGGCTGCCCCTCCACTGTCAGTAGCATATGCTCCTCTCAAATCTTAAGTTATCACCCAAAAATTAGACCTTTAAAGTTTAAAAACACACCCTGGCTGAGAACATTTACAACTAGCCTCGCGGGTGATGTCTCTTGTCATACTCGAAAGGCATCCCACCCTAATTATATGCTAGCATCCTCCCATCCCCTGAAGCTTCAACCCTTTAAACAAATATCTGGATCCGTCAGTGTTGTGTTGGGATGAACATCCTTGCTAAGATACCGAAACAACGCAATGTAAAATTTCAAATTGCAAAAAAGGGCGCCAAACTAAGATTTTATAGAACATATGTTTTCCATTTACGCATGACACTGCATCAGAAACAATAAAAACCCAGGCATGCACATACATACGTAGCCTCAATTTCTTATACATTACCTCAAACGGTGTGTGTGTGTGTGTGTGTGTGTATGTGTGTGTGGCAAATGCATGCTTACGGTTCTTAGGAGCGGAAAACTCCCTGGTATCCGGCACAGTATCATCACTGAGAAATATGATGTCCCGCAATGCCCATACGCCCTTGCAAATACACGTTTCTGGCAAATAACGCTTCTAAGTAGCGAAATACTCCCTGCTATCCGGCACAGTATCATCGCTGAGAAATATGCTGTCCCGCGATGCCCATGCACCTTTGCAAATACACGCTTCTAGCAAATAACGCTTCTAAGTAGCGAAATACTCCCTGGTATCCGGCACAGTATCCTCACTGAGAAATATGCTGTCCCGCGATGCCACACGCCTCGGCTGTGCGGTGCAGTATAGCTATCCCTTGGCTTATTCTGTACCGCAATGCCCTGCGTCGTGTTTTACGATCCTCCCAGGCACCGCACATTGATCATGCAAATAGTGCAGAAAGCTGCGAAGCCCTAGCATATAAAGCGGTTCGTATAACATACGGTGCCCCGGTACCACTTTACTACGCAGCGTCTGACGCGTGAGACATAGCGCTAGCATGCGGTGCAGGGGCGTAGTCAAGGGGGTGGCAGGGACAGCCGCTCCCCCCTGAGGGCCCGAAGGGCCCCCTGAGGACACGGGCCGCGCGAAGTGCGGCTCGTCCCCATTATGCTCTGTGGCCAAGTTTAACACGCGCATTGACGGGGGGGCGGGTACCCGCCCCCCTCGGGTTTTTCGGAGATAGTAGAAAAACGGCGGCGCTACGCGCCGCCGTACTTGGTATACCTTTTTCCTCATCATTTTTACAACTTCTGTGAAAATTTTAAGGTTAGGTCATCTCAGGTCAGGTCACCAGTACAGGTCAAGTGACCCGACCTCAAAAAAGTTTAAGATAGCATAAGTCGGAGCAGAGTGAACTTATCCGATTGAAACTCATATCACATAATGGCCCCACCGAGTTCTCTAACATATGTTCTGGTATTTTTGATATCGATGACCTAAGGTCAGGTACGAGGCATGACCTCTCCATTGGAAATACATGGGAAAAATGGTTTTTACGGAATAACTCAGTAACGGATGGTGATAGAGCATTTATTTTAGCTGCATTAGACTCGCCTGGGCTTTGCAGTTCTAATGATAGGCATTTTATATAATTTGACCTTGACCTGACCTCAGGTCAGGTCAAATCCTTGATTTGACCTAGCAAGGTCAAATTATATATCATTCGATTCGGCTTGCTAAGAGGATTCATATAGTTTAAGTGGTTTTGCTCTATCTTTACTTGTTCAGATGTAATGCCCGAAAAACTGAATTTTACATGTTATCCCTATGACGGGCATGTTTTGACCTCTCGTGACCTTAAATGTGACCTGACAAAAAAATGGTTCAAATGTTTTCGATGGAGTAGTGGATGGGCAGCCCAACACCGTTTACCGTTTTTCGCTACCTACCGTGGTTCTCGAGATCTTAGGGGGGGCGGGTACCCGCCCCCCGTCAATGCGAAGGTGGCTCAGACCCCCGTCAATGCGCGTGTTAAAATGTCATACCAGACAGGGCCCTCTTAAGCCCTCTTCAGCACTCTATTTTGTAACAAGCAGGGCCTTTTTTACCAATCAGGGCCCCTTTGGCGCTGTCGCAGGGGCCCTTTCGGGGCGCCCCCCTCCCCCTGAGCGAAATCCTGGCTACGCCCCTGATGCAGATCTGGGTAGTGTAGCATAAGCGCTCAGGCCCCCAGGGCCCCCAGACGTCGCCAGGGGCTGCGATCTAATGCCTTTAACACCCGACCTTTGTCTGTTTAGCATGGATGAGTGGGAGCTCAACTCCTACAGCAGGGAACTGTCTGAAGCCATGAGAAAGCTACTGAAACGCCTGCTCAACCAGTGCTCTGTGTGGTTGGCGAAGTGCACCAGCGGCAAGTGGCAGAACTAAAACCCACAAAAATATCACTGATCGCGAAATCTTATCTTCATGCACAGCATAACCATTTTAATATACATTTACATGTCATCTAATCTAACTCTAATCATCATTCAATCGTGGGTATTTGAATACTTTCATTACTATCAGATAGGAAAAACAAATAATCATATATGTTCATGCTCCTTTTGTTCAGTTATACATAAGCTAACCGCATTTTTTTCACACAGCATAAATAAGGATATGCACAGAAAGGTAGGGTGTCACCTTAATGATAGCCATGCACCATTGGGCGGGACTGGGGATGAGTGTAGCCACCAGGGAGCCGGGGTACGGGTCAGACCACGCTGGATCTAAGACTAAATACTTGTGTCACATAGAGCTATGTAACCCCAGAGCACTCTGTGCCACCATGTTTTGAAGCATTAAATAATAAATGTTTAACCAAACACGTACAGTGTTTCAGACTCTGTACGTGAATAGACAGAAGTCTATTACCGTGCTAGAAACATAGTTTCCCAATTGGGCACAAAAATTACGTTTATTCCAAATTGACAAGATATATACTGGCCTGTCTTCTCGAATCCTGGATATAAAATGCACTTCGATTCTTTATTCGGCTACAGCCCTTCGTCAGAATCAGATAGTTCAAATCTCAAATGCTCAGACATAGCGTACTCAGACCTCGAATTTCGAGGCCCGATTGTCGAATATTCGTCGTCTGGCTACACTATGAGAATTTGAGATTTAAATCACCTGATTCTGCCGAAGGGCTATGCCCGAATATATAATCTAAGTGCACTTTATATCTAGAATTCGAAGAGGGGTCAGTATATGCCTCATGAACTTTTAATCATGCTCCTCGCCTCAGCACTCCAAAACCCATCACAATTCCGGTGACTCCTTTGACTCTGTCCATCAGAGGTGGTAGGCACGTTGGCCGGCGCGTGTCCGGGCAGCGCGGCCGGTGTTGGTAGCGCCTGTAGCAAGGCAGTGACGCAGTCACAACTCCCCGAGGACTCAGGCCAGCCCGGCGGCGCCAAACGGGCGGCGCAGACCCGGCGCCGACGACGTCCTGCCAGCAGGGAGGTGACAGCGGCGGGGCGAAACCAATAATGAGCCCGAGTAAAGCAGTGCCATAATCTGTCGCACAGCTAGCGCTGGCTAATTAGGCTGCGAGACGTGAGAAGGTCGGACGATTGCAAGGCGGTGGCAGGAGCAGAGCGCCAGATCTAGCCAGGGGGTTATACATCAGCGAGAATAGCTGTAGCAGCGCCCAGAACAATGGACAACCAAGAAATTGTGTTCCCCAGTCAACTCAATGGGATTAAAGATAAAGCATCTTGAATATTGGGGGAGGGAAGGGCCTTCCTGCCCCCATCCATCGCTTCTACTCCTTCATCACTGAGTTAGTGAGTCATTGGACGCTCTTCGAATAATAAAGAAGACCCCTAAATGACAGGGAATGCTCTTAGGCCAGCCACAAAAGCATGCTCTGTATTTCTAAGCTGAGCCTGTAAAACAAGCCAAGGATACTCCGAACGACGACGCTAGCATGCGGTCAAGTTTTCAAGGGTTATTCATTTTCAAGAGGCCTTCGTGCCGTCGCCTTATGTCTCTGTTAGCTTTTTTTGTAGTACCAGTTTGGATTAGATTTATTCAACAATGTTACCAGTGAATGCTATATTAGAAAATATATTTACCTTGCGGCTGAATTATAAACAAAAAATTGGTCTTTGTACCGTCAATTAGCATTTCCACGTCGCAAGGTCTGTGCTGTGCTCTCGGTCTCAACCACTAGGGCAGTCCTGATATCACTGTTCGGTGATGGGGTTTCCAATGGTGCAGCCTGAGTGGCTACCTGGACAGGTTCTGTGGGGTAAGTGGCCAGGCCCGCCTCGGCAGACACCGCTAGTCCTGTGTCCCCCAGCCGCGTTCCTGATGTGGCCTGAGCCCGGGCTACTCCCCAGAACAGGACCGGTAGGATTGGATCGCCTGGAGTTCACGGATGGGCCGTTGGACTGCCACGGCCTCAAGGTGCTTGCGCTGACGCTGAAGGGCATGGTGTCCGCTTCTCGCTTCAGCACTGCCGTCGGGGTCTACTTCAGACTGCCGGCTGTGGTCCTGCCGGCCTGTCGCTGTACTACCCTCAGGCACTCCACGCTGTGTCCTGCCAGTCCCGGCATCCAGTCGCCAGCTATGTAATCCGCACATGACGGATTACAGAGTAGACCGGTTACTGGCAGGCTTCAGAAGCGTTGTTTAAGGCGCATTGATGTAAACTGTTTTCATCTCCAGATCGCTACAATAGACTGGTCGCCCATGCTCGTATGTGCCTCCACCGAAGGCAAGTGGGATATTTTTAAGCAAACATTCTTGCTAGAACTCGATCGTGTTGCACTACTCCGCTCCGTTCCAGCTCGTAAGCCGGTTGTGTTGCCACACTCACACCATACACGCCGCATCATTCACCAGAGACAAGTAGCACTGGTGCGGGGGTCCCGTCTCGAGTACAAAAATCTGAGCTGTTTGAGCAAAGCCGCTATTCGCCGTGACTCGCGCCTATTTTTCAGAATAAAATTCTACAAAAAGGTCGTGGTAGGTTTTGGCAGCTTTTGCAACCCATCTTGGGCAAAAACAGACGAACACGCAACCCTTTGATATAACCCCGGATGCACTCAACGACTATTACGTTTCGGTTGGACCAAACATCGCGGCCTCTATTCCCACTCCACCGACCCCCGTTCCAGTGCGACTGCCTCGAGTCACCACGTCCACATTCACCGTCCAGCCCATCGACATACAGACTCTGCACGCCACACTTCTCAGCATGAAGCCGTCCAACAACACCGGAAGTGATGGTCTGAGCATAGTTATGTTCTCAAAATTCTTTTCTTCTATTGGATTTTTGCTTTTGGACATTATCAACTCGAGTCTTGTCACTGGCCAAATTCCCTCCGGATGGAAACGTGCGCTGATAACCCCTATTCCAAAAGTTAAAACTCCAGCTGGACCGGCCGACACAAGACCAATTACTATATTGCCACCACCGATGAAACTGGTAGAAAAAGTCATTCAAAATCAATTAGTCAACTACCTCGAAAACAACCAACTATTTTCGGATACTCAGCATGGTTATAAACAAAATTTTTCTACTGAGTCCGCCCTAAACGTCATCACTGACCATGTTTTCCGGGCGATGGATTCTGGCGAAATTACAATTCTAGTTCTTTTGGATTTATCCAAGATGTTCGATGTCATTCCGCACAAAATATTACTAAAAAAACTAAACCTCTATGGCATTGATACACTTTGGTTCGAAAACTACCTAAGAGGTCATACCCAACAAGTTCAGCTCAAATCTTCCGTCACTGGTGCAGTAATAAGATCTGGCTCAAAAAACAATAGCATGGGAATTTTTCAAGGTGGGAGCCTCCCTTGCGTGCTATGCCTCCTCTTCACCAACGACCTCTCTCCCACGTCGAAGACGACGTGGTCATCACGCAATTCGCAGATGACAAATCAATTCTAATAACTGGTAAGAAGCAAGACTTGCAAAATCTTATTCGACGAGCGGAAATTGCACTAGATTCTCTTCTTCGATGGTTCTGTGTCAACGGAATGAAAGTGAACACCGCCAAAACTCAGATGATGATCCTAGGAACAAAAGCGATGCTACGAAATTTTCCCCCAGTTACTCTTAAATTCGGAGGCTCTACTATCAACGACTCAAAAGTAGTGAAAAGTCTCGGAGTATTACTTGATCATCACCTAAATTTTGAACAACACGTAAATTCGGTCCAAAACAAATGTAACGGCCTTCTAATCGCATTGACTCACGTTCGGCATGTTGTGCCGGCTCAGCTGATGCCCCAAATCGTCCAATCTCTAGTTCTGTCTCTTGTTCGTTACTGTCTGTGCGTTTACGGCTCATGTAACCCTACTCAGATTCGCAAAATTAAAAAAATCATCAACTTCTGCGCCCGGGTTATCAGCGGACGTCGGAAACACGACCACATTTCCGATGTTGTTGAGCGGCTGAAGTGGCTGGACGCAAACAGCCTCATTCACTATAACACACTTTCTTCACTTCACAAAACCATTCGCACTGGCACTCCACCATACATAGCTAACACCATAGGCCCACCACGCAATACCATTCACAACCAGCGACACGCCGGTCAGCGGAGCTGTCCCTCCCGCGGATCCGGACTGAAGCCGGGCGGCGTAGGCTGGCATACCGGGGGGCAGCTCTGCTGAACGAGCTGGATATAGGAAGACGTGCCTTTTAAAGCAACTGTAAGATGTATGCTGCTGGATAGACAGATGAGAGAGTTGCATTGATCGTATTTTTTATGTATGATTTTACGTGTGATTTTACTTTGTATGCATGATTTTATCTGTCTTTTATCCCAAGTTTTATCTTATCTTGTTGCCTTCTTTTAACGACTGACGTGGAAACACGAAAAGCCACCCATTGTTTTTACCTCGTGTGGATAGTTTCTAAATATACTGAACGGGACGTAGGCGAGGTAAGCCATTCTTAGGTAAGCCATTCTTAAGCCGGGCTCCCCATGCCTTGCCGCCAAGCGCCCCTGGGGCCCCAGACCTCTTCTTCATCTTTTTCGGCAGGTTTTCTTTGTGAAATGGAAGGATAGCGTCCGGTCATTAACACGCGCATTGATGGGGCTCTGAGCCACCTTCGCTTTGACGGGGAGAGGGGACGTTTACCCGCCCCCTAAGATCCAGTTATACTATCAGTCATAGTTGAACTATCCAGTTCTCTATCGAAAGTATTTGAAATATTTTGGTCAGGTCACATTTGAGGTCACTAGAGGTCAATGAATGCCACCATAGGGATACCACATAGACGAGGGCTTTCAGTCATTTCATCTGAACTAGTAGAGATAGAGCAAAGGAATATAGACTACTGGTGTTCTCGCAACAATCCGAATCGAATCATATATAGTATGACCTTGCTGGGTCAAATCAGGTAGAATATAGGATTTCAATTCACGTGAAGTGAGGTCAAAGTCAAGTTAGGTCAACATACACATCATTACAGCTGCAAGGACAAGGTAAACCTACTGCCGTAAAATAAATGGTCTACCAGCTTCCATTACTAGGTTATTCAGTTTAAACGATTTTGCCCATGTATTTCCGATTGAGAGATTATAGCTCATACCTAACCTTAGGTCATCGATATAAAAAATACCAGAACACATTTCGTCGGAATTGGTGGGCCTATTATGTGATATGAGTTTGAATCGGACCAGTCTACCCTGCTTTGACTTATGCTATCTTAAACTTTTTTTGAGGTGAGGTACTCAACCTGCACTGGTGACCCGACCTGAGATGACCCAACCTTATAACTTTATCAAAAGTTGTAAAAATGACCAAAGAAAAGGTATGCTAAGTACGGCAGTGCTACGTGCCGCTGTTTTTACTCCATCTTCAAAAAACCGAGGGGCGTGTACCCGCCCCCATCAATGCACGTGTTAAGTCATTCAGAGGAAGACCTTCCTGGCCGTGTGGCTGTCGCACGATCCCACCCCTACCTGTAGGGGTGGGATCGTGCGACAGCCACACGGTTCCGAGGGGCAGGACGCACATTCGTCACACCTCCGAGCGATTCCGAGGAACAGGACGCACACTCGGCCGGGCTAAGTAGTGAGGAAATATATAGTAGATAAATACATATTAGATAGATAGATAGATAGATAGATAGAGAAGCTGCCGTCTATTCTCTCCTGGCTAGTAGTCAGCTTCCACTCGTCAGCGTACGTCGTGAGGATGCCCAGCAGCCTCTGATCTCGCTCTTCCGCCGCCGTGGTGGGCCCATCCGTTGCCGAGATGGCCAGATCGTCGGCTAGAAGCAATATCTGGACGTCGGGGGAAGGAGGGGGGGCAACTGTTCCGTCAGCTCGTTGATACATGTTAGGAATATGATCTGAGATCAGACAGCCACCTCCGGCATACTTTCCGGATACCCCCCGAAGCGGCCTCACCGACCGTTGTACCTGACGCACGCTTATCGGAAGGTCAAGAAGAAGCTGACCCAGAATGAGGAACATCACGGAGACCCATGGTGGCGAATTCTACAGGATTTTCGCACGCCAGACGCTATCGAAGGCGCGCGAGGAGTTCAGCAGGACCTTGCCGGTTGTTTATCGCCTCTGGAAGTCATCTGCCACAGTTTGGGATTCCTCAGTATCCGTTCTTCCGTTGAACGGCTCTTTCTGAAGCCAGCCTGGTTGACAGCCATCTAGACTCTAGCAGGTGGGATATACAGGTTTAGAACGGAGCCTACAGGCACAAGGACGGGTCCTATCCCCCAATCTGACACCCCCCTCCTTAGTTTTTTGTGCTATGGAATTATCTATATTGCTTCAGAAAGAAAACAGTACAGGTTCACAAGCAAATATTTCAAATCACTTCGACCTGGCACTAACGCGTCGGGCTCATGCACAGATTCTCCCTGTGGAGTCCTTTCGGCCCGAAGCAAGGACTCGATAATGCGCCATAAACCCGCCCGCTCCCGTAATAGTCTGTAAATCACTCGCCGTGCTGGTGGTGTGATCAGTACCCGCCCAGAGCAGTCGTAAATAGCGACTGTCGTGGCAGTCGCGTGGACCAGCTTGCGATTAGCTGCTCGACATGGACGAGATTAGGTCGATGCGTCATCCGACTGGCAGACTTTGTTTCAGCCCTCCTGTTTTCATCAGCCCGCTCAGCTCATGAGAAAACATCATGGTCAGTGGTTGAATGTTATTTTGTGCTCTTTGGTGGATGCAGTCGTTTTAATTTTTCTACGCACTATTCCTAGAGGCAGGAAAAACCGTCAAAGTAAAATAAGGTTTCCGAAAAGGTACCACATTCACGTTGAATGAACACATATTTTTAGCACAAAAAGTATATATGCGTAGGGTCTGTCAAGCGTGGAAGGTAGTCCCCTATTTCTCTCTTTTCACACACAACGTTAATACTAACCGTAACGCAGAATTGTCAACAAACCAGAAACGTCGCAATCACTTCTCAGCTATCGGTAGCATGAAACAAATAATGGCCAATGTAAGACATCTTCAGAAAAAACGGTATCCAACTCGATAACAATTTTGAGCAACTCCATGCATCCTTGAGCCACATCTCCCAATGGAAATGAGACTCTGATAGGTTTCTCTGTTTCAGCGATATATCATCAAGGTATTATATTGAACGATTAATATAGCAGAAGAAAATCGCAAATGCAGACCACAGTAGGGGCCTATTTACACTTCGCAGAATGCTCCGAGAGAATCTGCCGAACGAAACTACACAAGAACGCGAGGAGATTGGCGACAAAAATATTGGGAAATTCTGTAGGTGGATTCTGCCAAGCAAAAAAAAAACATAAGAAAATCATTTAAAAATTGCAGTCTATTTGCCCACTTCATGTTTCGGAGTCACCGTGAAGGTGGAAAGTGATATAATGAATTTCTTATGAGGGCTTGGACAAGATGTTTGGACCACAAACAGCCCAACAGAATATGAGGCTGGAATTTATAGTACAAATTCATATTGAATATTACTTGCAATAGATTACTGATTTATCTTAAATCATTAACTGATTATTTCATCTACAATAACTAATCTTTAACATAAATTCAAACGTCATATTCTGACTGTGTGTTTGTCGTTCAAATTTATATCGATCTGAATTCAAAAGTATAAAAACAACCATAAGTACTTCTTTCCAGAATGTCATAGATCCAAAGCGCATTAAGTCCAACGGGAGAAACATATGGAAAATGACAGCCGGCTTCTCGGCTCCAATGCTATGGATTTGCCCATAGCAAGGCCGAACACTGAATAGCTAAAACATGAATTCTTTTAATTTGACTTTCTTCACAGTCAAAGTTCCTTTTTAAGTATAGAGTTGCCAAAAAACGCAGCTACACTCACATACCACATGGTGATTTCACACGAAGTGGGAGCTACAATGGATTATATTTTCGGTGCTTTTAAGCACACCAAAAATGTATGCAAATATGTTCTTACTGTGGGGAGGCACGTACCGACACACCATCTGGGTTCGTCTATGGTCCAGGCTGCTATTTTGAGATTTTCGAGCTAACTCGTCCCGGAATGTGCGAGTAATTCTTCCAGATGGCACCCCTGGTGCACCTCAGCCGAAACCAGACGACGTCACGTAGCTCACTAGCATGTCACGGCACTTACCGCGAAAACGAATCGACTGTCGGCCACGTGCCGCCTCCGTCTCAGACAGCATGACGGAGACCAGTGAAACACCCGGCAGACTCCGACTGAACCGAAACGTGGAGCGCTCCGGGCACTCAGACAGCATGGTGGTGTCCAGTGGAACACCCTGCACACTCCAGCTAAATCGAGACGTGGAGCGTTCCGGGCACTCAGACAGCATGGTGGAGTCCAGTGGAACACCCTGCACACTCCGACTAAACCGAGACATGGAGCCTCAGACAGCATGGTGGGTTCCAGTGAAACAACCGGTGCACTTTAATGGAGCCGAGACATGCACTCAGATAGCAAAATATAGTCCACCACTTGGAACATAAACCCAGGGCTAAGATGCAGACCACTAGGGGCACTCTCCTAGGACTAAGATCCAGACGACTCGGGGCACTCTCCTATGACTAGGATTCAGACCACTAGGGGCACTCTCCCAGGACTAAGATCCAGACCACTCGGGGCACTCTCCTATGACCAGGATTCAGACCACTCGGGGCACTCTCCCAGGACTAAGATCCAGACGACTCGGGGCACTCTCCTATGACTAGGATTCAGACCACTCGGGGCACCCTCCCAGGGCGGAGACTCAGACCACTCGGGACACTTACCTAAGACGGAGAATCAGACCACTTTGGACGCTCTCCTAGGACTAGGATTCAGACCACTTGGGATACTCACCCAGGGCGGAGAAACCACTCAGACATTCACCCAAGACCAGGCTCAGACGACTCAGGCACTCGTGCAAGAGGAGCACTCAGACCAGGCAGCCACTCACCTAGGACGGAGATGCGGAGTGCGCCGCCGCAGACAACTGTATCGGTGACGTTGCAGTACGTCAGCGTTTCATTAAACTCAGGACTGAGCGAGCCGGCTACCGTCCGCGTCCGCAGCTTATTGCACTGCAACAACAAAAGCACCGGTGCTGAGTGAGACTGCCAGGCCACCGAGGGAACATTTATCTCCAGCCCGGTCCCACTGTGCCCACTCCGGTGTTCACGGCTGAATTTCCAATACTAAATGCGAGCCGCCACCGACGTACAGAGTGCTAACTAAAAACGGTACGGTTTTTAAAGCGTTTGATGAGAAGTATGACAGCAAGAAATGTCTAATTTATGTACGTGTTAAAAATGAACATTTTTGTTAGAACAGACGTCCTCATTTTTCTAAGCGATAATATTATGGACAATTGTACTGACATTTTATTTCTAATACTTTGATAAAAGCATAAACGGTTTTCGACAACCTCATGGCACATCGCCCACCGATTCTCCTCCAAACCAGCGCGAGTTCTGCCCGGCAGACCTTGCATTTACAGCCCCAAATCATTTGGCGTGTGCGAATTGAATCGATTCAAGAGGGTGCCCAAGTAGATGAAATCTACACTGGCCATTATTTGGCACGTTCTAGTGCAAACCGTACTTCATCCTTCATATCTTTAAAAAGGAGGTATGTGGTAAGCTATGTCCGAGTTGATAGTCCTTCAACATTGCTAATACTGTATGCCCGTGGACCGAGCCCTATCACTTACACCAAAGGCAGGGTTGCCCTGATTGGCTAGCCGTCAGAGTAGATCTCAGAACAGTCTGGCGTGCCTGAATATAGTGTCTATGGCCCTCTTCCACCTATATGCCAAACAGATTGCTTGTCACGCTGCATACATACTAGCTGAATTTCATATGCCGACAATGTAAATAATTACATCGCATCAGACCCCCAGCTTTTGGTCATCTCGGACAATGGTCAAATTCTTGGAAACTGGCAGTAAACACACACCGGTGTGGGGTTCGCGCCACTTTGGCTGGTACGGTGGGTGGGCACCAGTCCTCCGTACTACCCCTAAAATCTCAGAAACTGCGATAGGTAACGAAAACTGGAAAACGGTATTGGATAGCCCGTCTTTATGCTCATCGAAAATATTTCTTGAGTCGAACGCTCCGTTACTTTAGTCCGCTACTCAGCTATTTACGGACTTACCAAATGGTAGCGATACGGCAATGGCGGTTTCTGTAGCAAGAGTTGCGGGTAGTGGACTCACAAGAGTTCAAATGCAGCCAAGGTGGCGGCTGACCGCTACCAGCAGCCCCTTTACAGGGGACCGTCGCCTAAACATTCGCAGATGGAGATTGACAGAAATGCTTTTCTCCATCAGAAACCAACAAATGCAAGCCGAATGGACGTTTTTGCTGTGTGGTTTTGTTGCCATATCTTATAAGAAATGCGCAGATTATTAAGTAGTATGAAAATAATAAGTAATTTCCCTTCAACTCTCTTTCATAAGAACAAACACATTGTTTAGTGGTGCTTTAGTAGCGCTTTATAAGAAAAAAGTAGCGATAGTGGGCAGTGGTGTAGCAGAGTACTAGCCAGTGGTTACGCGATTAAAAAAAGCAAACGTAGGGCTGGTAGCAGTAGCAGCCTCAGCTAGCCACGGTACCGGAAGTAGTGATAACTGTTTCAAAAATAAGGCTGTGGCGCTCACCTCTGAAACTGCATGTGGGTCATTCCATGCAAAATCATCCAACGATTGTAGTCATAATCTTCAATTCTACCACAATTTGCAAGGCGGTTAGTACCCATAGAAGTAAACAATTCATGTTTTAACCGCCAACAAAATTTTGGTCAGCAGTGAACTCAGAGGTCAGAGATAGAGATAATCGTACGTTACCCAATTTGGCTGGCATTGTCATCTTAAAAGCAACACATATCTTGTTACAATCAAGATGAACATTAAAATGTGAACCAAAGTGTAGATAATTAATTTCTTTATTAGATAAAGGACACTTTTTTCCTTGACTTTAAAAACGTTCTGACCCCTGAAGTCAAAGTCAAAACTGTAATTTTCATTAAAGTTTTCCATACACAGATCTTCCAAAATATCCGTCAAAACCTACAAAAACAATACATGTGCGTTTTGACACCCAACAAAAGCGCGGTGGGTACTATATAGCGTCATAGTCAGATGTGACATCCTTTTGTTACGATTGATTTTAAATTTTGCGCGATTGATTATCATTTTGTTTTAAATCTATTTAAAGAACCTATCTGTTTTTGCCGACTCTGAATATATACGTTTAGCATGACTGCGTGTTCCAGACCAGTGCCTCTCATGCCTTCATATCCGTACCCGGCCACATTTTTTCCGCGCGAAAATTGTGTCCGCGGATCACTAATTTTTCTTCCCGCCCGCAGCCCACGCCTGGCCGGATCACACATATTCACTTTGACTCCCCGAAATAAATCTCTCTAGCCTTCTGGTCGTGACCAGCCAGTTCTAACCGGTTTATACCAGTGTATACTGCCTCCTCGCTCTCTGCTGTGTCAGACTGCCATAGGCGTAGCAAGCTTTTCAGACTGTTTATCTAAAATATGCGAGCTGTCTTTACTTCCGGCAACCAAGAGCTTATTTGTTTAGTAGGCATTTATGATTATACTAACTTTATAGCCTCAATGTTCTTACAAATTATGTTTTAGTTGACAGTGTAGTTACAATATTCCTGTTAGAACCTACTGCCTGAACACGTTTCGGGACGTCACGCGCGAGGCGGTGCGCCCGGGTTTTGTGTGGTATGTCTACAAACACGTCTCAGCCCGCAGTCGGGAAGGTAGGTCCGCACACGCTCACACCGTGCTGCTCTCTCTTCATCTTAGTCTGCTTCTTCATTATTAGTGCCATCTCATCTTGGTCTCACCAACTGCCTCGTCCGCTCACTGCACGCCGTCGTCTATAAAATTCATCTTCTACGAAAACACACCAGTTACAGGCAAGTGACCCCTGCTGAGCGAGACCAACCCATCACGGAACCTGCCTGTGCTGGGACTTTCTGACCTCAGTCATCCGTTTGGAAATTTGCCTTGAGGCTGTAAAGGAAAACATCAGTCCACAGCACCAACTCTAGTGGGAGCTCAGCAAAGAACGCGACCATCTTTGCGACTGTCACCTAGAGCCCCGCCCCTACTGCTGTGTTTTGTGTGGAAACTGCCATATCTGTGGTTGCAATTTGGCCACCACCTCTACTATCAACCTACATCGCTGCAGCTGTCCTCTCTGTCTGCATCGGTGTTGTGGTCCTCATAACCTCGCTCACAGCCTACCCGACTGCCCAGCTATTCGCGACCACGAAACCATTATCCAGCTCAGAAGCCGTCGACCCTGCCATTCAGCTATCACACCCAAGTGGGAAACCATTCTTGTAGAACGCATCGAGAAAAAAGCCACAGCAAACAACAACAAACAAGCAGACCTCACCGACCCACAACCGTCAGCAGCCGCCACCGACCCGCAGTCAACTACTTCATCCCGTTCCTCAACGCCTTCCACAGTTCATCGGTTTCCACCGCAACCAGCAAGTCAGTCTCCATCACTGCCCAAAAGTGCTTCGCTCCCCCACCGCGCCTTCTGTTTCTGCTCACCCCATCGCGGCTTCATCTTCCCAAGAGACCATCGCGACTACCTCAGCATCAGCTAGAACACTCCACCAGACCCAACCTATTGAGAGTTTCTTCCCTGCCGCAAAAACACCCTCCAGCAAACCTATCAAGCGTCTATCTGAAATTCTGCGCAGGGCCAAGGAACTGCACGCCGCAAAATCTTCCATCAACGGCGCCGCCGCCTCTATCAACGCCCCTCCTTTGGTCGTTGATATAGCCGACGACAACTCTCAGAGTCCACCATCAATCAACTACCCTGTGCAAGAGGACGTTACTGCTCAAGACTGGTGAACAAAAGAACGAACTATTGTGTTAGCCAAATAGCATCTCTGTTTGTTTTACTCTCACGTTCTCTGTTAAATTGATTGTTAGTATTGTTCGGGAAGCATCATGGCTACGCCTAATGCTCCTCAAGACCGTCCCTTGCCAGTTTCTAAACCTGTTCTGGAACAACTGGTACAAGTGGGTCGTTTATTCTTAAACGATAAAAGGGCCAAAGACCTAATGACTAGACAAAAACCCTTTGATGGATTGACAACAACCGGCCTCACTCAATGGATTGACCAGATCGACAAAGTTTACATTGTCACTAAACATGACGATGATACAACCCTGTTCACAGCCTCCCTCTATCTCACTGGTCCAGCTGAACGATTCTATTATCAGACAATGAGTGCGCTCAGACCTGAACAAAAATCATGGCCAGATTTCAAGGCAAAACTACTGGCAAAATTCAACCGCTAAAAAGACGCCAGCGGCCTGAAAGCCCAACGCGGTCAGGGTGCCGTCCCGCAATCTTCAGGGCACCCGGGTTGAAACAGCATATGATTTTTTAATTTTTAAGGCAAGTTCTCCCAGGTTAACGTATATTTTTTCAAGATTGAAGACCATAAACGTTAAAAAAACCCTGGCATTGCAATTTTCAAACAGTCGTCTCGTACCCGGAACCAGAAAGCTCCACTCGATACGCCCGTCTGGGGAGGTAGGAGTTTTATCCCTCGGATATTTTTCAGGGAGTGGTAAAGCCAAGGGATGTGAGGATGATTATTGAAGAGGATCATTTCACTGTGATCATATGTTGTGGTGACAGGCTTTTAAACGAGTCCATATTTGATATACATGATACACCGGAGTGAAATATTTCGCCAACATGTGGCATGCCAACATTTCTTGGCTCAACTTTTTTTAACAACTTATACTAGGATATATAAACTTCACCCACTGTCCTTGAAGGAAGGATAAAAGTGAAAATAATAAAGGCTCTCTAAAACCATTTCCATTGGAATCGACGCTGCTTTAGACTAATAGAAGCTACTCAGCCAACGAATATGTGTTTCTATCCTCAGGGCTCACTATTGACCTTTTGACCGGAACTGTTTGATAAAATATTCCATCCTCTCGTAGTTCCTCTATCTGTCATCTTTAGTGGAAAAATTTACGGCATTAAATGAGTCAGTGACAAATAGCTTACGATATCTCTGAACATGACTACTCCTACGGATGAAATCATATCAATGACCTTTTATCTTAAATCTATGGTTATCAAACGACCTCCTACTGTTAGAAGACCTATCGAAAATATCACAAATACATTTCCAACTTAATCAGACCAGTACAAGCCACACAGAGAGCCAGTGGCGGATCCAAGGGGGAGGCGGCTCAAGGTTCACGTAGCGGAGCTCAAGCCCCCTAAATGTCCAAGCCCCTAATAATTTTGGAAAAATAGGTTCATGAAAAATGAGTAAAAATGATATCATTTTTTTAAGTTTGCCTCCAGGGATCGAAACATGTTTCAAAATAAAGGACAGAAAGAGACTTGTATCAAGAAGAACAAGTAATTTGCTATATTTTGGTACTAATTACATTGCTGCCTCTTGTTTGAAACTAGAGATGTAATATTTTTAAGATGACAATCTTGGCCAAAATGTGTACATAAGATGACCTTTAAGATGACCTGCAAAAGCCGAGCTTGCAACAACTTGGACAACATTTATAAGAAGTAGGAATAAAGAAATTGAGGGAATTGAAACCCTCTCGTCTAGCTCGATGAAACGATGCATTATGTGAACGTGCCGGGTATAATCCCAGACTTGGCCTTGGCCTATGGTCAGGTTCCCAGGGTCAAGTCAGGTCCCGCACCCGGGTTACCTGTCCCGCATCGCCGGGTGTCAATCACAAAAAGAAGCATTGCCATGTTTACTCTGAAACAAATCCTGCCATGGCCACAACACTATTACTGGATCGAGCCTGCAACGGCAACATGAAATGAAATACCTCGGCATGAGATTCCTTGAGATTGGATCCTTGACAGGATACTCTTTGGCATGAGATTCCTCCTCAACTCGAGACTTAGATTTTGTTTTGACCCACTGGCCACTTAATCGTGCAAGTGCAGTGGTTAAGGCCAATTGTGTGGTTGGTCTACTTATAAGAAGTTTAGAGGCTCGCCGAGCCAACTGCAATCTCCCGCTGCTTAGTCTCAGTTCTGCTATTTGCGGCTACTACGCACATGCTCGAACAGTCCCAAAATACAAATGTACCGTGTTGCAAGGACCTGCTTTATCAAACTTCAAGCGATCAGAGCGAGTCCAACGCAAGTTTTCAATGTGTCTAGCCTCAAAGGCTGACAAGCATCGTCCAGCTCCTGACTGCAGCACAGTTATAGCTCATTTTAACTTGTTTTCCATGACGACATCGCACTCATCTTCCATGTATTACGCAGGAAGCTTGGCGCTATCAATCTATTCGCTGCATTCGGTTTTAAAGTGATCCGACTGACACCACTGACAGCAGCCGTGTGATTGCCGCTGTCAACTAAGGGTGTTGCCGGTGCCCCCACATATCATCGCTGGTGGGACGAGAGAAATTGTGGGTGATTGGGTTGGTTGTGTTAGCTGCATGACTGCGAAGAGTTATGGAGAGCTAAACAAGTTTTAGTGCATATAGTAAGGATGTCACCGAGACACATGTGTCTTCTCACGTGGAGTCGAGCGGTGGGGGTCCTAAAGTGCCCCCCCAACAATTTTGCTGAAAGATACCGAAGAACCACTCAGAGCCGGAAAACGCTACTTTTCTGCATAGGCTAATTTTATCTGCATCTGCATATTTTATCTGCTAATACTACATCTAGTATATTACTACATACTACATCTGTCAATTTTAGAGAATTTATGGGGGCGTTGATTGGTGAAAGAATGGTGAACATCGGTCAAACATTTTTGGACTTAAAGGTTTTCAAAATCAAACGCATGTTTTGGGATCATTGCGATCGTGCGGTCGCACCAGTTTTCCTGCACTGTATACCCAGTGGTGACAGTTGGAGTCTTTTCAGCCAACCTGCGTGCTGTACTTTTAAACAAGGGACCACCCCTTTGACCCATCACCACCTGGGGGTTCGATCGGACCCCAGGTGGTGCTGGGTTAAGATTTGATTATTTGTGCGTTGAAAAATTGTTCGTTACAAAAAACGTTATGTAAATAAGTAGCCCAACGAGAACGCCCGAACAATTTGAATGCCCGAAATCGGTACGAAAGCGACTATGCAATATACTAAGTAATTACAAGTATGATCGTCATCCAATCTATGATCCTATGATACCACCTACCGAAGCATCGAGAAGGACGAGATCCGCCTACCTTCTTTCCTCCGGGCACCAGGTGGATTTTGACGTAGGCGTCGACAGTCCCACTGCAGTCAGATTCAGAGGAGCGGAGACCCTGTCCGGCAGGACACAGCCGCAGTCAGCACAGGTGTCAGGCGACAGGCGCAGTCAGCACAGGGAGCCAGGCGACAGGCGCAGTCATCACAGGGTGCCAGGCGACAGGCACAGTCACCACAGGGTGCCAGGTGACAGACGCGGTCAGTACAGGGTGCCAGGTGACAGGCGCGGTCAGCACAGGGTGCCAGGCGACAGGTGCAGTCAGCACAGGGTGCCAGGCGACAGGTGCAGTCAGCACAGGGTGCCAGGCGACAGGTGCAGTCAGCACAGGGTGATCACCACGCACCATCACAGGCAGCGTGATGGTGACACAAGGCACCCACATCAAACAATGTTGGGACGAGGCCGCAAGAAAACCATTGCTGTCTGCATGCCTGTGCTGCGATTTGCGCTGGTCAGTTTGCATATGTTTCATGCAAAAATGAAAATGGCGTCTCAGATCCGATACTTATCCCCCATGAAACAGCCACGCTACACACAGGTCCACCTGGGATATTTTACCATCCATACCATTCCACTGAAGCATGTCCTGACTTAATCCACCCTGGAAAAAGCATCAACAAGTGGTTCTGCTCCAACCGGCTTTACTTTTCCATGTGAGTTATCCCGAAGGAAGTCTGGAACATTCTGTGCCAGCCCTTTTTATTCCACTGTCCCTGTATAACTCTCATTCAGTTGCTCATCCCTTCCGGACCTGTAAAGTCTTGGCGTGCTCCACTCACCACAATCCGGTGTATACAACATTGCAGCGAGCGGGACGATGTGTCAAGCCGTAGTGAGAACTCGATGACCCCCAAAAAGTCTGTAAACAGGTTTAGTCAGTGCCTGCGGGGGTGGTTTATCCGGTCAATGTGTCTCGGATTGGGCGAGTTTGCAACTTTTGAGAAAGTTTGGCGAAGTTCGGTATCTGTTGAGGCACAGCTCTGGTTTAGCGGGGGAATCCCGAGATCATTTGTAAAGGAATTGTATGGGTTCACTATGAATTAAAGGGAGTCAACAAAATGTGCAATATGCAGTTAAAAACGTTTTTGATCAGTGGAACATATATTCAAGGTTTCAGTAGGCCATCTAAATGTACCTACCTAATCATTAAACAGTGCTTAATATGGGCCTGTTGCCCTAATGATTTAGCAAAACGAAAAATTGTATTTATAGTATATTAACCCTCGCCCCACCGGGGGGCCATCGATGGCCCCCCTAAGGTTTTTCTGGGATAGCAGAAAAACGACGAGGCGCAGCACCGCGGTTGAGGGCTCTACCTCTCACTGCATCATTTTCCCATCATCCCTGAAATTTTTTACCCCGGGTCACCCAAGGTCAGGTCACAAGACGAGGTCAACCAAGGTCACCTCACTTCACCTTTAGAGCTCTGTAAGAGCTACATTTCAAAGTCGATCATTTTGAAACTTCCTACACTTCATGACCCCTTCAGGGTCTACAAGGTGTATATCCGGGATTTTTCGATTTCGTGCCCTGAGGTCAGGTCACGAGGCGACCTCTCCCATTGACAAAGCATGGGGAAAAGTTATTTCATGATATAAAAGTCACAAAAATGATTGCAAATACTCAGACTGCTCAGAACAACGTTTTTGGACACCCTTTCACGGATCCCAGGGGTCATATTTGCCCTTTGACTTTTCCAAGGTCATCCAAGGTCACCAGAGGTCAAAAACAGTATTTTGACAATAACCTTTGACCTAATTGGGCTAGAGCGGTGAAACAAACACCATCGTGTTTGTCTTGTCACTGGCTTTCATTTGATATACGGCAAGGTCACTTTTTGACCTTTCGTGACCTCAGGTCATATTAGGTCACGAGGTGACCTCTGGCGGTCAAACCACTGGCGGGAGGTCTTTACGTTCCACATAGCGGAAAAAGTACTGGCAATTTGCTATCAAATGTACTTTACCAGGCCTCAATAGTTCTAATGACATAAGAGTTATGCCCAGTTTGCTTAATCATTGCATATTTGAGTGAAAATAGCCAATCTTGACCTAATTTGACCTCTGGAGGTCAAACCATTGACCTGAGCACTAAAACATGCGAAGTAGTTTCTTACTGAATTCACGCGAGCTTTCTATTGCACCTTGCAGATTTGCGCTAACGCCCATATTTTCGGAGTTAGAGGGGGGCCATCGATAGCCCCCCCAGTGGGGCGAAGGTGGCGCCGGACCCCCGGTGGGGCGCGGGTTAACTGACTGACTGACACAATAACTAACAGCATTTCATATCATATAAATATTGCTCAATCTACTTTCACGATTATTATGGAAAAAGGACATTGGAATTTAAAGCAGAATAAGTCAATGCCTGCGATAATGTCTAAACCTGGTTTGTGAAAATAATAATCCATTACAACTCAGATCCTTCGGACTATATAGAAATGTGACCAAATTGTAGAAAAATTGAGATTTAATGAAAGTTCAATTTACGTGGCAAAATCTAGCACAGGGTGTTGCAGGAATACTGTTCATGCTCTGGCAGTCAAAGCAGGGTCGGTGCAGACTGTCAGATTTTTGGGATGTACAGCATCAGTTACTGTTATACTATATAGCCTACATGTTTCAACTCCGAAGGATTCTTTTTATAAGATATGATCTCATTAGATAAATTTATCGAACTCGGCATCATGACCCGAATCAGCACTGAATAAATCGTTTTTGAAAAGCACGACAGAGAAAGATTCCTCCGCTGTAGCACAATAGCCCCCATCAGATCCTTCGCAGCACGCTGAAGCTGTTGAATGGCCACCGACCTTGCTGACAGCTGGTGCCATTGGTGACGTCAGCGCCGGACGAGAGGCTGGAGTTGTCGTCAATGCAGTCCTCCCGGGAGGTGGCCGAACCCGACGAAAGGCACCTGACAGTCAACAACAGGCAACAAACATTGGCTGGGGCGCCGACGGAAGCTGTAGGAGAGCAGTGCAGGGGAAGATTCCGCGCCAACCGAGGCGGGAAAATGGCGGGAACAGCACAAATGAACGGGAGTGTGGTCGAGCTACAAAACAAAGAGATCGATGTTAAACCTTGAACTAGTGTTCTAAGTTAAAGTAGTTCAAGTTGAAGTAGTTTAAGTTCATCAGTTTTCAAAACAATAACGTAGAAACCATAGAACACGAGGGACGTTAGAGTATTTGTGTGGTTGTTGGGAGGTATACAGTACTTAATCGAGCCGAATAAACATCACTTTAGCATTCTTCAGTTTATGTCACTTCCTGTAATTAGGCAAGTGTGTCTGTTGGGAGGATAAATAAGAAAAAAACTTTCCGGTTGACCATGATAGGCCAGAATTCCAGATGGCTTGTTCCCAGATGGCATTCTACTACTGCAGCTGATTAAACCCCGCCCCACTGGAACGCCAATCAACTTTCGTTCCAGTGAGTGGGAGGAAGGGAGCGGGGATAGCAGCCTCATCCAATATCTATGATCTCATTCTGATTTTAGTGTAAGTCCGTTTTTGCATATAATCACGACATTTCCCACCAGGACTACAGCACTGGCCAGATTTGACATTTACGACCTCGTTTGACCTTGAAGATATTGATCTAGGTCAATGAAACTTAGTTATAATGTAGACCAATTTATTTGACATACACAGCATCTCCACTATTCATGTGGCTATTCTGACGCCGGTCGTAATGAAGGTGATGAGGGGACCCCACACCCCTCAAACGGGCGTTTTTTAACACTCTTGGTTTGTAAAACTCAGGGGGCGGGGGACTTCAGGACCTGGAGGGAGGGAGGGAGGGAGGGAGGGAGGGGGAGTGGAGTGGACGCACAGTAGAGGGGGCCCCACTGGGCGTTGACACCAGACCCCTCTCCACTTCGGGTGTTAAGTCCCATAATTGGTAATCCCTGCAAACCGAACTCAGGCCTATTCAGATCAGGTAAAACCGAGTTATGACGTGATACGTGAGGGCACTCTGGTATACCACTGTTTTTGCACACACAATGAGCTCTGCTAACACCCCACCAATCTCAGATATGTTCAGTTATTAATTTAATTGATCAAGCTACAGCATGGTAAAGACAGCGTCAAGGTATGTAGCACCTTTCCGAGACATCAGATGTTCATTTAGCCTGTTGGTCAGGCCGAACCGGGCTGGGTCGGACCGTGTCGCGCATATGTCTTATTTTATCCACATGTAGAGGGAAACTTAACAGGCGCTGCACCAGAGGTGCAGAAAGTATACTGGCTGTCACAAACTCAATGCGACATATGCCTCCTCTGTGACACAAAGCTGGAAATGATAATTTTATACTTGAATACTATTTCCAATATGCTGAATGTCATCTACCTGTCTCTTACTTTTTGCAACTGACAAGGTTCAAGCACCAAGCCATTACCGCATGAAAGTATTAAACTGTGTTTTCATTTTTAGATCATGTTTATGTTTTGGAAGGAAAATTTCCAATTATGGATCATTGTTTTCAGTGTTGGGATCATAACTATTATTGGCAACTCTGACTGCAGTTTCCCCCCAATGACATGCATTTCCATTTTGGAAGGAGTGTTTCCAATTATGGTACATTTCCCCATGATTAAATGTGGCAATTATCATGAAAATTATTATTGGAAACTAATCTATAAATGGGAGCGTACACCTACACACAATTGGGAACCCTGATCACAGCTTCCCCCCCCACCCCCCACTGAACTTCCATCTCACATATCAACAAAAGGGACAAAAATGTCAATGTCAACATAGGATTTGGATCTAACTAAAATGTGTTGGTAAAGTGGACCTTAGGTAGCATTTTTATAGCCAGATCAAATGCTTAAAATTTCCCCCAACACCTGATTATCACCTGCCTGGTCGTTCCTTCTTGCAGTAAAAACTCTGAGGCAACTACCCTGCATAGATGTAAAATTATGTCTATTGGCCTAATAGGTACAGAGGTATTGGAAGTCTCATACCAAAGAAAGATCCAGTGTATAAGTCAAAATCCTGCTTTAACTCCAGGCAGTTCAGGTCCTGTGTGTTGCTTACTACCACTGGTAGTAAGCAACACACCCCCAACCAGCGTTTTTCAAAGTCTCTTTCTTTCTGAGATTTTCTGTGATTTTCTGAGATGAGAAGGGGGGTCTACTACGCCCCCCTCTAGTGCACGTTAGTGCCAGGTCCCTCTCCAGTGTGTGTTTTAACACTTTGTGGAGGACTGCATTGGCACACATTTGCTATCTGTACAATATTGACATGATAATTTGATCATGAAACCTCACCTGAATTACTGTTGTTGCCAGTCTGCTGTTGGCGCCAACACTCCCAACTTCCTCCAGCTCCAAATCTACCTAACCAATCTTGATCTAGGGCACAAATAAGGTAAGGCACAAGCAAGCTACGGAATGAAAAACCAAGTTTGATGTGTGAAAGTGCATCAGAATCAAAGTAGCCTACATTCATCTTAGATTAGCCATGGGCAGCACTATTTATTCCAGCTAGTTTTAGCCTGCACTTATCTCAGATATACCTAATAAATATGTCCTCAACAGAAGTAGCTTCCCACTTGTTCAAATTTTTTTGGCAGGCTCTACATCACACAAACATTGCGAACTTGTGTTGTCGCTGTTGCGTAGTTTAGGTAGAATTGCTGCCCAGCTATGTTTATTTCTTTCACTCATTTAGTACTTTTCCTAGTAGCTTTTAGGCGTACTTGATACTAAATTCAAAGAAATAGGGACCGCTAAATCGAAGATACTCAAACTTTAAATATTATTTAACCTGACAAAATGGACAGAAAAGTACTTGATAACGTATCTGCGTTATCTTTAATGCCTTAAATATGCCCACAATCATGTATTTCTCGAAAAAATTGACTGTCACATTTCCGGCATCTAGGCGGCAACTTTCTGGCAACTACTAACAATCGGCGCCATTGGGCTGCATGTTAAAATCTGGCAACTGTGACAGCGGTTTCCGGGTTTTCTGCAGCGGGGGTCTCTCGTTTTAGTAGAAACTGAACACAGTACCAATATTGTATCACTGATGGTACGCTGTGCAATTGAAGGACAGAATTGCTAAATTAAAATATTCGCTACACGCTTCATTCTGTATTTCGAAAATGTGTGGTTTGATTTTGAACCATACTGTCACGATCGCTATTTTGTCACACTTATGCACCTCAACTATCATAAATGTGTCACAAACTCCAGTAGCCGAGTTGGCAAGTTTCTGCACCTCTGCGCTGCACTCGGGAAAAAGTGAGTGGTTTTGGGTGTTGCGCGAGAAGAAAAGCACAAAGTGCGGTATGCTATTTACAGAGCTTGTGCTATTTTTTCAGTCATAAAGACCCAGAAACCTCTTGGTATTAAACATTACCAGCTGCATTCGCTTTTTTACTATTAAATAACCAGAACAAAACATGAATTTTCTTAGGTTTATATAATTACTGAATATTTCGGACAAACGCTAGGTAACAAGATGGATATATAACATATACCATGTACTTGGTGCAACTGGACATACCTTTTAAGAGTTCCAAAAAATATGGCAAAAGAGGACCAGCTTACAAAGTATCTTTCATAATACCAAAAAATAAAACGTGTATAAAAACACCACGATCCCTAATTTTCTCACTAAACGCAGCCGTTTATAAAACAAAACTCTATCCCATATCGGATTCAGTATGAAATTCCCTCCCCTACTCCCTGGACATGTTACTGAGAGCGACGAACTATCCCCTCTGGCCGAACATTGGCTGGACTGTGGCCACGATTACGAAAGACAGGACAGGAACTCCAGCGAAGTGATCGCCCTGGCGATCGAGCCTCATTGGTTTAAGAGGTCAGTTTCAGAGCCGATCAAAATTAGGACGAAAAGACCATCGCTTAACCAGAGAGTGGGGAAGTTCACCCTGAAGCCGATATGGGATAGGTTTTTTTTAACGGCTGGGCTAAGCGAGAAACTGAAGGATCGTGGTGTTCTTATACACGTTTGATTTCCTGTTATTATGAAAGGCGCGTTGTAAGCTGGTCCTCTCTCGCCATATTTGTTCGAACTCTTAAAAGGTATGTCAAATTGTACCGAAGTGCTGAGTATATACTACATTTCCATCTTTTTACCTAGTGTTTGTCCGACATATTCAGCAACACAACAGCAAAGTAAGGCTCACTGGTCAAAGTCAAGTAGCCGCTGAAAGCTGCAAGCCATCCCGATTTTACTCATCCCTGTAGAAAGGCGGACGGCTACTCCAGACCGGTTCAGCTGTCAGGCGCTGTTCCAACCGTTGGCCACAACCGATCAGGCTTGTCAGAGGGCGCTGACAATACCAGTGGGGCCGGTTTTGACAGATCTGCGGCTGTCAATTACCCCAGTCCAGACAGCCAGCGCACGCACGCACAATCAGTGTGCAGCGGGGCAGCCTCATCAGTCGGCGGTGAGGACGTGGACGGTGTGCTGGGACTGGGCCGGGCTCTGTTGGCAGGCACCAGCTGTCGCTACTGGCCGACAACTGATTACTCTTCTGCACAACATTCGTAAAATTTTACCGCACTGAATGCAAAATATTGTTTTTTCACAAGGATTTTAAAGTATCCGGTGCCTACCAAAATTGGTTGTAGTTTTACCAGCAAGCAAAAAAAAAGAAAAACTGAGCCAGCTCTGCTCTCCCTCGATTGATCGAGGCCATGCAATGAAAAGTTTCGTTTTTTTACCTATATAGATAGGAAACCTGTTTAAACACTCCCAAATATGTTTAAAGGAATGAACAGCGTTTGTCAGCAGTCGACCGAGAACGGAACCACACTACTCCGCATAATGATATAGGCAGATACTCATCAGCCGAGATACACGCTTAATATGTTAGAAAAAGATTAGGGGATATACTGTAAACGTGCACGTAATGAGAATCACAGGTAAGAGTGATTCATGCTGGTTTCGTGAGCGGGCCCATGCGTTGAAACCAACTTTGCAGTCGTTTTCGGTCGTTCCTGGTCGAAAAGAGGTGGACTGGCTACTCCCATCCATCACGCTCAGAGATCGATCTCTGGTCAGGAACCCGCCAGCTGAGGGCAGCTGTGCTTACGGCAGGCAGGGCCTCTGTGCGGCAGCCGCTGCCACATGCTGGAGACCGCGACTGGCCGTTTTTAATCACTTAGAGCCGGCGCCGGCGGCAGGCGGTGACGTGTCCTCTCTGTCGGCAGCGGCGGCGCCCCAGTCGGCAGCGCGTCGCGTGCACCGTTCACGGCACGCGAGCTTAGCACATTCAACAGCGGACACCTTCCGGACCGGGCCGTGTCGGAGAATGCCCTCCCACTGCTGTCCGCTGTTTGTGATTTCTGCCATTGACCAGCCAATCGGCCGGGGCGGGATTGGGAGGCAGTTACCTTTTCCGTGGATCTCCGTGGGAGGAGTGGGACGTGGCGCTGTTGTCGCCGCGAGCAGACGACCGGCTCTGACTTGTTGTACCCTCAGAACCTGCCAGAGGAGAGAGAGAGAGAGAGAGAGAAACTATGTCAACAATCATAATGTCATAGGTCTCTGGAAAACACGAATAATTCTAACCTAAAATTTGACTTAACGCCTCACCGCCTGAGGAAGGCGGGGGGGTGTCCAACGGGAACTCTAATATCCCGCGACGTTGCGAGTTTACAGATATGGCTTAAACTAGTCTCTCTTTCAGTATCTTCCGTATCGCTTCCGGCTCCCGAGATCGTAGGAGGTCCGATCGGACCCCCTTTCAGTCGGTGGTGTGTACGAGAAGAGCCCTGTCTCTACCGTGATGTAGTATAGTGACAGGGGCCTGAAATACTTGACCTGTATTATCGAGGTCATCACATCAGGAATACGCTATATTTGGAGGTGAAAATTTCAGTTAACCCCTTAAAAAAACCAAAGACTCTGCTGCAGTTTCCGTGTTGTTCAACCATATATTCCGTATTGTTCAACTGATTACTCTTTTGCACAACATCCGTAAAATGTTACCGCGCTGAATGCAAAATATTGTTCTTTCACAAGGATTTTGAAGTATCCGCGGCCTACCAAAATTGGTTGTAGATTTACCAGCAAGCAAAAAAAAAAAAACTGAGCCATCCCGGGTCTCCCTCGATTGATCGAGGTCATGCAATAAAAAGTTTTGTTTTTTTAGCATGACTTTATTTTATTTTAGATCGTTTTTTATTTTAGATTTTGCATTTTTGGGAGAACAGCGAGTACGTTTGATTATATACTGACAAACCATTGCCGGTAAATCAGCGAATTGTAAATCTGTGGAGCGTCCTCTGACATTGCAAGTATCTTAAACTAATGACACGATCGATATAAAATAATGAAATGAAACAATATTGGTGGGCGAGGTATAGCCTAGGCCCTGAAGCGCCCTAAGACCACAAAACACACACAAATAGATGCGACATTTTGGCAGAGTATAACACTAGCAATACCATTCTACGAGGAAATAGTTATTGGGATGGAAGAGTCTCATCGAGACCTGCCTTACATATATATATATATATATTTTTTCCGAACCATTGGTCCAAATTATGGACATCAAAGCAATCGTATCGCAATTCATATTTTATCATCTATTCATATTATATATATATATATATATATATATATATATATATATATATATATATATATATATATAATATCTATATATATATTTTTTTCGAACCATTGGCCCAAATTATGGACATCAAAGCAATCGTATCGCAATTCATATTTTATCATCTAGGGGTGAAACACAGCCCTTGCAGTCTTGCAAAACCCTCTCCGTGGTGACAGTTTGACCAAAAGCAGACATGGCCCTCGCCATGACTACCATACAGAAGGTTACGCACATTATTCTAGATTTTGTATCTGGATTCTTATTTTATATATTTTTATTTTAGATTTTTGAAAGCGTTAACACGCGCCCTGCTGAGGTCCCTGGCGTGGTGCATCTTGCTGGGGGCGTATTTCGCCCCCTCTGCAACTCATTTCCTAGGAAAGCTAAATAAAAGTTACGGACGGAATTTGAAAGCTGTTGAAGAGAGGTAGAAAAAATACGCGGTCTGTTTTTATGTCAGCTCAGTATTGAGGTCAGCATGGGTCAAGGAAGGTTCCATAGGCTCACAACAGGGTAGTGTACGTTTCCCTTCTAGATTTTTACTCAGCAGAACTATAGCAAATATTCTTGCATATTTGGATTCCCCTCATCGAGGCAAATCGAATGATGTATAATATGACCCTGCTGCGTCAAATGGCGAAAGTAACCTGACATCGAGCTAGGGTAGGGTCACAGGGTGCCCTGGTATAGCCATTTTGCATATCAGTCGACACCCCGTGATAAGATAAGCACAATGCAAGCAAAATGGAAGCTTTATCTCAATCCAGTAAGAAGGTATTGGACAAATATTCGTTACTGCGTTATCTGGGGAAAGACAGGAGGGAGGCGGTGAATTTCGCCCCCCAAGCGGAGCGTGTGTTAACACTGATCTAGTAACCAGAAAGTGTCAACCAACTAACCAGACAAGGCCCATGGGAGCCCATCCAGTAGCTAGGCCTGGAACCACCAATCAATATCAGGTCACGGGGGTGTTTAATTTTTATCGAAGCGTAACAGATTTAGATAATACTAACCTAAGGAAAAGACTCCTGCTGTTCTGAATATACCAGGTCTGTGGTCACACAAAAACGAGCCAGCTTGGTTTGGGATGTACCAGCGAAGGAAGCACGGGCCGTAGGGTTACTCTATCTGCACATGCCGCATAGACTGTTACCTGTCATGTTGGCTGTTACCAGACTGTCATTTGAGCTATTCCGAGCAAAGTGGGCCATCATCTCTTCACCATTACTGGCAACTGATCACCACTAAAAGTTTCCAAATAACTTTTATTGGAGAGCAGAACAGCTGCTTGGAATGACTCAATTCTGGTCGGTCATTAAGCTTCAGAAGTTCAATCAGCCACTTAATTCAAATCGTCATCATCATTACTGGGATTCAAGAGCACCCCGACTTGAAAAGTCATCATCTGTAAATGTATGTCTCTTATGTATGCGGAAGGACGAGGCCATGGGGCTTTACGACGCACGAACTTCTGAGGAGGTATCACGTAGCAAAATATTACTCTACTGGAGGGGTGTCTGTATTGGAGAAGTCCTTATTCAGTATTCCCATCCGGGATTTGAACCCTGGTCAGTGGCGTGAAAATCCATCGTGCTACCGCTGCTCCTCCGAGGTAAAGTCAGTTCTTTAGAAGACAACTACGGATTTATTGAAAAATGTCTAATTCGGAAAATCGGTCACATTTTCTTAGATATGTTAGTGTTTTCCTGTCTTTCATTTCTCTCAGCATCACTTCATCGTGTACACAACCATTCAGCATAGCCCGCTCCACCAATGCACTACCTCAAATGACGCGCTGTCATTGGGTCATACATACCTGTTGCTCATGGAGCAACAATAAAAATCTATGACCTTGTTTGTCATTCATGAAAGCCCACTTTCCTACATGTCATGTTTGTGGAGTTGTTGACACGATTGAACACTTTCTCCTCCTTTGTCCAATTCATAGCATAAACAGGCGCCCAGTTTTAGACTTCTTCCGATGGTATCACTGGCATCCAAGGCTCCAATTCTCCTCAGGAATCAAAAGTCCGAACTTTTACAGCTCTTTTTCACATAATTAGAAATACGCGATTATAGTTATTTATTAACCTTCGCCCGGGTGGGGGGTCTTTTTAGACCCCCCTCGGGTTTTTCCAAAGTGACCAAAAAACGGCGGCGCGCAGCGCCGCCAAACTTGGTCTAGCTGTTCCTTCATCATTTTTACATCTTCCCTGAAAATTTTGGCTCAAGGTCATATCAGGTCAGGTCACCAGGCCAGGTGAAGTGACCTCACCTCAAAAATACTTAGGACGGCATAACTAAAAGAAGGGTTAATCGATCAAGTTGAAACTCATACCACATCTTGGGCCCACCAGGAGCTACAACATTTGTTCCGGGATTTTTGATATTGGTGACCTAAGGTCATGTGCAGAGCATGACCTCCCCATTTACAATACATGGGGAAAATCACGAAATGAGCTTTTCTCAGTAAGTATGGGTGGAATCAACTTCAAACATCGGTTGCGACTTGCTCTTAGCCCATTTCTGAAGCTGATACCAAAATGTTTTACTTGTGACCTTTAAAAGGTCACCTTAGGTCAAATAAGCATTTTTTGGTGTTTTTCTCTATAAATTTTGAATAAACTAAGATAGAGCTTTTATTTTGTCACCAAAGTGTTTGTATAGTCACTGGAAGTCAAATGATATACATCATGACTATACCAGGTCAAGTTGGGTCAGACCGTTGACCTGGGTCAGGTCAAATTCTTAAATTTGACCTGGCATAGCAATATCATATATCATTCGATTTTTATTGACGAGAGGATTGCAATGGTGCATAAACTATGGCTGTATCTTGTTTGGTTTGGAAGCTATTAGCGAAAAAGTAAACGCCCTTATGCATGGGTGGCTATGGACATTCCCAAGAATATGCCCAATATTTAGTGACCTGTAGCTCCCTAGGCTTTGACCTGACACAAAAATGAATGCCACTGTAATGAAAGCGCATCTCAAGAGCTTTCGAATGGTGTTAGAAAAATGTTTCTAGCTATCATAGTTTCTGAGATATAGGAGGTTTTCTTAGTACACCTCATATTAGCGATTTTGACCTATTTTGACCTCTGGTGACCTTGATATTGACCTGACAAGAAAAATGACCGAAGTACTTTCGATATCATTTTCGAAGAGCTTTCGATTGCCGTTTTGCGCTTTTTTCTAGCTCTCTTAGTTTTTGAGATCGTGGGGGGGGTCTTTTTTAGCCCCCCACCAGGGCGAAGGTGGCTCGTACCCGCCACCGGGGCAAGGGTTAACCAAAACGGGATTTCCACACCTTTTGGCAATCAACGTGGAGTTCAAACCAATGCAAGAGATCATTATAATGCACATAACGGAAAAAACCGTGGCATTTTCCTATCAAATGAAATTTACCAGATCCCAATAGCTCTAATGACATGAGAGCTATGCCCAGGATTCTGAAGCGTTGCATATTTTAGTGGAAATAACCTAACGTGACCCAACCTGACCTTTGGGGGTCAAACAATTGACCTGAGCGCTTAAAAATGTGAAATAAAGCCATACTGAATTCACCCGAGCTTTCCAATACACTTTGCATATTTGCGCTAACCTCCATATTTTCAGAGTTGGAGGGGGACCATCAATGCCTCCCGGTGGGGCGAAGGTGGCGCCGAACCCCTGTAGGGCTTGATCTGAGATGACTGTTTGACCCAGCGTGCTGGGGGACCCTGGGTCCTGTTTTCCATTTGTTCCGGCACTCACCGTTGTATGTTTGATTTCGTGTGTTGGGAGCGGGCCCGGCAGCGACTCTGCAGTTGGTCGGTGTCGGGTGGTCCGCCGGTGTACCGTTGCGTCGGGCGACCCCCGCCGCCCGCCGCACATAGGCCCTAAATGCCTCCGTCCGTGGCCAATATTACGAAAATGCAACTTTTTCTAAATAATTTTTTGAGCACATATACTGATAGGGAATTTTTCACTGCACTTGAAACAGGCATGGAAAACACAAACCGTGCTCTGGAAGTCTTTGTAGAGTTGCTTGAAGTAAGCAATCGGGCGCGCCACCCGCGGACCAGATATCTGCCGCGAAAACTACGTACATTTCATCATGCTTAAAATCGACCATAAAAGCAAGAACAGGTCAAAGTATGGCAATACCACTGTTGTGTGAGCTCTTTGCGATGGCTTTTGGTATAAAATATTGCAAAAAAAAGTTTTGACAACTATTTTATAGACCTTTCACTCAGCATGCTGCATATCTCAAAAACTTTTAGATTTACAAATACAAAGGGAGGGATTTAAAACTTGGCCGGCATCGGCCCCGCATAAAACTACCATCAAACGATTCCCCAGGATGAGCTCTACAAGGACAAGTCAAAATATCATGCGTCCACTTGCAGCCCCGTGCTCCAGATGACATATAATAACTCAGGTTGTGGCTCCAGCCAGGCCGCTGCTGCGGTGCTAACGCAACGCCGTGGGTTACCGAATGGAGGCGTGGACCGGCAAGAATGAGCAATATGAGTGGGCTATCAGAGAACGATGCTATAAGAAATTCCTAGAAGTGCTGAAATTAGTTTATACAATTTCAAAACACTATAACCGTCTATATTTGTGTATTGACTGCTGTGTTGACTGTTATCCAAATACCCAGAGGGACTGCCGACAGCAAAACACGAGAAATGTGCCTGCTAGGTATGTCAATATCGGGATTGGGATCCCGCTATTTTCAAAAAGCCCAAATCCCGGGAATAGGCCTCTCGTGATCCCGGGATTCCGACATTTATTATAGCACTCTCGAGCAATGCCGAGACAGCAAAAAAAAACGATTCCTAAGAATCCTGTTTTGCTGCATATCACAAGTTAAACCCTGCATGGTGAAAACCAGTCATACTTTTTCATCCAGTTGAACTCGGTCGCCGTAACCACCGGAGTTCCGAGGTGTCCTAGGGATCCAATCGGGAATCAAATTTCCTCGTCGTTCCAGACCTACATGTTGAGATCGCCACGATCGCACAGTCGAACCAGTTTGCTTGCATAGGAGACCAAGTGGTGACGTCACAGCGCCATATAAACGGTATGATATGTCAAGGTCACCTCACGAGAAGGTCAAGGTAAAAAATCAAGGTCATATCAGCAATTTCAAAGTCATTAGCCTCGGTGCTTCCGGCCAGCTGACATGAACCAGTCTGACGCATATTATGCTATGACGTCATAGTTAAGGTAATCCAGTTGTAAAGCCAAGGTCAAAGGTCAAGGTTAAAGATCATGGGTAAAGGTCAATCCTCATTTCGCGCCCAAGGTTTGCTATATTGCTACTTAAAGTGTACACTATAGGGAATATACCATATTATGACGTCATAGGTCAATGACTTTGAATGACATTGGCCTCAAAATTGACTTACTTACTTATGGCTTTTTATTAGGCGTTCTGTGCATAGCACCTTTGCCCGCCTCTAAAGGAGTGTGTGGGAGAATTTTTAGAATTTTGTGTGAGGGCAAGCTACGTTAGTCTGTTAAAGCAATGGGAGTTATTTCAAGTAATGGGTTGCAAGATGTTTTAGCTTGCAAATGGACGTCGTGGCAATGGCATAGCCATGCCAAGGGAGGTCTTTTAAAAAGTTTAGACCCGCAGAGTGCGAAGGTTATTTCTGTGGTTGAGGACCTTAAATTTAGAATTTGAAATTTAGAATTTGGAATTTAGGATTTGGAATTTAGAATTTAGAATTTTGTGTGTCAGCTATTGATGTCCGCTTGTATACGTTACTCGAAAACCTCCGTTAACTCAATAATTTCGTATTTTTAGAAAGTGCGCTAAACACCTGGCCAGGGTGCCGCGAATTTACCCTGCAACCCGGAGGTGAGGTTGCAGCTCCCCTCTCCAGCTGGGCAGCCGCCGTGCAGAGAAAGAAGTGTGAGAGGATAGTTAGATTGTTAGTAAGAGTATAGGTGTGGTTAGTATAGACCCGCAGTGAAAGGTATCACTGCGGTGAAGAAATCTAACCTATCTAACCTAACCTGATTTCAAGGTTAGCCTAACATAACCTATCCTTAGCCTACAATGAACCATTTAAAGGTTACAAAACTATTGCTTAAATTTCGCAGTGGATCATCTATGATTGGAAAATAGGCAAGTCCTACTTTGGGGGTGCACCATGCACCCTCATCATATATACTGGGAGGGGTGATTTATAGAAACTTCTCTAGCCCAGAGTCCTTTAGGAATGTAAAGGAAATATTGAAGGAATTGAAGGAATTGAAATGAAATTGAAAATTGAATTGATTATATTGAAGGAAATATTCTTTGCGACACATCCTCTATGAAACTGGTCCGGGTTTAGCTTACTCCCGGCAATTTCCCCGCATAATCGGGACATTTCCCAATAGGTACCAAGCATGGCCAAGATTTGACCTTTATGATCTCGTTTGACCTTGAGAGTATAGACCTAGGTTAATGGAAATTAGTTATGATTGAGATCCCCATAGCTCCCACTCACCCCGCCAATCGGCGTTTTTTAAGCCTCTTAGTCTCCGATATCTCAGGGGGGGCCTGCCAGCCCCCCTCCTGTCCACGTTATTGTCGGACCCCTCTCCAGTGCGGTTGTTAATAATCACTCGAATGCCGGTTATAATAGAACATTCCCATGCAGCAAAGGTATTACCATTATTCCAAAAAGCTGGCTTAAAAAACAAAATCAAGCTCAAATACACATTTCTGATGCCTCCCGTTTTGTTGCTCGTGGTGACGCTTATGAATTGATGACTGACCAAGAATACTGTATCGATGTTTATGGATTACATTTATATTGTTTGCAGTGTTGCAAACTACAATTCAACCACAATTCATGGCGCCATGACAATATCTGTAAAATATATTAGGGATATCTTGGGCTAGATTGAGTTGCTCCAAATGCCCCTATTTTCACTGTCCTGATTACGCCCATGTAAAATACAACCTATATGTCGGTTGTCATTTTAGTGCGCTGTTCAATTATCTGTCAAAAGAGCTCTTTTGTCCAAAAATCGGGTGGAATTTGCGGTATTACGAAGGAGTTTTCCGCGAAAAGTAACATTGGCCACGGATGGAGGCATTTAGAGCCTATGTGTCGGTGCGAGGGGAGGGGTCGCCGTCCAATGCATCCACCCTTCCGGGTGTTCGCCGTCTAGAGGGTCCGGTCCGCCCAGCAGTAAAACCTTTGCACAAGGGCCCGGTGAACGGTTGCTTTTAAAACGAGTTAACCTTTGCAGCGTTGGTTTTTATGATTGGTGGGCCCTTTAATTAGTGGTCTTTTGAGCGGTAGACCTTTTGACATGGGTCCTTCACTGAGTCATTACAGGGCAGATGTCCCCACTTCACGCGAGGTTGAAGTGCGGGTGGTGGGCTTTGGGACGGGCGAGATGTCGGGCCTGCAGATTGTCGGCATGTTCTGTCAGGTGGCTGACTTGGTTCGAGCCCTATTGTAGAGGTGCCACTTTCCCTAAGGTTAAAAGAAACAAACAGAGGCAAGGGGAAATGTAAATGTAAATGAAATTGCAAATGTACCATCGCCCTCTGAAGAGGATTTGCTGGAGACTGTGCTCCAAATGGGAATGCAATCCGACTCCCGGACTCAATCAAGTGAGTTGGATGTATGTGACTAGATCGACACAGAACTCTGCGGGTTGTGTAAGTGTGTGATCGGGCAGCGCCTCCGTGGCGAGCGGCCTGGTACACCCGCATTTGAGTCACCCGGTTGTGTCGGGGTCTCAGTTTCTGCTTTCATTCCTCATCTGTCGGTACTGGGCTTTAAACAATTTTTTCTCGAGACTTTGAACTGTCGCGTACAACACAGATGCACATTCAAAGGCCCAGACCATCATTCACAAGATGCCCGCTTCACTCCTGTCGTGCCAGCGCCGCCTGGGCGTGTGAACTCTGGGCACGCTGGGCGCCTACAGCGCCCAGTGCAGGCCCTCGAGGACTTCGGGGGCGTGTGGCCGACAGCACACCAAAATGCACACCACCACCACTACCACCACTTTTCATATTTGGGTCACGATTCTGGCTCTAATTACTAAGTTAGTTGGTTAAAGCCATTTTTCCCATGTGTTTCCAGTGGATAGGTCATGGCTCGTACCTGACCTTAGGTCATCGATATAAAAATACCGCGATATATTTTAGAGAACTCGGTGGACCCATTATGGAATACGAGTTTCAATCGTATAAGTTTAACCTGTTCTAACTTATGCTATCTTAACTTTTTAGGTCAGGTCACTTGACCTGTACTAGTGACCTGACCTGAGATGACCAAACCTTAAGTTTTTGAGAATAAAAATTATAAAAATGATCAGACAAAAGGCGTGCCAAGTACGGCGACGCTACGTACCGCTGTCTTTATGCTATCTCCAAAAATCCTGAGGGGGTGGTTATCAATGCGCGTGTTAGTCTTCTACAAATGACTTTTGCCTCTGACGCCTTCTGATGCACAATAGCATGTGGTCACGATGATACTATAGCTGCACATCAAAGGCCCTGTCATTGATAACGCACCCAATCTTCAGCGCACTCAACGGCGACGAGTTTCCATTTGACGCATGAATGGGCAGAGCGGGCGCCCTAACGCCTCCGGGTCTGCGCTCAGGAGACAGTTTAGCAATATATCTTCCATGAAGAGCAGCGGAGGCAGTGTGACCCCTGATCAGCGGCGCCGCGCGCTCCCACAACCCTGGATCCCAAACGGTCGGCGCTGGACGGTCACCATCGATCCAGGAACGGCTGCCACCTTGACGGAGTGCCACCGCGCCGGTGTGCCCGGCTGGAAAGGAGCGACACTGTGCCGTGTCAACTGCCGCCGTATCGCCGCCGCCGGAAATGACGTCGGCAGAGTGACGAAAGACGCACTTGAGCGGCGGCGCCGACAGACCAGAGCCAATCTATTGCACGGATAACACCACGGTGGGTCCCTTTATTGGGTCGGTAACGTCTGCGAAAGTGACGTGCTGTTCCTATAGCTGGCAAAATAACAAGATTAAGGCGCTTCTTTGCCATCGCCCGGATTTTTTTATGATATTTCGCCACGCTTTGTCGCTCTGAAAGGGGCCCCCAGCTGTCTTGCCCGCCTGAGGCTGCCGGCTGAGATTCAGGGCAGTGTCGTGTCGTTTTTCTTTATCAGGGACTGGTGGCGGAGAACACACAGCTTCAATGAAGCGCTGGGGAAACCTCAGCTTGTGGTGATACTGACCAGAGGACCCCCTCCCTCCCCACCCTTAGTTACTGGACCGACTAGATCACAAAGCTCTTAACCCACCCTGTGAGCGCAGGCAGACAGTTAAGTGCCGAGTAATACCAACAAAACTATTCCTGATGTAAATTAGCCGATGTTGGGTCGGCCATAGACATTTAAGTGGGTCTCACGTTTGCCTGTGAACGGCCTATGGCAGCCGGCATACGAAGGTAATTCCAGGATTACAGGATGACTGGGCAGGTACGGTTTTCCCTCTGCTTATTTGAACGCCATCAGATGGAGCCTAACATGCCGTAGGCGCAGATTTATGAAAACAAATCCCACAGGTGAACTACGTTTCCGTAGAAACCTGGATGCCTGTTACAAATAAGTATCAACTGTATGTCCCCCCCCCTCCCTAAATCGGTGAAGATCGCGGTGAGGCGGCGCATTGTCCAGACTTTTGGAAAGAAGCTTTGACTTTGAAAGATAGTTCACAGGCCCGCAGAGTCTGACAGGAGACCTCACTGCGTTCGCTGTCCTCAGATCTATCAATACTCCTAAATCTCATTGTGTAGCTTCTCTGATGATCTAGGGTGGACCGGGACGTGAATATCACAAACGAAGGGTAAATGACGGGTGTTGAAATGTTTTTTTATTGTTGACAAGACACGCAGTCTTAAGTCTCTTATGTTCAATTCCACTTATATTCGAATTCCACCCGGTACTTATGCTGCTTGATCTAAGGTTCATATGTATTTTCATTTATTTTTCATATTCATTTCAATATTTAATATTTATCTTATTATTGAGGTAATTCCATATTATTCCAACATTATTTCATCTTGAATATTTATTCTTATTTATTCTAACTTCTCTATTTCTTAGTTTGACTCATTTAAGGGGCATTCCAGGACAAAACGGCCAAAAATATTTCAATTTGACACCACCATGTCTAGAAAAAATCTGAAACTTTGTCTCCGGAGTAGTTTTGGGCCAGGATTACGCCAGTGAGAATCTTAGCCCCTCTGACCAACGGTGACCGAGTTTTAGCCCGAGGCATTTTCGGGAGTTCACCTTGTAGACTCATCTTTGATGCTTCATGACTTACAAACGCATTGCCTGATTAACCAGTTTTGAATAGCACTGAACTCGTCTTGAACCATACATTATTTTGTTTTTTTTGTAATTTAAAAATAATGTTGACTTTTAATTCGTTTGACCTTTTGTTTTGTGACCTAGCTTGACCTGCTGGCAGGTAAAATTGACCTTTTAGACAGCTAAAAAATTTTGCTTCATGAATTATGTTTAGATAAAAATTTAAAAATGCGTTCTTGCTATAAATTCCAAATTTTTAGCACCCAAGGTAGATATGCAGACGGTTTGTTACCACTGCTGTAGTACAGTCTTATGTTTAGCACCGCAAACGAAGCGATTGCTTTTAGAATCGGTTGCCTGCAATGATATTGCATTGTCTTTACGTAATTTTTATGGTGTAAGTGTCAGATTTTATGAGAAGTAACACGCACCCACACGAGGGGGCGGGCAGCCGGCTTCCTCAGGTTTCCACAGGTAGCAAAAAAACACCTTCGCCCAGCGCCATCGTACTTCATCTCCCTCTAACCCGAAATTTTTGCAAATTCTGGAAACATAATTTAGGTCAACTGGCAGGTGGTAGGTACCGTAAATACCGTAGGTCAGCAGGCAACTGACTGGTGAGAGGGTGACCTGAGGTAGGCGGCCGTCCTTAAGCTTTGTGGGACGTTCAACTTTGGTTCCTTAATTGACCCTTCATCGTGAGAGTTGCTCGTTTGGGTGGTGGGGTCGGGGTCTCCGTGAAAAGTCCCCTTGATGACTCTTGCCAGACTCCGACTCCTAAAACTGATCTGGCAAAAACTTGGAGAAAATTTATAACAAATAAAAATGGCAGCCACTAAAAGCGATAGAAAAAGATCCATTGTTTCGAGGGAGACGAGGCCAAAGGAACTTATTAGTAATGTGTATTTAGCCTTGCACCCTTAAACGAAAATTTACAAGGATGTCGCGAATTCATTAATAATTGAAATAAGCATAACTTATCCTATAAGCACCACTAACTCGCACAATTACGTCGTTCCCGAAGATGGAAAAATAGCGTCGATACAACGTGACCCAGTGCAGCACAGCATACGCCTGAGAGGATTCATATAATGTAGAAAAACGTGTCTGAAAAGGCTCTCATTCCCCGGGGGCAATTTGAATCTGCTCATATATGCGACAAAATGTTGTCCTGAAATCCTAACGTATTCGACTTGGTCACTTGAACAGGTTGCCTGACATGATATTTTTTAAAGGTGATCATTTCATAGCCTACACGGATTTCAGTTCAAACGCCACTTCGAAAGGCTTTTGATTGGTGTTTTTTAATGATTGGGGTGGGTAAATGTGAAACAATATCGGAAGCCACTACGTGAAATTAAATAGCAAAATGTATCATGCGTTTAGCCCTTTCACAAGCTGGTTGAACTGCATTGAACCAAGAAGTAGATGAAAAAAGAGAACATTCAACAGATGTTTTACCACTTTAACCACTGTTTCCACGTTTCATTGGAGGTGGTCGGGCATCCATAAATAGACATAATTCCACACTCCTGGTGCCTTATACTATTGAGGAATAAGGGGAATACACTGAGATGACAACAACACTGACACTGACTATGTCCTGCACAAACGCATTCATTTACCTGCAATTATGGGCGTCAGATCACTCATTACTTAACCCAAATAATTCATACCAGTATGTTTGATATTACCTTTGCAATGGACGTTCGCCATGACTAAATTTGCGACCATTCACGCAGCACCCATAAAAGAAAGTCTATTTGCACAGCACGACACTGCCTGGTTCACACATAGGTATACGAAACCCGAACCTCTCTTCCTTTGTTTGTAGAGATTTCATGAACAGTGTTGGATGTCTTATTTATAATTGGTATTCTATGAAACTTTACCTTCATTTTTCCATAATTGCATTGGCGAACAGAATTTGGAGCTGTCTGGCGACATAGAATCATGGGCGACTCCTTGATTTTCGGCTCAAAGTTCCCCTAATTACACTAAATTCCAGGATTCGACCAAGATGCCACATTCCCCTGAATCGTGCTAAAAAAGTATGCGTAAGAAAAGCATGCGTACCTTTGGCATCACGTATTTGATCTTTCACTGGACTTTTTAAACCATCGTGATAGGTTGCCGGTTTCGCAGTGCTCTCGATATAGTTGCAGGCACCTATGCTGTGAGACTTAGTGAAAACGCTTCATTCACATGATTAAGTTTTACTTCGATATAACTTTTAAACTGGAATTTAACCTTTGCATTGCTTTAAAATCGTGTGCATGGCGGCACCATTTGATGAAGTTATATATATTTTTTGCATTGTGCAGCACAGCTCTCCGTCACGAGATGTATGTACATTCTTCAAACATTTCTCTCGCTTTCATGCTGTAGGCATAAGTTCTAAAAAAACACGACCCATTGTAGTGCTGTGTTTAGAGCCATCTGATATCACACAGGCTCCATGGCCTAATTTTTGGTTATCTCTTCTGTTCAGCAAACCATGTAGAATGATCAGTGCACTGGGAGCGACGGCGCTAAATAACCCGTTTTAATCTCAACCGACAATGTTGGATACAATCGCTTGGTCAGGTCACCTTTGAGGTCTCTTGAGGTCAAAGTATTCCTTACAGGAACACAGTGTAAACCTAAACTGTATGGTATAATAGCTGACACAGCAGATCCTTAGAACAAATTTGCGGCACGATTGGAATGCTCTTGTCGAGTCCGATCGGATTATATATCTTATAATCTTGTCTAGTCAAATTTCAAAAACTAGGGTAGAGCTGAAACTTTCTGCACTTGATGATCCTTCCAGGGTCTACAACACGTATATCTGGGATTGTTCGACTTGGTGACCTGTGGTCATATCACGAGGTGACCTCTCCCATTGAAAAGGAATGGGGAAAAGCCTCTTATGATCTAAAAGTCACAAAAATGATTGCAAATGCTTATATTTCTTAGAAAAGTATTCCTGGCTACCCTTTGACGGATCACAGGGGCGATAATTTCCCTTTGACCTATCTGAGGTTAGCACAGGTCACCAGGGGTCGAAAACAGTATTTTGACGATAACGTTTGACCTTATCATGCTAGAGCGCTGAATTAAACGACATCGTGTGTGTTTTAATCACTGGCTTTTATGTGATATACGGCGAAGTCACTTTTTGACCTTTCGTAACCTCAGGTCATGTTAGGTGAAGAGGTGCCCTGTGAAGGTCCAACCACTGGGGGGAGGTCACTATGTTTCACGTAGCAGAAAAAAAATCTCGACGTGTTCTTGTCAAATGTACTTTACCAGATTTCAATAGCTCTAATGGCATGAGAGCAATGCCCGGGTTTCTTAAGAATTGCATATTTTGATGGAAATAGCATATCGTGACCCAACTTGACCTTTGGAGGTCAAACCATTGACCTCAGTACTTAAACATGCCATTAAAATCATACTGAATTCACACGAACTTTCCAGCCATTTGCATTTTCAAATATGCGCTAACCCTAATATTTTCGGAGTTAGGGGGGCATCGATGGTCCCCGGTGGGGCGAAGGTGGCACCAGACCCCGGGTGGGGCGTGGAATATCTCAGGCGCTTATTGTCTTGGTAATTCGCTCATATACAACATAGCAGGGGTAAAACAATAAATGTGGTCAATTCAACAGGGTTTATCCGCGGAGTAGATGTCATATAACGTCTGGGACACACTCCCATATCCCTTGTATTTTGTTTCATTTTTCTTTTCGTTTCTTTTGAAACTTCCTGATTAAGGAGTTCATGATTTCGGCACTGGCCAAGTAATCGTAATCATTTCCCATAGAGGAGACTGTTATTTCTTCGTGCTCAAAACTGCTGATCTTCGATAAGTTCAAGATCAAAGGTTGTAAGGCTGCTCCGTCTGATAACAAATTTTACGAAATGAAAAATAAAACCAGGTGTCATTATAGCCACATTGCCATATACCTATGGGCCAGGTTTAACATATTGTGGCCTGAATTTACCAACTCCTGATCTGATCAAAGAAAAATCAAACTATAAAACGATCAAAATAAACACTGGAAAGGCACATACAAATTTTGTTTGTCGAAACATAGTTAAAATACATTACTAAAAATATTAAAAATGTGCCCCGGTTACTGAGGGGACCCACTCGGCTTGGGGGCCCCCGCCCGTTAACGGACTCCCCTTGGCCGAATCCTGGCTACACCACTGATGGTAAGGCTAGGCCTTCATATAACCGAAAAAATGTTTTGGACTAATTTATATTTCAACGCGTGAGTTATTCCAATTCTGATACATGTTTTCCATTTCATTAATTCTTAATATCTAAGTGTCTGGGTATATGCGTCTATTTGTCACTCCAGGAACACAACTTACAAAGATGAAGACATTTCTCGACTGCAAATAGGCTCTATTTTCTAAAGCGAAATTTTTCCCCGGAATTGATTGCCCTTTTCTGTGGACGTGCGTACTAAAAAATTGCAAATGTACAAGAAGTGTGTTTTGCCACTAAGAGGAGTTAGAACAAAGGAAGTAAAAAGGTTAAAAATCTGCATTCTGCTAAGCACTTTTGTTATGCCTTGCCTATTGCTAACAATAAGAGATTAACCCCCCGCATATCTCTCTATGATAAATGTGCATCCATTTTTATCAAAGTCTTAGTAGGAGTGTATCTAACGCATTCATGTCCTCTGATGCACCTTGCAGTGTTGATGCTTTCTTAACTTTAAACGACCCTCTGCACATTTCCCACTGCCGAGATGGACCCTATTGAAGGTGCCTGCCCCCTAGGATGAAAACGCATCGCCACCAGCTGTTGCGCGACGGCAGGGAGAACTTCACTGTGCGAGCTTGCTGTAACAGATGGCTCAGTTCGCGACGCACAGATGGTTTTCACAACAGCGATCCCTCTTGCTCATGTATGGAATGACTATACGTCTGAAGGTTGAAAGCTTTCCCGCCAAAATTGCGTGCCGTCGAGGTTTCTTGAGACGGCATAAAAAGAGCTGGGTTAGGGATGGGATGCAAATCAAATATGGCGCAGACTAACACCATTCCCGGAACACCCGAGAAAACATTTTCACTTCAGCAAGGATTTGTTTCTAGAAGAAAAATGGCGTGAAATGAAACTGTAAACACAGACGGGATTTGGTGTGGGCATTCCTCCTCCCCTCTATCTCATCCTCCTCCCCCTTTCCCCTCTGGTTCCAATGGGTGGCCTCTTTCTCGTCGATAATAGGATCGTGTTTGAGTTTAGACTGCATTTGGAGAGGAGTTGTGCATGGTAATGAAGGTATTGTTGGTGACTGGTGCTCTATTAATTAAGGGAAGCGCAGACATCCTAGCCTGGCGCAATGCCAAAGTGAGTCGCTAGTAGGCAAACCGGGGCTTCACCGAGTGAGACTGAAGCCCTTCACAGGCGTCTGCACGGGAAGCCGCTATTATGTGCAGTACAAAACCGCTTACCGATAAATAGATATTTCCACGTTGTGGGGTGGCAACGAGGGATACCCAGTCATACCAGGCATGGACAGGAGTAAACACTGACAGTGGAAGGGGTCCTTAAGTGTTCCACTTATTTTCCAGAGCTAGCCGCATAACTGATCCTAGCTAAAATTCACTGATTGGCTATGCCTGAAAAAAATGTATATGCACGAAGAACAGAGAGAGCAATTTTGGCATCTTTTCGTATTTTATAGCCTATAGGATTCAATGTCAGATATGTTAGGCTTTAAAGGGGTCATGGCTAGATCGGGAAACCACAACTGTGAACGGATGATCATGCAGCTCCTCACGATACATGAGAATGTTCGCCGAAGAGCCTCTCTAAGCTTCAATAAATCTTTCAAACTAGCCTTGAAGCAAAGGCTGGACATCTCTTCTCGATCCAGGGGTGAGAGGTTCCTTGCCGCAATACAAGCTCTATACAAAGCCTATGGGAAACCCAAAACCCCCCTGTCCTGACCACCAACCCCCGGGATCTCCACCCATGCTTAAAACAAGCAAATGCTGCTTGGTCCAAGGTGCCACATTCCCTTTAAGCCTGAGCGGTGACGGCAAATCATTAGTAATTTTTCCGTGGGTTCGTGCTTTCAGTGCTTTCCCAATAGCTACCATTAATTTACCATTAATTTCATCACCAAGGACTTTGTAATGGTCTTCATCATATTTTGTATCGGCAATGGCGGGCTTCTTTTTAAATATTTCAAGAAAGCTATGCATTCAACATCCATTTATATTTTCTGAGATAGGGATAGCTCAAGCTCAATAGGCCCCATACCCATTGTTTCAATTTTAACCATGTACAAGCACCACGAGCAATTCCAGCGAAGGGCACGGAGTGATGGTCCCAGACGTCGGCAGCGGTGTCTGCAGATAATCAGCTGCTATCTGGGTAGCCGACCCGGGAGTTGACTCAGATATATGCCCAGCATCGACACCTGACGGCTCCAGTTCAAAGCCACCATTGCTCAACTGGAGCAAAATGAACCTCGAGTTTCTGTTGTTTGACAGCCCTCTCGAGAGAGGATACAGGCCTGCCCTGGGTAACATTCCCAGGTACGTGTGTGTTATCACCACCAGTCATCTTTTGACACATATATGACGTTTGTTCTCTCTTTCAGAAGCCTGCGGGAGCCTTACCGGGGCACGAATTAGGGAATGTTATTCCAGAAATGGGATACGATGCATTAGGACTTGACAGGTGCAATAACAGATCGATAGAAGTACGCCTGACAGGTGAATGAGCCCAGCTATGCCTGGGATAAAAGTGTCCGATTAAACCTCCTACCAACTCACAAGCCATGAGACGCGGGAAAATTCAAACGGCAAAGAAACCATCCACTTGATTTTGTTTGATTTGATGTGCTCCTGTTCTAGGCTCGAACCCAAGCTCTTGTACTGTACGTCTCAGGATCAAGATCAAAACTTCGGCCGAGCCAGGCAGTCTTCAGTGGCTATGAAAACGGGAGCCAAGAACAAAACCTAGGATATCAACGTGTTTATCTTATCAACACGCCCATGAATAAAACAAATTCGCTACTTGTCTTCCCACGTTTGAGGTCAGCTTTGGAATCTGCGTGAACTTTTGACATCGGAAAGACGAACCACAAAAATGGGTATTTTCACATATTATTGGCCATGATTGCAGCCAGGGGCGTAGCCAAGGGGGGGTCGGCAGGTACAGCCGCCCCCCCTGAGGGCCCGAAGTGTAGAGATTGGTTTTAATTTTCTTTTAAAACGTCTCCGTTTCTGCGGACTACCAAATCTGTGAATCTATACGTTTAGTCTGCCTCCTCTCATGTGTTCATACGTTTCGCCACATTCTCGCGCCGAGCATACATCCTCGCAGCCCACGTTCCTGGCTAATAGCACCTATTCACTAAATATCCCGAAAACAAATCTTTACAGCCATCTGACCGTGACCAGCCAGCTCTACAGCCGGTTCTAACCAGTATATGCCACCTCCTCGTATCCGTTGCATCAGACCATCATAGGCGTAGTAAGCTTTTCTGTCTTGTACTCCCGGCTCAACCGATGCTTATTTGTTTGATAGGAATTTATGATTATACTTACTTTATGAACTCAATCACTCTTTAATATTATGTTTCATTGATTACGTATTGACTGACTTGTTAGCGCCTACTGACGGGCCTGAACGGGTTTCGGGACGTCACACACCAGGCGGTGCTCCCGGGTGTTGTGTGGGGTGCTTAAAAACGCGTGTCGGCCCGGCAGTAGGGAACTTTAGAGGCGGGCAAGGGTGCATTGCACAGAACGCCTTATAAAAAGCCCTTAACTAACTGACGGCAGTAGGTAGGTAGGTCCACACACGCTCACACTGTGCTACTCTCCCAAATACAACGCTTGGTCCGAGACATCGCCGGCTCTTCTCTTCACCATTTTCATGACCGAAAACAGCACAACACCGGTTACATCAGTTACAGAAGGGCCCCCCTGAAGACACGAGCCGCGCGAAGCGCAGCCGGCTCGCCCGCACTATGCTCTGTGGCCAAATTTGGCATTTTATACCAGACAGGGCCCTCTTAAGCCCTCTTCAGCACTCTATCTGTAACAAACAGGGCCTTTTTACCCACCAGGGCCCTTTTGGTGCTGTCGCAGGGGCCCTATTCGGGGCGCCGCCCCCTCCTGAGCGAAATCCTGGCTACGCCCCTGATTACAGCAGTGTTCAGCCAGCAGCGAATTTTCTGAGTGGCCTCGAATTTTTAAACAATTTCACTGACAGAGCTTTGTGTTGACAAACAGGAAATGTCATCCTTTCGATGTGGATGAAAACGGTTTGTTCCGATAGTAGACTATGTACGGGTATCTTATCCGGACGGACCTCCGAACGACTGGCACCGATCTGACTGGACTAGCTGGAGGTTTCGGGAGTCCCGGATCCATCACTGACCGATTTGATTGGACTAGCTGGAGGACTCAGGGAGTTTCGGATCAACAGACCAATTTGATTGGACTAGCTGGAGGACTCGGGGTTTCGGATCAACAGACCAATTTGATTGGACTAGCTGGAGGACTCGGGGAGTTTCGGATCCAACAGACCAATTTGATTGGACTAGCTGGAGGACTCGGGGAGTTTCGGATCCAACAGACCAATTTGATTGGACTAGCTGGAGGACTCGGGAGTTCGGATCCAACAGACCAATTTGATTGGGCTAGCTAGGACTCGGGAGTCCCGGATCCGATAGAGATCGGATTCGTCAAAATAATCTTGGCTTAGCCCTTGCCCCACCGGGGCCAACGATGGGCCCCTAAGGGTTTTTGGGATAGCAAAAAAAAACGACGAAACGCAACAACGCCGTTGAGGGCTCAATTTCTCACCCCATCATTTCCCCACCATCCCTGAAATTTTTAACCCCGGGTCACCCAAGGCCAGGTCACCAGGCGAGGTCAACCAAGGTCACCTCACTTCATGTGAACATGTGAAGTAATTTCTTACTGAATTCACGCAAGCTTTCTAATTTACTTTGCAGATTTGCGCTAACCCCCATATTTTCGGAGTTAGAGGGGGGGGCATCGATGGCCCCCCGGTGGGTTGAAGGTGGCACCGGACCTCCGAAGGAGCGCTGGTTAAACACGAATTAGGCCGGACTGGTCGGAAAACGTCGGAGGTTGACCAAGGTGGATATGAAATTCAGAACGACCACTATCATTGCAGGTAGAAACAAAATAATCAATTTCATCAAAGGCCTTCATTCGGGTCAGAATTTGGTTATTCAATGTTACTACAAGCCACTTTGCTCCCATCGGACATATGTTCCGGTTTTCCTGGACGGATCGGAGCTTACGAGGCGCACGTGGAAGCTGTTCACTGCTTTACGTTGTGGCAACCAGTTCCAGAGGTGCTGATGGCGGGGGCGCTGCTCATGCCGTCTCACTGCGCCACAGTGAGTGGCAGCTCTCATCCACCCGTCCTGTGCATTACCACCGCACCAAATGGTGACATTCATCAGTCGTACAGACCCCATTTCATGACGTGTAGTTCCGCTAAACCTGGAAGCTAAGTCCATATCGCAAAATTACTCCAGTTTTTAAAAAGACTATAAAAACGCACAATACGTTCAAACCAAGTTTGACTGGGCGGTAACTGCGATCATGAAATGTCTGTAAATAAAATCATACCAAATCATGTTGAGGACAGAACAGGCCGGTTGTGTGATTTGTATATGACAGATGGACACAACATACTGCTTCCAGCCGGACTTATTTTTGAGTTCACCATCCGTTCGCCAAAATTCGAAAGTCTTTCATGAGAATCACCGCAAGTGTAGGAAATATACTCCGGAAGGGGTTAGAGTGGGAAAGTCCGGCAGCCGGGCGGCTGACACCCACCCTGCCCATATACTGCAGGCTGTCCCCTCACCTTGTCAATATACTGCAGGCTGTCCCCTCACCCTGTCGGTATACTGCAGGCTGTCCCCTCACCCTGTCAAAATACTGCAGGCTGTCCCCTCACCCTGTCGATATACTGCAGGCTGTCCCCTCACCCTGTCGATACACTGCAGGCTGCCCCTCACCCTGTCCATATACTGCAGGCTGTCCCCTTACCCTGCCGATATACTGCAGGCTGTCCCCTCACCCTGTCCATATACTGCAGGCTGTCCCCTCACCCTGTCGATATACTGCAGGCTGACCCCTCACCCTGTTGATATACTGCAGGCTGACCCTCACCCTGTCGGTACACTGCAGGCTGTCCCCTCACCCCGTCCATATACTGCAGGCTGACCCTTACCCTGTCCATATACTGCAGGCTGACCCTCACCCTGTCGGTATACTGCAGGCTGTCCCCTCACCCCGTCGGTACACTGCAGGCGATCCCCTGGCCGCGGCGGCTGCGCATCAATAATACACTCCTGATTACTCTGGACGAACACGTCAGTGGTCAGGGCTCCGTGGCGGTGTATCCATGGTCCGCCCTGGTGTGTCCTGGCACCCGTGTCCCAGGTGTCGCTGTAGGTGTCACTTCCAACCAAGGATCGAACAGTCACACCGGGTAAACCAGCGGCCACTGATCAGGACACCGACGCTGTGGTGTTCATTCTGAGATTTCAAAAGAAAACAATAGGAGCGCAAACGTGCAGAGGTTTGAGATAATCAATCTGGACTACCCAAAGCCAAGGTTGTAATAATCTAGCCTTCTATTAAATTTTAATCCTCGGCGTTAACTGATATAAAATATTTCAAGCTGGGCAGTTTTAGCTGTTCAGTGAAATATTCCAAAAAGTGCATAAGTTCATGTTCTGGGATAAAAAGAATTAATATCAGCTGCATTTCCGTCTTCGATGATTCAGAAGCCTCTCATGTTGCTGCGATTACTGAGCAATGACGTCATTACATTACAATCAGCCGATGATCGGTTATCTGCTTCACGCAGAAGGAGTCAAAGCTCACACCGGTCTCAAGTGGCGCGAACCCGTGACATTCACCCTCGACTGGTTGAACCCAGGACGCTCTGGAATAGCATTTGTATTATTTTGAATGTATGCTGGTTGAAGATACCGGGGTCAATAACGGAAAACAGGTAGGCGCCTGGGAAGACAGGCCACGTGGGTATAGGGCCTGCTTCCTGAGTTATGGGCTCCGGGTTCAAGCAACGCTGGATTCCCAAAACAAATACAATACGATCTCCTCCAGCCTTTCCAACGCTGTATCCCCTGTTACAGCGCTGTTTGAACGGCTCGACATCGCCACCGCGGCCGGCGCCTGGTCCCTAAAGTAGATCACGGCCAAGCAAAATTAGATGCGATGCAGGCCGCCCCGAAAATTCCTCTCGACGGAGAGAAACACGATGAAAGTCGGCGGCGGGGAGCCACCTTCTGTATCCCACCTGGCCTGGTGGAGAGGATCCGTAAACAACCACACCAATCTTCCCTGTAATTGGTCATGTGTTCCTGTTGGGAGTGGCCATAATAAAATACAAACGGAAACAAATAAATTCAGAGCTCTTGACTCGCAGCCGGTGCAGAACCATAGCTCACAGCTAGATCTAAGATCTAGCATTGCAGTTGGGATATCCGTTCTTATATGCGGTCTGTCAATCACTCGGTCAGTCTCAGCCAATAGAATCGCAGGCACAGAAGCCTTTTAGAGTAAGTCACGGACCGGGCGTCCAAATGGATATCCAAACTACAAGCCTGGCTCGGGAGCGCTTTTGGGTAGGAAGCTCTAGTTTCCATGTATTGTCCATGATTGTCTGGAGGCGTCCGGGACGGCCTGGATTACATCTAATTTTTCTTGTCCGTTTCCTACTCTTGGGACCAGGTGCCGGCGGCGGCACCGAAGGCAAGTTGTTTTAAAGGCCCTGTAACTGGGGCCTGAGAAAGTTTGCTGCGCTGTATAATCGTTCGTGCGAAGCTAACTCCTCGATTAAAAATGGTATCCAGGCATGTTCTCTGTGTTTCACTCTGTCGCGTTATTGGTGAAGGGAAGTTGGAGAAGTGTCACCCTCGCGTCATGTCCAAATACCATCCTCAGTGACATTCTCACGATTTTTGCATGTAAAAGAAGTGAGGGATTGGCGACAGCCCTAACGATGGAAACCTCGTCCTTCTTTTCCGATGTTCACTTGACCAGAGAGGGAAAGGAAGAGAGTTGGAAGAATTCAATAGATTTGCAGCTACATATAAAAATCGAGGACAATATCTTCCTAATTTTTGAAAACCGATAGTGTACCTATTTTTTTGCTGTAAGTGTTGCTTTGAAAAAAGTGTTTAGACTGCCAAGTCATTAAGTGGGGCTGGCCACCCAATTTCTCCAGAGCGGGAGACCTCCCCCGTGGTAACAACCCTTACTAGTGTCATTGACTGATTCTTTTAGCTGTGCAATGACATACCTATGTCAAGTCCACATCATCACAAATTTATCAAGGCATGCATATATATATATATATATATATATATATATATATATATAATGCTAGTAGGGTGCAGTTCGCAGTCTTCCAAGTTGTATTTCTATTGGTATATCACATTGGTCTGTTGTAGAGTTGTGTTGTCTCGTGTTATGATGTTTTTCATAGCTAGTGTAGCTGTTTTCGGTGAAGTGTAACATATCCTGAGATATATTCTATCTTTAGGTTGAGCTGGCGTACAGTTTCGAAGGACTATCTTCTGAAGTGCTGTCACGTCGCCCTTATATCCTGGTGACATTTGATTCTTGTAATATATTGTATGGGTTGCTCCAGCTGGATGAGTTCCACCAGGTGACGATCCGTTGGTATCGTCACCAGCTGGTGGTGATACCAACTTATCACACTTATCACACATATAGTGAATGTGTGATAAGTGTGAGAATAATTCAAGCGGATGATAGTTTGAGAATAAACCGAAACCGGTCCTCAGATGATATTTTGTAGAATTATTAGATACATTTTAATCATGAATGTACTTTTACACAAACTAATGAAGAACAGCCAACCAGAATAAGAAATATTGAAACATCCAGAAGAAAGATCATTAACCCAAAGGCTACGGTAATATACTTTGAAAGGTTGTAGCAATTGCTTGTTGCATTTATTCTATACTCATTATATACCTCCATGAGTTGCTACCATATGTTTAGGCATATATAGCGGGACACATAACGTTATCTACGGGTTCAACATGGTATAATGCTACCTATGAGAGTGATATAGAGCCCGCCTCCATCTCAGCTCATCCTTTGGCAGTCTCGGCAAAAATACGGGCGATGAAGTGAACTTAAGTAAGCTTACTTTAGATAAGGTTGGACCATTTAAGGAATTCTGCCCCTAGGGTGACGTCACACAGCGGTATTGCAGTGATATGGCCGCACTAACGAAGGCATAACCTTTATGGCCGCTGCAGGCCCAACTTTAGATGCATATATTTTTGATTAATTGGAATTAAGTATTCTTAAGGGGATACAATTTGGAATAAAATTGAATAACATGAAAAACTGAAACCCTCTAAGGCATACTGTACCCGTCAAGTACGTGCGAAGTTGATAAATTTCAACACGGGGCCCTGGGAGTAAAGGAAAGCTTCCTGACCAGCGTGACATCAGAGTGAAGGTGGCCCCGGATTGGTGGACGTGAGATCAAGATCATTCTGAGATCAACATAAAATACGGCTGAGCCAGCAGTCAAGAAGCCTTTTCGCGGGTTCAAATGGGTAAAGTTGGACTGAGATGGTAGTCGCTAACTTCTCCGGAGTTTACACCTACGCTTAGATTGCTTTTGAGATTACGAAAGGTCAACACAACTATGAGGTCATCCGTTCATCGACCCAGTCGATAATGCTTTATCATTGCCCTATCGGAACCTGTTTACCGGATCTTCTCATTTTCAAATCTCCTCCCCCACTGCCCTAAAAGTTTGTTTGAAACCAAGTAAGATTGAAGGGCGCAGTAAAAAGTAGATCTATTCTTCGCAATCTGAACTTGCGCTTCAGTGCTATGCACTTGCCAGAATTGACACCGCAGACGTTGGTAAACAAGGGAGCAGAGACAGTCAAGGACAATACTCGGGAGAGAATGACCCAGAGCATTCCATGTGATAAGGATACACCGTGCCAATGGAATGCAGCCGAAATCTGACAAGTTACAAATTCTGGGAAATGTTGAACATACAGCCGGTAATGAGTACATTCCGCCAAAACTTCTTCCCTTTTTAATGCATGCAATACTTACTTAGAGCTTGTTTTTGCTCCACTGAATCCATTAAAAGGTATCTAAAAGTGTGCAGCATATATCCCCTAGTTATGCTTTCTTTCGAGCATGCTTGCTTTGAACTGAACATGATTTCTACACTTTTCGGCGAATCTTGTTTTTGTATCCGAAATTTCTTTTTGATTTTTTTCGCATTTTTGAAAAAATAAGAAAAATAATGAAAAATCCACGCACAGACAGGCCTTTTTGGGCCATTATTATTCTATGAGTTTGCTGATTTATGAGTGTCATTTAAATTCTCACGTCATTTTTTAAACAGAATGCAGGCAGGAGCGTATGCAGACAGCGTGGCTCCAGCCGGCAAGTTTGACGACCTACATTATGACGTACTACCAGCAATCCGGGGACCTACATTATGACGTACTACCAGCAATCCGGGATTTCTTCCACACAAGAGCCCGACCGAAAAGTGCTGTGAAAATCCTGACTGATTTACGTGCTTATGTTGTCAGAATCTGGAAAAGAATTTATGTTACAGAAATACGCGTTTAGGTAATGCCCTTTCCAAAACTGGAAAAACGATCGTGATATCTTGTTTAACACTCGCCCCACCGAAGGGGCCATCGATGGCCCCCTCAAGGTTTTTCCGGGATAGCAGAAAAACGACGAGGCGCAGCACCGTGGTTGAGGGCTCTACCTCTCACTGCATCATTTTCCCATCATCCCTGAAATTTTTTACCCCGGGTCACCCAAGGTCAGGTCACCAGACGAGGTCAACCAAGGTCACCTCACTTCACATTTAGAGCTCTGTAAGAGCTACATTTCAAAGTCGATCGATTTGAAACTTCCTACACTTCATGACCCCTCCAGGGTCTACAATGTGTATATCCGGGATTTTTCGATTTCGTGCCCTGAGGTCAGGTCACGAGGCGACCTCTCCCATTGGAAAAGCATGGGGAAAAGCTATTTCATGATATAAAAGCCACAAAAATGATTGCAAATACTCAGACTGCTCAGAACAACGTTTTTGGACACCCTTTCACGGATCCCAGGGGTCATATTTGCTCTTTGACTTTTCCAAGGTCATCCAAGGTCACCGGAGGTCAAAAACAGTATTTTGACAATAACTTTTGACCTAATTGAGCTAGAGCGGTGAAACAAACACCATCGTGTTTGTCTTGTCACCGGCTTTCATTTGATATACGGCAAGGTCACTTTTTGACCTTTCGTGACCTCAGGTCATATTAGGTCACGAGGTGACCTCTGGCGGTCAAACCACTGGCGGGAGGTCTTTACGTTCCACATAGCGGAAAAAGTACTGGCAATTTGCTATCAAATGTACTTTACCAGGCCTCAATAGCTCTAATGACATAAGAGTTATGCCCAGTTTGCTTAATCATTGCATATTTGAGTGAAAATAGCCGATCTTGACCTAATTTGACCTCTGGAGGTCAAACCATTGACCTGAGCACTAAAACATGCGAAGTAATTTCTTACTGAATTCACGCGAGCTTTCTATTGCACTTTGCAGATTTGCGCTAACGCCCATATTTTCGGAGTTAGAGGGGGGGCCATCGATGGCCCCCCGGTGGGGCGAAGGTGGCGCCGGACCCCCGGTGGGGCGCGGGTTAATTCTTTTGTATAGTAAATCATCCATTGATAACTTAAATTTCTTGAATGACTTCTTCAAAACCAAAGAGTAAAGCTCGGTCGCTCCGTGTGCTACTCTTTCCTCCACCTACACTCTCAGTTTGTCATTATGTTAAAATAAATTAAAAGGCTGATGATGATGATGACGGTAGAATTTTGACCTGCTGCGGTTCTATGAGATGTGATATGTGAAACATTGTAAGCTGAAACTAATTCAATATTGTTGAAATACTGAAGAACAGGTTTTGAAAGAAATTATGATTTTTAGTTTTTTTTTATTCGAAAACATTCCGGTTTTCGGTTTTCGGTAGGGGAAAATAAACAAATGGGAAACATAATCATTTCTGACACCGATATTCACCTGCAGTCAAACAGAGTTTCGGAAAATATTTGCAGTTGAAAAACAACTTCATGAATTTTGGAAAGAAATCGGTTTTTTATTCGAAAACCTATAGATACTTGTATGCTAAAACTTAAATATTATCTACCGACAAATGCATCGAATCGTCAATGGAAACGAGAAGGCGATTAGTGAAATACAAACATTGATACATTTCTAAGCACTTGTTTTCAAATAAACATCTTCCAAACTATTCTATCCTTATCATAGAGCATCTCAAATGTCATCTATGTGTCATGACACACTGTCCATGCATTGACACGGGAATTCTCTGTCTGTATTGCGACTGAACGTTTCCGCTCCAGTTTCAGAGATGCACAATGACGCTAACAGAGAACATCTTACCTTCAGCTGAGCTATTTCGACTGAGCTTTACAGCCTCTTCTTGATCGGCATCTCCCTGACTGCAGAACAAAATAACATCTGTCGGTTCACTGAACGTAGCCACAATAATATGTCGGAAGTGAACATCGGCGAAGACGACAGTCGTGAGAGGAGTGCTTGATTTCTTGGATATTTTTTGCAAGCGTACTGCTTTGAATAATGTATGTAATGACTTATATATAGCGAAATAGTAGCTATTGCCATTTTTGAAGCAGGAAATAGGTAATTTTCGTGTCTAAATAGTTCCCATCCATTTCGGATTTCAGACTGAGATTGAACTACCCTCATGAATTCTTTTTATATAAAGCCTCGAAGCTGGCGAGATATATGTGGCCCAATAGGTGAGCCAGTGGTGCCATGACGGCCCAGGAGGAGGAAGGTGGGCTTTGGAGGTGTAGCTGCGGGGCTCAGCAGAGATCAGTCTCACCTGTTGCCGGAGGGGTTGGTGAAGGGGCAGAGGTCCGTGGTGTTGGCCCGGCGGCGCCGCGGCGGTACCGAGCCGTCCGTCTCCACTCCTCCTGCCGGCAGCGTCTTCACCGACTCCGCCGGCATGGACAGGCTGCGCCCCGGCATCCCTGGCGGACGGAGTACAGCGCTGAAGAGGACAACCAAACGGCGAGCACAGAAGCGGTGTGGCTTTGAAGCTCCTCTGAAGCCTCAATTATCTACGTATTCATGAGGGAAAATATGCTAGCCCATTCAAAGAAATGCATGTTTTGATATAGAAGAATATTATTGTGATATTCCAGCCTCCGTCTGTCTCATGTCATTCTTGTTATATCTAGAGGTAGACAAATCTTTCAACTCGTCAACAATGCTGGTGACAAAAAACCGATCAGGTCGGTGACAAAATAGGCAAGAAAGTGCTCACCCCAGCGTGAGAAGTTGACGCTCAGCCTGTCAACACCTTATGGAAGATTAAGGGGGACTCAGAGAGCCCGGTAAATAATTCTCTTTTAGTGTCAAACCTATAATTCTTGTCACACAAGTTTGGTCCCAAATTCTGTTAGTGACACCTTGGCACTTTTTCCGACCTCTGCTTATATCTAGTAATATTTGCACACGCTTTCATGTGTTTTCCGTCTGCCCTCTTGATGTTGACTCGGCTTTTTAACAAGGCCTATTTGCGTGCCTTGGCGACTGCGCTCATTAATTCACAGCCTCTTAAAGGCTAAACAAAAGGCTGTTAAGCTGCAGGATGGCCCCGTTACGACTGCCCTGGGATTCGCCGCTGCGCTCGGCCGCCTACAGGCGCCCAGATACCACTGTTTTGCCGGAGGCTCCGCGGCCGGCTCAAACGTAAAAACGCAATGTTCTTCTAAAAGTCACACCTTCTTTTGCCTGGTGCGGCCTGAATTGCCACAGTTTCCGGCATACTTGAATTGCACGTTTAATCCAACAAATAGCACTGGCTGTGAGAATCCGTTTTTACGCATGCGTAAGCACCTCCAGCACCTCCCTGCAGGGAGGTATTTTTTGTGTAAAGCAATAACTGAGACACGACGCGCTCTTTCAACGGAGGAGATCCCGGTTCGGTCGAGCTTATTCCCAGGCAATTAATACTCTTTCCTTGGAGATACAAACAGCACGAATAACATCTAGGACATATATCTCTACACGTGCACAGTAAGGCAAAAATCACATGACCCACAACGCAGTGCCGCCAAGTGCACGTCCCGCACTTCAGCCCTGACCTTCCGCTCTTTACAAACCGATAGTTACCGATCGCCTTCCAAAGGCGGATCTCAACCCGCTACCACTGGGCTCTTCTCATAAATGAACGGGGAAATTGCCTAAGTTAAATAACTTTGTAAGTAATGGTAATACAAAATTTGCTTTGATGACATTGCGCTATTCCTGTCCCTTTGGGCCGTTCGGATGATGTGCACTAGGGACCTTACTGACCTAGACCTGACCACAGGTCGAGTAATTCTAGGATTTGACCTGACCTAGAGACCCCCACCCCAACCCCCTTACTGTTGGAGGGGGCCGTACCTGCGCGTCCTAAGAAGCCTGAGACATCGTTCTGAGGCTGCTAGTTATGAAACTGCGCAGAGGCACAATAGGGCCAGGTCAATGGAACTATTCCCTCCTTAACATGTATTATCCTCACGTAGATAGTTTAGCCTAAAATGTCCCTGTCTAGGTTTGTTGTATATGAGGAGGCTTGTGGGAAATATGGAGGGGGAGGTAGAGCGGTGCAAGACAGCTGTCAGAAAAATTTCCACCGGACATAAGCATTCATCAGTACCCAAGGCAGACTCTCAACAGGCTGCTAAATATCACTCCATCCCTACACTCTGTCTGAGGAGCAGCACTCCATCTCTCCGAAAGCTTCTGGGCTACATCGCCATGAGGGCGGCTGGGTCTGAAGCGGAGAGCGGCGGCCCGGGCCGGGACTCACCGGAGCTGGTGGGCACCTTGCTGGCCCAGCTGTAGCGGGCCGAGGAGAGGGTGGCGGTGCCGGCCGCCAGGGAGCGCTGTCTCCCACCACCAGACGAGCAGACGCCATTACTCTCCGGCTTCACGTAGCGCGGCAGACCCTTGAAGAACCAGGCGCCCGACTTCTTCCAGAGCTCGCGCGCCTCGGCGCAGATCTTGCAGACGGCGGTCCGCTCGGCAGTGGCGGGCGCCGCTCCAGTCTCCAGCACACACTTCTGACACACGCCCTGACGGCGCGACACGATGTCAGAGAGTGTACCGCCGGCTGGTACAACGCAGGCGGTGTGACAAATGGTGGTTTAGGTACCGGACCAATAGTGGCAGTAATAACTGTTATGGTTTAACGACGCGCCAACTGCTAATGTTAAGGTTAACTCAATCCTATTTGACGGTACACATACAGTTGGATATGCGCTGGGCATGGGTGGTTATTTATTCTAGCTGATCGATTTCTGACAAATTCCTGTCAGACTGAGATGACCAACCTTAAAATTTTGGGGAAAGTTACGAAATTGATCAAGGATGAGGTGAGCCAAGTAAGGCAGCGGCTTCGCGCCACCGTTTTTTTCGTGCCGCCGGAAAAACCCGAGGAGGTGTTTGAACACCCCCCACCAGGGCGTCGGTTAAGGGTACAAGGGTAAAGTCACCCATTACTAATAAGTTTATTGCCATGGTCATATACGAAACAGGTACGGTAGGACGGAGCCTTTTTAGCCCTGCCCGTGTCCCGTCTCACCCCCATCGCTTTCGTTTGAGATAGGGCGGAACTCCACAATCACCATCGGCGCGCCGCCGCGACTATGAGCGTTGACATGCGTCAGTTATTCAGTTGACATGCGTCAGTTACCTTTCCCAGCAGTGAAAAAATGGACGGGAACAAAATGTTCCAGATATTGATATCAAAGCTCGTTTAAGCGATGAACAATGTGAAGGATATGATTTCAAAAATGCATTCCGTGAAAATATAGCGAAGACAAGTAAGTCACGGGAACATATAGTCCGGCGTTAAACATTAACCCTGGTGTCCATAAAAGGCATCCAAGCAGCGGGAGCAACTGCACCGTGACTTGAAGGTCACAGACAGAAAAAGAGCAGACTGACCATCGTCGTGAGCGATTGAGGACCGGCGGAAGCCTGCCTCTAGAGACAATAGATGATGCCCGCCAGCATCATTTGTCTTTCCCACAAGGGAACTGGCTGTCCTTGGAGATTTTGAGCCAAGGGAAATCGACGTTACGACTCCAACTTCATGACGCAGTGTTCCGTCTGCCCGTCGAAGGCATTGGCATTGGAGTCGAAAAATGGTTTTCTCTCGATAGAGCCATCTTTGGTCCCCATTTCCTACAATCATAACCACAAGCCCGGGAATTTCTCACGCCCTTTCTCCGTGAAGTCTTCCCTATGCCAGTCCATTTAAGCTTGTTTGACCCTTAACACGCGCATTGGAGGGGGGGCTCGGAGGGCCCCTACCTGTTTTCCAAGGTGACCCGAGAACCGCTCATAGCCGAAAAACGATACGTGGCCACATTTGATATAATTTAACGGCGCGTCGATTGGTGAAATAATTTTGAAAATCAGTTGAAATTTTTTACTTATAGGCTTTCAAAATCAGACCTGCATTTTGAGATCGCCATAAGCCCCGGTCGGACCAGTTCACTAGTATCGGAGACCGAGTGGTGACGTCATAACGTCATATAACCGGAATGATATGTCAAGTTCACCTAACATAAAGGTGTCACAGATCAAGGTCATATCAGCACTTTCAAGGTCACTGACCTCAGCGCTTCTGGTCAAATGGCGTTACCCGGTTTGATGTATATTATGCTATGATGTCATAGTTAAGGTCCCTCAATGCAAAGGTCAAAGTCAAAGGTCAATGTCAAGGCAATGCAGTCAAGAAGGTCAAGGTCAAGGTCAAAGGTCATTTTGAAAGGTCAATCCTCATTTCCCGCCAAACAGTTGCTATAGTGCTAGTCATAATGTATATTATAAGTAGTATACCATATTGTGACCTTGTAGATCAATGGCCTTTAATGACCTTGACCCCAAAACTATAGGGAAGCTTTTTGTGATCTTCCCGCTATGACCCTGGACCACCTTTAGATTATTTCCGCCTTTTTCCCGCATAATAACGACATTTTCCACTCGATCCCCAGCATGGCCAAGATTTGACCTTTATGATCTCGTTTGACCTTGAATATATTGACCTAGGTCAATAGTAATTGGTCATGATGTAGTTCACCATAGCCTACACCACCCCCAAATGGCATTTTTCTACGCAGCCTAGTTTCCGAGATTTTAGGGTGGGCCTACCAGCCCCCTCACGTGCGCGTTAGTGCCAGACCCCTCTCCAGTGCACGTGTTAAGGTGGCATTATAACGGTAACATAATCTTTAAATTTGATAATTATTTGAGCCTTACATGCGCATCTCCTACGACTTGACGCGGCACCAGACTTCATTCGTGAGCTTCAGAGGTCAGTGTACATTTCCTAAGTTTTTACTGGGCGTCAGACGGGGAAAAGGGCACGATCAGGGTTCAAGAGGGCACGTATCAACAGTTGAAAAGGCACTCTTGTTTTCTTTATCTGGAATTTTGTTTCGTGTCTTGCACAATAAACCTAGTTAGGGGCGCATTACCGCTTTCAGAAAAGAGCACAATAGCAATTCCCGAAGGAGAACCAGGTGCTCGAGTACTCAGACTGCAATGACACTGATCCCCATTGGAGTCGCATACGAAGGGCTGGGGACCGTTGGGAGGAGCTGGGGACCAAAAATAAATGCCAACATGAATCCACTAGCGCTTCACATCAGTTCCGTACCAAAGCAGCTCTGTTCTATCTCTTTACATAAAAGATCACCTCACAATGGCCAGCACGGCATTCATCACACATACTGTTGTGGGCGTAAGGAAAGCCTGGGCGTAAGGAAAGCCTGGGCGTAAGGAAAGCGCGGGCGTAAGGAAGGCGTGCGCCAAAGCTTGGCTCCTCTGAATGCCTTAAACATTCGGTATTCTGCGAGGCAAGAAAGCTTAAGACATTAAATTTCAAAGGTGAACCATCTCCACCCGCGCTGTACAGTAGTCCCTTTCCGTCAAATGCTATAGCGCTTTATTAAAGCAGTCTCTTGCAGTGCGGAAACGCTTCCTCGCAATTATAAGTTTCGACGTCAGTGATGAGATCTGCACGTCGAAGTTGCCAGCCACAGAGTTCACCCCCAGTGTCAAACAATTCAGCCGCCTCACCAATCAGTGTCAATCAGCAGAGCTACGTGGGCGCGTTTCGCCGATGGGGCCTATGAATAGGCGGCTGAGGCGGGAGGCCCACCTTTTTACAGTCGCGGCAGCGGACGCGTGCGCTGGTGACCAGCACGCCGAAGCGGTGGCCGCAGAGCAGGCAGCTACTGCTGCCGTTACCCTGCACGTGACGCTTCATGTTCTCCAGCCGAGACACCAGCTCACTGTCGGCACACAGCGCTACCGTCATTCCAGCTTTCCGCTCCTATCCGGCTCACTGTTGGCAAACAGCGCCGCCGTCATTCCATGTTGCTGCTCCTGTCCGGGATGATGGTGCCGGTCTGCTCCCAATTACACGGGACGCGAAAATGAGACATGCCTTATAAGTTAGTCTGCCAGAAGACGGCCGTCACATCAGTTTTCCAGTTGGATCCTGTAGTCCAGACCTGGACGGGATTTCAAAAACAGCTAGGATAGATATGAAACATACTATAATGCCTTGTGATCCAAATACGAAGTGGGCATCAACTCACCCGATACGTATCTGCTCGCTCTTGTCGAAACTCTCAGCCTTCTGAATGACACCCACGATGGCGGTCTGTTCCCTTTCATCTAGAGGAGCGGGCTTGTTGGTCGCCTGGAGACAACTGGTCTTCAGCGACCAGCCGGATTTCAACCTGACCAGACAAAGAAACCGTCCAACACAAAGGGTCCAGCAGGCATTCAAGAACACTCAGACAGAGAGTCAATGAGACGCAGTCGTCATTAAGGGTCAATGAGATGGGTTCGGCATTGAGGGTCAGCAGCGCCTACGGCTGAGGAGCGCGGTGGAGGTGCTGCACTCCCCATCCCCTGCGGACTGCCCAGTATGCACGCAGCTAATATGCTTATATTTGCTCCAGTTAATTGTACTACTGGAGTACCGGTATATTTCAAGCTTTAATACGAACTTTGTTTTTAATAATTTGGTTCAATTTCGGATTTTGTTTGATAATAAGAAGAACTGTTAGAACTGTCAAACGAGAGCCACCAGTCTGTTTGCATTTTTATACACAAACATGTAGGTACAATTGAAAAAAATGAAAAGTTTGCTCTCGGATTCTACTATGCTGCGGCGGGGACCAGGATTGTAAGCTGATTTTATATGTTTTTTGTGCCTACCTCCTCGAATCCAGGATGCAGAACAGAGTGCATTCAAAGTGATTCCAAGTAATTCACAAGCTCTTTGAAATTTTCTCCATTCTGTATCCCAGAGGATTGAAGTTTTAGGCAAAAACAGCATTATCAGCATTATCTAGCATAGTTTCCGTTTCCGTCGCGTCATCAGCTTCATTTGAATGAACTAAGCTTTGCGCATCTATCTAAAGCGCTCTCGGTCTTTGTGACGCAATACCAGCGCGCCGACAGCATTGTGTGCCTCTAACGTAGATAAGTCTCCTCAAAAGCACAGCTCAGCGCCCGTTCAGCCCCGGGCTGCTGCTTATTCTAGTTAGCTGATGACGCAATGCCTGTCTCACTGAATATATTCCCTGGTACATAACGCGTTGCTAGGATTTAAAGCTATCATGATTATTCATTTAGAGTTGACACGTGCATGTTTTGTCACCATTAGGCATGGAGATAACGATACTAATCGATGCGACATCATCTAAGACATGCGGTGGACAGGTGAGGAGATGGTACTGACTTGGCCCGCAGCGCCAGTTGCCGGTCGTTCGGACACACCCAGGAAGTGTCCCGCGCCTTGGATCCGGCCTCCATCCTCCGCCTCAGCTGCTCTAGCCTCGCCTTATCCACCTGGCCAGAGTGGGAAGGTAGTCAGTGTTGGGCTCAAGTATCGTCGAAATGTCACAGTTACAAGATCTGCTTGTTTGGCTCTGTTTATGGATTTATTTGGAGTGTTTAAAATCGTATTTACAGTTCGAAGGCTGATAGTTTTCGCAGTGTTGTAGTGAGGATAACAATTATCATAGAAAAGATGGTACCAGAGCAATCCCATTGAATCCAGGATGCAAAATTGCACAAATTAGAAGACCTTTGACGTTGCCTAAAGCCCAGTGGCTGCAATTGCTGCTAACAATGGCCACGGTAGTCCGAGCTGTAGGTGTTATGCTGTTACAAGGTTCCGGACCGACTCTGGCAGTGACATTCAGGTATACTCGGAGTCACGGAACGCAGGCACCGTGCCTCCTCTCCCCTTGCACGAACCATGCGGGGCACCACCGCTGACTGGACGCTGGCGCCGTGCCTCCTCTCCCCTTGCACGGACCACGGGGGCACCACCGCTGACTGGACGCAGGCGCCGTCCCTCCTCTCCCCTTGCACGGACCACGGGGGCACCACCACTGACTGGACGCGGCCCGTGCCTCCTCTCCCCAGACCACGGGGCACCACCGCTACTGGACGCAGGCGCCGTGCCTCCCCCTGCACGGACCACGGGGCACCACCGCTGACTGGACGCGGCGCGTGCCTCCTCTCCTTGCACGACCACGGGGCACCACCGCTGACTGACGCAGGCGCCGTCCCCCTCTCCCCTTGCACGGACCACGGGGAACCACCACTGACTGACGCAGGCGCGCCTCCTCTCCTGCACGGACCACGGGGCACCCTCCCCTTGTACGAACCACGGGGCACCACCGCTGACTGGACGCAGGCGCCGTGCCTCCTCTCCCCTTGCACGAACCACGGGGAACCACCGCTGACGTGCCCCCTCAGATCGTTCAAGGGGACAGCGCCTTATCAGCGCCTTATCCTGCCTTTAAGGAAATTTGAATTCTGGAAATTTGAATGATCTTTAACCCAGCACAGCCCAGCTCTTTTCGTACACACCACCGCCTGGATGGGGTGGGGTGGCGACCGGACACCACCGCCTGGGGGGAGACCGGACACCCCCTTCTACGATTTCGTGCCCCGCAAGTGATATGGAGAAAAACTGAAACGGCGCTAGAAGCACCTCACTCTCTTCTAGTTTGGAGCCGAGTTTGAACCATATCTGCTGAACCGCGATGTCACAGTGGGTCAAATTTAGAACAATTTAGAAAATACCCTTATAACTCGGGAACCACTAGACCAACACAAAGAAAAGACATCAATGTGTTGACCCAAGGATTCAAGTGATATGTGGCGGGATCTTGTAAGTCTCATTTTTATATAAATTTTGCGTTGTTCTGTACGACGGTGGAGTCGAGTCTCACTAAAGTCACAAGGGACTTGTCAGGAGCGACCCCACCACCGAACGAGCAACCCCTCAATGGAGGGTTAATTTAGAAGCCAAAGTTTAACGTCCCACAAAGCACAGGCGGCCGCCCCGCTCAGGTCACCCTCTCACCAGTCAGTTGCCAGCCGACCTGTACGTCGGGTAAACTATTGAGCGCCGGAGCGTCTCAGGAACCGATCCCAAGCCCGGGCATGCCCGCCACTGCATGCTAGCACGGGCCGGAGCCCAACGCTCACCAACACTACCGGGGCGGCTCATTGTGGTCTCCAAATAATGATCGTCCAATTTCACGTTGCATATCTTTCGAATTCTTAGGTCAAGTTCATTACTATCATACCAACTTTAAGACTGTGTCTTATTTCGTTCAAAAGCTATAGACACGAGCAATTTCGACAACAGTAACCTTAGGTGGCCTCTGGTGACCTGTTTACCTGACCTCAAAATATATGACAGCGTGCCAATGTTTCGTTTCAAGAGCTTTACAATGATGTTTAGAAGTTTGATCTAACTTTTCTAGGAGCCAAGCTACCCCTTGGTCTTATCAGCATCATTTAAGAACAGAATCATCCGACATGGGATTATACAAAAATGACGCCATAACTCGTTGACCTGACCTGACCTGATGTCAATATTTGGTCATAACTTGTCAAATGGAACACCTTTAAGGCCTGCAAGGTGACAATTGTCTCATTTCAGTCAGCTTAAAAAAAACGCGAAAAACCGGGGAAGGATCCCCATCAGAACCCCAGGTGGTGAAGGGAACAGACCTACAAAGTCCCTTATACTTTGTCTACGCCTGAAGATTTGTCTATACTACAGTCTACGCTCGGAGATTCCTTCCAGGTGTGATTCATATGTATATATTCAAATCTATGTAATACCTATATTTTCTATATCGAATGACCAGTTTCTTGGTGTAGGCTCTCCCATCCGCCAAGTTTTGCTGTGTGGTGAACACTAAAAGCATTGTGTGCGGATGCATTTCTTCAGAAATTGAGAGATCATGCAGTCGTAAGGAGATACCTTTGCCCGGTGTGAAAAGATTGGGATCATCAGCCTGAGAGCATTGGCTCAATTTAAGCCTGCAGCAAGATAGTTAACAGATCGAACGCCGGCCGAGCGGATATTTTACGCGGAGGCCTCGAGTGGCTACTTTTTATAGGCGGTTTTAGGTGTTGAGTATCAGTGCCACTGTTTTTTTATATACAACTTTGCTTAGAAGGTACCTATTCATAAAAATGTCTATTAGATTCAAATGTTCTTCGTGGAAAAGCAGCACCTATCCCCAGTAGCCAACAGCTCCTGGTTTTATGCTTTCGTTTGTGTCAAACCATACCAGTGACGGATAAATCAGGGTCTCCTGAGCGGAGAGCAGCCCCTCTCTGTAGCATGGCTGGCCCGAGGCGTAAAGGAATAGGATTCGGGCTGAACACTGCTCTGAAAAATGTTAATTTTTAATCTCTGTTTGGTTCATGGCTTTGGTGAACGAAATTACTGAAAGGTTTAGTGCTACGCAAAGCCAAAGGTTGTATTTGTCATGCGACCGGTTTCGGGGCCATCTCGGTCCCATTATCAAGTGACAAGAACAAGATATAATCACACACACACTACATAGTTATATAAAACGTATTTCATAGCTCGAATCCGAAATAAAACACGAAGATTAATTGCCGTTCATCAGAATGTGGAGTAAATATCAATATTCTCCGTCCGTATAGCCAGACCTCGAATCATTCGAGGTCGGCTATCACGAAATGATATTACCCACGATAAGGGCTAATAATAATCTCAGTGTTTTGCATTTCCGGATTCGAGGAGGCCAGGACATCATAGAACTCATCATCATGCTCCTCGCCGCAGCACTTCAAAACTTAAAAACGTATTTCGGTAAACTCGATGGAATAATCTTTGTCGTGCTACTAGTTGTTCAAATATTCAACATCATGACGCGTGAGTGTTTTCTTCCATGATCCTCATTTGCGCTTGAGCAGGTCGAGCCAGCCTTGGTACAAGATATATTTGGCTATTTTCTATTTAGTTTTTCTCTTGCTGTGATTTGAATTTGGATGGCTTCTTTAATTTGGCGTTGTTTTGTTTCGGATTCGAAAGTGATTACTGGAATGGATGGAATAGATGGATGGAATCGATGCCAGATGCCAGATCGATGGAAGAAGAAGCCATCATGTCTTAGCCAAAACCACGTTACATCTGGCATCGATATATGGATGATATACCGCTTCGATGCCCGCTGAAGATATCGAACCTTTTCTTAAACACCTGAACTCCTTTTATTCATCCATAAAGTTCACGGTGGAAACGGAAAGGGAAGGAAAGCTGCCGTTCTTAGACATGACTCTATCCCGTTCACCGGAAAGTTGCATTACAACGGACGTTTTCTACAAAACGACTACAAGCGGTCAATACTTAAACTACCTGAGCCATCATCCACAGGCTCACAAAAGAACGGTCGTGCAAACGCTAGCCCAGCGGGCTTTCAACGTTTCCGAAGAGGCGACAGGACGTGAGAAAGAGCTAAAAAATATCAGATCTATGCTGGAGGATAATAACCATCCAGAAGAGTTCGTGAACTCAAAAATTAAGAGAGTTAAGAGACGCAATGGACCATATGTCCACCGCAAAAAGGGAAACTTCAACCGATGCACGAAGACTTTCAACCTCAGGACCAAAAACGTTCGAATTTGGGCTCTTGTTGCCTCCCAGCGGCTGGATATAAGAATGTCCGGTTTTCTCTCATTTTGGCTGAGATCAGGAAATTTCTGGCCAAAAGTGGAAGGGCCATGCCCCCTGGCCCCCCTTTCCGACGCGTATGCAATGGACCTAACCATGAAAAACCAGACACCCCAAGCCACCAACGCTGAAGAACGAATGCAGACCCTTGTAATACCATATCAAGAAGGAACATCGAAACAGATAAGAAGAGTGTGCGCAAAATACAAGATTAGAACCTACTTTAAACCGCAAAAACTCTCTGAAAACTTTTGGTTAAACCCAAGGACAAAATTCAAAATGCGAAGAAACCTGACCCCACCTACCAAATTGAGTGCACGGATTGCAGCAAAATTTATATAGGAGAAAGCGGGGGAATGATGTCGGTTAGGACTACTGAACACAAAAAGTCTCTAAAAGCCCTGAGGGAGATGACCTAACAGTAGGGATTCAGGCGTTGTCTGCAGGAGCGTGCAGGGGGTGGGGGCACCATGCCGCTCATTCCGGGCTGGGTCCGTGGTCTGGGTGACTCGGTGGAGGGTTTGGTTGGCCGACTCCAGCGCTGCCCTCCCCGTGGCTTTGCTATCAGCTGCTGTACGGCGGCGGTCGTTGGAGTTTTCATGGAGGTTAGCGCTGTATTTTGGAGACTTTTGAATTTAACCGCAATTTCTCTAGTGAGCCAATCTGGTATAGGATTGTTTTGGTGCGTTTAGCCTATCTAGCAGCCTGTCGGTGCGGGGCGGATCAGTGAAGTTACGGATCAGTGAAGGTTCGTTGATATCCATGTAAATAAAGTAGTTCCAAACTGCAAGCAAATATTTGTGGACAGCCGGTGATTTCGGGTCTTGAATAGTTTTCCATGGGATTTATCGTTACTAGAGGTGTAGGCTGCCGAAGTTCGTAAAGTGAGTGCGTTGCGTTGTATTTGCGTAGGAGCATAAAAATAGTGCCGTTTTGGAGCATTGTTTTGAGCAGCGGATCTTTCGGTAGCCTGATCTCGTGCGGAGCAGACGTGCGTCTCTCGCTAGGTAAGTCTCTGTCAGTTTTCGGGATCGGATCGACTCTATTCGCGTCTGTTTGTTGCTGAAATTGGCGTTAATACGTTTGCATCTTGAATAACGGTCTATTGATGTCTTAAAGTGGGCAAAGTGGTGATATAATTCTGAACTTCAGTAAGTGCCCGAGATGAGGTGGTGCGCGCAGTGATGCGCCGGGAGTGAGCGCGATTCGGCGCTGAGGTAGCCATCTTGGCCGTAAAGCTGTTCACCTGTCCTGAGTCGCCGCGGATGTGAATGGAAGGCATCAGTAGGTACGAAACCTCATTAGGCATCAACGTGGAAATCGTATCATTGAATAGTGAACTTGGTATAAAGTAGCCTGCAGTTTATTCACGGATAAATTGTACTTATTTATTGTTCGACGATTGTATGGTTCTTCCTCTGGTAGTTTCATGTGATAGCCGATAGTTTTGCTTAACCCTCGCCCCACCGGGGGCATCGATGGCCCCTAAGGTTTTCCGGGATAGCAGAAACACGACGAGGCACAGCACCGCAGTTGAGGGCTCTACCTCTCACTGCATCATTTTCCCATCATCCCTGAAACTTTTACCCCGGGTCACCCAAGGTCAGGTCACCAGACGAGGTCAACCAAGGTCACCTCACTTCAACTTTAGAGCTCTGTAAGAGCTACATTTCAAAGTCGATCGATTTGAAACTTCCTACACTTCATGACCCCTCCAGGGTCTACAAGGTGTATATCCGGGATTTTCGATTTCGTGCCCTGAGGTCAGGTCACGAGGCGACCTCTCCCATTGGAAAAGCATGGGAAACCTGTTTCATGATATAAAAGCAACAAAAATGATTGCAAATACTCAGACTGCTCAGAACAGCGTTTTGAACACCCTTTCACGGATCCCAGGGGTCATATTTACCCTTTGACTTTTCCAAGGTCATCCAAGGTCATTAGAGGTCAAAAACAGTATTTTGACAATAACTTTTGACCTAATTAAGCTAGAGCAGTGAAACAAACACCATCGTGTTTGTCTTGTCACTGGCTTTCATTTGATATACGGCAAGGTGGTCACTTTGTGACCTTTCGTGACCTCAGGTCATATTAGGTCACGAGGTGACCTCTGGAGTTCAAACCACTGGCGGGAGGTCTTTACGTTCCACAAAGCGGAAAAAGTACTGGCAATTTACTATCAGATGAACTTTACCAGGCCTCAATAGCTCTAATGACATAAGAGTTATGACCAGTTTGCTTAATCATTGCATATTTGAATGAAAATAGCCGATCTTGACCTTATTTGACCTCTGGAGGTCAAACCATTGACCTGAGCACTAAAACATGCGAAGTAATTTCTTACTGAATTCACGCGAGCTTTCTATTGCACTCTGCAGATTTGCGCTAACGCCCATATTTTCGGAGTTAGAGGGGAGCCATCGATGGCCCCGGTGGGGGAAGGTGGCGCCGGACCCCCGGTGGGGCGCGGGTTAAACTTGTTTGGTTAACCGTAATTGAAGTGTGAGTTGGCAGGTTGCCAGATACCTGTTTATTAGTAATATTGGTCGTTTATCTCGACATTTTTCTCTCGGCTGTTATCCAGCACAGTTCATGTCATGATCGTTCTCCGATATTATTTACGGTCGTTACCGACATATTGTTGGCTTGGACTGTTATCAGTGTAGTAACTTAGGAAACACTTGGTTTTGCAGCACGTTTTCTGTGGACTGGATTGAACTTATCAGGTTTCTAACAGAATTTGTTTTCGTCAGTTCACCCTCAACCTCATCAACCTCTGTCGACCTCTGTCGACCTCGACCTGCCGCCGGGCAATAAACAGAGGTGTTGAGCTCCGTTTCTTCATACCCCGTGGCGGCGACTACACTAACCGACCGACAACCAGAAGCCACAGCCGAACATTCGTACGAAACCGGACACACTATTGATTAGGACGCAAAAGTAATCACTTTCGAACCCAGAACAAAACAAAGCCAAATTAAAGAAGCCATCCAAATTCAAACCACAGCAAGAGAAAAACTAAATAGAAATATAGGCAAATATGTTTTGTACCAAGGCTGGCTCGACCTGCTCAAGCGAAAATGAGGATCATGGAAGAAAACACTCACGCGTCATGATGTTGAATATTTGTACAACTAGTAGCAGGGGGCCCAAATTTCGATCTAGTGGGACCAGGTAAAAATCTACTAACAAAAGTGACGTAGTTTGGGCGACAGAATAATGCTGTTCCAAGCGTTATGAGCAATAAAAACAAAACTGGCGTGCTTAACTCATCAGCGTTACCTGCTTTGTATATACCTGATGAATGAAACATACGAACTCCGGCCCGCCGGTTACTGATGGGGGGACGGGATTTTGCCGAGGGGTGCCTGGTTCCTGTATTCCATCCAATAACTTCTCGATATCAGCTAAATTGGAAAGCTTCAATCTAATAGAATTTAGTTTAGGTACTTGTCTTTTCTCCAATTTATTTAAAGCTTTATTACGACTCAATAACTCGTTAAAATTTTTGGAAACATAAGCTGTGCATTCACGTGTTTTCCCGTCAGCTAACAGGTAAATGCTTAGATTCATTTTTCCCTCCAACGCACATGTGGTTTTGTGGTTTTTACTATGCATACTTACTCAGCAAATTTTTGAAATTTGCAAGTTTACTCTGCAAATTTCACCGAGCAGATGACTATATCATAGGTTCTTACTCTTGCAAATACAAACTCATGACATTTTGCACGCTTATTTATTTCGGCGCACACATTTAAACGCGTCTCGCTGTCTGATATCTCCGTTAGCTCGGGGAGTCGGAAGGACGCCTTCAGTATCTGTAAACCTAGCAGGCACTATTATGCAAACTGCTTGCGCTTGCGCTGCCCCCTTTTCGCTGCTGCTGCCTGCTGATTTCGCTGGTTAATGTGTCGCAGGCGTATAAATGTTCTCGTTTGTACAACATGTCGAATAATCCGCTTGCCTTTCTAGGGGTGTTTCAGGACCAAGACACTGGATAGTCTTTTAATGATGCCTGGGCTACGGGAGAGACCATCCGATTTCTCGGCATGATACGTCGGATACGTAGAAAACTCCCTTTCAAGAGTGTTAAATTCGTCCAACCATTCTTTGGTTGGCAACCTAAGTTCACCCATGCTTGACAGACGAGTGAACAGAGTGGTAATGGGCGCACTCTCATCGGCAAAAGCAGATGGGGTGCCGAGACTTGGGTCAATGCCCACCGCCTTCGCAGCCACATAACCCGCAAAATGTGCCCTTGCGTACTCCTCTGCTGTTGCTCCTGTGCCTATGTCAATTCAAGAAGCTGATGCAGGGCCCGATGGCTCGGGAAATGTCGTTGCCTGTGCCGTTGCAGGCACATCATCTACGTCAGTGATGATGTTCAGTTCGGGAGTGATAAATAAATGATTCGGGAGGTTCGGGAGTGATAAACAGCTTCATCACCTATCAACTCGCCCATGAAGAGTATTTACTTCACTTGATTTATATCTGTTTAATACCGCATGCATAGTTGTCTTTTGTTGACAAACGCCATATGAAATTAATTATCGAAGCAACATACATCAGGATTTCAGCAAGAGAACGGGGGGGGGGTGATATTCAATTTTTGATCATAAACAAATTTGAACACTGACTGGGGACCACGCATAAATTGTGTTACGCAAAGGGAGGTGGGGAATCACTCACATTGTTATCAAACGTTACTCATGAGAGTAAAAATACTTAAAAGTTGGAGGGCCATTGTTTAATGCTTAACAATTACCAGGTCACTTAGTATTATAATTACCAGTTTTCATCACATTGCCGCCCCGGTAGCTCAGTTGGTAGAGCGTTGGGCTCTGGCCGCTGCTCAGAAGCATGCAGTGGCAGTGCATGCCCAGGCTTGGGATCGGTTCCCCTGAGACGCTCCGGCGCCAATAGTTACCGACGTACAGGTCGGCGGCAACTGACTGGTGAGAGGGTGACCGAGCGGGGCGGCCGTCCCTGTGCTTTGTGGGACGTTAAACTTTGGCTTCTAAATTAACCCTCCATTGAGGAGTTGCTCGTTCGGGTGGTGGGGTCGGGGTCTCCGTGACAAGTCCCTTGATGACTTTAGTGAGACTCCGGCTCCAGCAGCCTTACCAGGAACAACTAAACAAATTTTATAAAAAAACAATAATAAACGAAGTCTTTTTCAACACTTAAGAGCGAAATACCGAGTAAAAAATAGCTGGATACAGAACAATTTGATTGAAATGTTATTTATAATACATACCCCTGTTTCACAAGCTCTGGAAGGTTTTGGCTGGGTAATGCGGTGTCTGTTAGTTTCCGCGTCGGGTTTGCCGATGGTGTTAGTGTTGGATTTGTAAAACTAAAATCCCGTGCATAATCACTCTCAGTAAATAAAAGTGCGTCCCACAAATGCGAGAAGTGTTTTTAAGAATATAAATTTCACCACCTATGACTTCAATCCATTCTGTTTTCCTTCCATGATCCGATGGAAATCTCTGGAATGACGTCTCCGATGACCGGCTTTGCCTTCCACATCCTCTAACAACACAGACTGGCATGTTGCTGAAAAGTTCATCTAAGCTATTGTGTTAATATTAAAATATATATAACTCAAAGAAGCAGATATCTAAAAAAATATGACTATAGAAAATATGCAATCTGAATGCATCATCACAGTAGGTAATATCTGCCTTCGACACGCAACACTACAAAACAGAGGTGCTCACTACGCATATGCGAATGAAGTGAAGTCAGAAGTCAAGGTTGAGGAGTTATAGCTTGGTTGACAATTTTGGCCATGTGAGTGATTTATTTAGTTCATGCAAGGGTTCTGTAGCAAAAACCTGTCAAGCAAAAAATGTTCACTCATGACTTTAAATTTATTTGTTCCATATCGGGCATGAAAGTCAAATTGCAACAATACACAAAAACAAAGTAAATAAAAATAATCGAATTCCTTGCTTAGTAGAATCTATCAGCACTTTAGTAGTTCGAATCGAATCTAGTGGTACCGCTGACATCACGCCCAATAGATTTTGACCAACCTTATATATTTAGGAACCGTGACTAGTAGCACGACAAAGATTATTCCATCGAGTTTACCGAAATGCGTTTTATATAACTATGTATTGTGTGTGATTATATCTTGTTTTTGTCACTTGATAATGGGACCGAGATGGCCCCGAAACCGGTCGTATGACAAATACAACCTTTGGCTTTGCGTATCACTAAACCTTTCAGTAATTTCATTTTTTAAGTTTTGTGATAATCGATATCAGAAAGCGGGTATCCTCTAGCTACTATGTGATCGGTCTCTTAAAGGCTCTAAAAACAATAATCAGACTTTATTGATGAAACATCACTTCTAGTGCTGCTAGTTTCTAAAGTTCTAATTTCTGCCGTTTTCTCCCTCGCTTTTAATAACCGAGGCTAACATTCTACTAGAAAAGTGTTTGACCCTTCACCGCCTAGACGTGGGTCCGATCCGACTTCCCCCTTGTTTTTTTAGATAATTCCAAGTCCGTTTATATGAGATGCGCGTCACTTTGCACGTCTGCAGGGTAATCAAATTGACAATTTATAACCAAAAATTAACATCAGGACAGGTCTGGTCAACGAGTTTGACGTCATTTCTAAACCTATGTAATGCGATTATGGTTTTCTTAAATGAGGCTGACAAAACCAAGGTGTAGCTCGGTTTCTAAACTAGAAAACCTACATCAGGATTCTAAGCATCATTCGAAAGCCCTTGAAATCAAAATCTGCATACGGGCATCCATTTTCAGGTCAGGTCAGCAACAAGTTCACCAGAGGTCACCAAAGGTCACGGTTACCGAAATTGTTTGTATATGTAACTTTTGAACGAGACAAAATGCACAAATAAATTTGGCATCAAAGTACCGAGCATGGCCCGATTCAAATGATATACAACATGGCCCTAAGGTACCATTATTTGACATTGAGCTGAGGTCAAGGACACGATGTGACCTTTCATGGTAATGTTTCATATCATTCGAATCCTTGGGTCAAGACAAATTGATATCTTTGGATTTGTTCTGGGCCTAATAGTTCCCGAGCTATAAATGATTTACTAAATGGGTCAAAATTCGGCCCATTTTAGCCCTCTGCGACGTCACGGGTCAACAGATATGGTTCGAAATCGGTTTGAGTGTAGAAGATGGTTTAGGTGTTTCCAACGCCGTTTTAATTTTTCCGTTTCATCTCTGGTTCCCAAGATCTTACGGGAGGCCGATCGACCCCCTGGCAGTGGTAAGCGTGAAAAGAGCTTATGGCGGTGCCGAGTTAATAGAGCATATTCTTGAACATGTGGGGAAATCGTATAGATTGTGCTGAAAGGTACCCGAAAACAGGGACAGTCGCAACCCCTGTAAAATGTGTTCAAATATGGTCAGAAAAAGGTGCAATGCAGCTTGCACTGCTATGTAGAGCCCATGCAGCATTCAATGTACACGTTTTGAAGAGATGAATAGGTCCGCCTCAAGACATATTTTCGTTTTTAGGTATTGTGCTGCGCGATCTCATACCGCTTGTATGTAAGGCATGCTATAACCTTTGTCAACCTTCTGTGAACTTTGGTGACATTGTTTACCTTTAAAATTATGTTTGACCTTGGTCGACCCTGGGTGATCTCTGTGCAGTCTTAACATATTAAAGCTTGCAGGGCTTATAAAAAATCGGGGATCAATATACCCAAATTTTGAGGTTACAAACAATTTGCAGGTAACTTCTAGTGTTGAATTTGAATTCAGCGTTCAAAATATCCTGTTTGGAGGTAAAATGTAGGCATTTAGAACTTCAGCCACGTGTAAATTTTAAGCCGCCTCACCCGTAACCTAAAATGGTCCAATAGCTGTATGGTATATGAATCAAGGGTGTCTTCTCATTACACCGATGAATTTACTTTTTCACTAAATATAACCACTTACCAAATATTTTGATCAACAGCAGTCAGAGAAGCAATATCAGTCGTGAGTGGCAACAATCAGGCTTTTAACATGACTTGGAGGGTGGTGACCTAATGACAAAAGGGCATAATGATATTTATCAATTGCGAGCTCTCGCAACGAGCACCATACCAGTTTTTTGCACAGCTCTCCGTCAATTATAGCCCAATCACAGCTGGGTTTGCAATAAGCCCCCCTGCAAGGACGAGGATGGCAAAAACTGGAACCAATGCCAGGGTTAAAAAGGTCATCACACTAACTCGATTACTGGCAGTTTAGGCCGTATTTACTGACCTTGATTGGGCGTATAGTACAGTTCTAGGACTAATCACTTAAGCGAACGTGAAAACACTGCCTGGCCTCCACTTGCGTTACCTGAAAAATGTTACAGAAAATAACGCCAAACAATGTGTTGTTTCCTTGTGAGCCTCTGCACTGAAACTCGTCCCACATGTCCATTTTTACGTTCAACAAGGCAGAGTTACACCCTTCTCAGCGGCTCAACTCGTTCAAAGAGGTATGGTGCTGAATCGGTCAGCCCTTATACTTAGCAGTATTAAATATTCGTATTCAGCCCTGGCAGCCTACTTTTATGGAGAAGATGTTTCCCAGGCTTTACTATACCCCCTCCCCCACCTTAGGGAGTGTTACCCAATGACAGATTTCCACTGAATACCTAGATATTGGTTACGGAGTTATATGGTATACGGAGATAAACCTCTTACCATCCACTTACATTAGATACAACAATTACGGCCTCGCTGAATTTGGTGATGACGTTATGGTGCATGGTTCTGTTCGATGTGCTCGAACCTAGACAGAGAGAGAAACCTTAATCCTATGAAAGCTTTTCTGTGCCAGGTTTGCTGCACCGTGTGCATATGCAACGACATTGAAATTCATTCAGCAGTGAAGTGATGAAATACATGACTTTTAAACGAAGTGAAAACAACATTGAACAATATACAGGGCCTGTTTATGCAAATTGTTTGAAATAACTGCGTGGAAGTAACTAGACCATATGAATACATGCATTTAAAAGCAGTTACCTTATCGACGTGACTTTTCGCTCCCACCCCAAGGGTGTTCAGCATGGACACCACCGCAGGTCCAGAAGCTATAGGAAGGGGCGGTGGGGGAGGGGGGTAATGACTGTAGGGTAAATGTCACTCCTGCTGTTTGGAAACCAGACAACTCAAGAATACCTATAGTGTGTCGATATTTCAACTAACTTTCTCCTTTTCACTCATGCTGCTAGTAAATGTCAGAACTCTAACAGAGTTGGCAGAGAAAACACCTGGCAGAAGCTGGAGAAGCAGTTTGTCCGTCACCTCTCCGCCCGAGAGGTCACACGCCTGGTGACCGAGAGCTAACGCTTCTCTGGTGCTGACCTCGTGGAGAGCTAACGCTTCTCTGGTACTGACCTCACAGAGAGCTAACGCTTCTGTGGTGCTGACCTCACAGAGAGCTAACGCTTCTCTGGTGCTGACCTCACAGAGAACTAACGCTTCTCTGGTGCTGACCTCAAAGAGAGTGAACGTTTCTCCGGTGCTGACCTCACAGAGAGTGAACATTTCTCCGGTGCTGACCTCACAGGGAGTGAACGTTTCTCTGGTGCTGACCTCACAGAGAGCTAACGCTTCTCTGGTACTGACCTCACAGAGAGCTAACGCTTCTCTGGTACTGACCTCACAGAGAGCTAACGCTTCTCCGGTGCTGACCTCACAGAGAGTGAACATTTCTCCGCTGCTGACCTCACAGAGAGTGAACGTTTCTCTGGTGCTGACCTCACAGGGAGTGAATATTTCTCTGGTGCTGACCATGTGGAGAGTGAACGTTTCTCTGGTGGTGCTGGGCTCACGGAGCAAAACAGAGTCACAGCGTCGAGAGTATCCGAATTTAAACAGTCACCTTTCCCATAAGTTTTAAGAAATATATTTTTACTGATTTGTTTAATGCCCCCCGAGCCACCTTCACCCTGGTAGAGGGTTTTCAAACGCCCCTCTCGAACTCTGCTCCTTTGCGGGATAGCAAAAAAACGTGAAAGCTGTTGGATAGCCTATCAAAATTCATGGAAAACTTCATCACTCACCTTTTGACTCAGGTCAATATTGAGGTCTTGGCAGGTCAAAGAAGGTGGCATGTTAGAACATAGTTTTGGGCTCCAGTATCTGACAGAGTTGCGTTAGAATTATTTCATAGGCACCATTTTCTTTCTCTCGTTACGGCGAATTGAATGATTTATAATATGACAATACTAGGTCAAAACATAAAATGACTGGACATAAGGTCAGGTCGAGGTCACCATCTAAACTAGCATAATCAATATTTAAATCAATCGATTTGCTATATCAATCCAAAGGTACGCAAATAAAAGCTTTCTCATCATTGTCTACGAATTTATTGACCCAAGTCTGAAAATCTGCTTAAGTAGACCTCTCAGAGGTCACAGGCTCAAACTTGCAGAATAAACATATGAAATGAAGGGGCTTAGAATTCCATGATTCGGAGAATGGAAAGGTATTCCAAGCGGTATCTACAGAAATATATAATTTGTTGGACCAATTTCCGTTTTCCCCATGCATTTTGAATGGAGAGGTCATGATCCGCACCTGACCCTAGGTCATCGTTATGAAAAATCCAGGAACATACGTTGTAGTACTCGGTGGGCCCATTATGTGGTATAAGTTTCAATTCAATAGATTCTCCTTTTATTACTTATGTCACCTTAAACATTTTTTGAGGTAGGATCACTTGACCTGCACTGGTGACCTGACCTGAGATGACCCAACTTAAGATTTTGTGGAAAGCTGCAAAATTGATCGAGAATAAGGTGTGCCAAGTACGGCGGTGCTTTGCGCCGCTGTTTTTTTGTGCCACCGGAAAAACCAGACGGGGGTGCTCAAAACACCTCACACGGAGGTGAGGGTTAATATGCTGTCCAAGGAACCAAAATGGGGCAACACAAAAAGAGGGAAGTGACGCCCTATAATTTTTGCCAGGGAACCTTCCAGGGACCAAACCTATTCCAAAGACCGATTGCGGTGCTTTACTTCTCGCCAGTGATAACTCACCAAGAGCCCAGCGCCGCGGCAGCGGTTGAATGTCTGAGCGCGGGGCCCTCCGCGCGGCGCGTGTCCACTCTCTTTCTCTTTACACCACGCGACCTGACCGCCAGGCACCAGCCGAGCCACTGACGCCGGCGGCAGCGGTGTGATACTGCACTGGACCCGGGACGCACGCGCCGCGCCGCCCCGCCAGCGGCACTGCATGCTTGTTTCAGTCAATGATTTCGTTCGGGTTCCCATGCTCCTCGTTGCCAAACGGGTGTCCGGGGTTACGGAAAGCATAAACAAAGCTGTGACACAAGCTATAAAATAGTGTTTAAAAGTGCTGGCGTTGAACTTAGGCGGGCAGAGTGTAAGTATCAAAGTTGCTTCCCACTCACCTGGGTAAGATAAGAACCCAAACACTCTGAAAGAGCTGAGTCAATCTGCAGCCAGTGAAGTAGCGTCGGAGATGATTAAAGTTTAGAGCTGAAGAGCGGTACTGTAAAAGTTGACATTTTAGTGAACCAATCCCAAGGAGAGACGGGCGTCCGTCCCTGGTCAAACACCGCACCGAGCTGATTGGACGAGGGGCTCACTTTCCAGGAATTCTCCCTCAAACTTGGACCTGTCACTCCCCAACTGGGAGTGATAATTATCAGAGGCGTGGATTTTCTTAAGAAATGATTTGGTTTGCCCTAATTTGAAACAATTAACAAGTTTCCATATCCCATCCCGGCTCACTCGCCCTTCGACTCTTGCGAGCGCCACGGCCGGTCAGCACGCAACGGGGATTTTCGAGGGTGCCGAGAAGCAGAATACATTTGTAGCCGCTTCCGGGGCCGACTTCTTTGTGATGATTTTAATACTTTCAAGACATGTGTGGTTAGATTCGTAAATGCTCGGTAGGAACCGCACTATCAGCTCTTATCTGTTTTTATGTTTTTGTGTTTCTTATATTTATATATTTTACCTTTACCGTTTTTAGGAAGTACACTGTCTCGATTCTTGTGATTTAGATAGCCTTTTAATGCTTTGACTTCGCCTGTGAGTGGATTTTATCTGTTGGCGATTATTTTGAATAAATAGATAGATAAATAAATAAATAAATGAATTCCAAAACCCGCAATATGTGAAGGGGTAGTATAACTTAAAGTGTGTTTGGTCTTCCCACAGGCGTGCATAACTGCATACAGCTGATTTCAAGTTCTTAACATAAAAACATGAAAACCAAAAGGATTTTCCAGCACTGCTTCGACATTTCTTTGGGGTGCCGGAGCACCCAAAAAGATGTAAATCCACACCTCCGACAATTAACTGCCCAATAAGAACGGTGTTATATACAATGAAACGGCAGCGAAAATAAATGTTTCAAGAAGGATTTCTGCCGCTGCTGAGGCTACCCATTCCTTTCCGCTGCGAGCGCTAGAGAGTCAGTTCAGTCACTCATGAGGAGAGATTGGAATTTCATGTCACTATTTTTAATAAGTCTATTACACGTTCTATTTAAAAATATGATATGTTTGATAGAAGTACACAAATAGGTAAGCGATTCTTCATTATGCCAGCATTTAGTCTGTTACCGAAAATGGCATCAAAAAGACGTCACAACCCGCATACCTCCAAAAATAACATTCATATACATATTTTGAGTGGCCGTTTCTTATGTACTGTCCATATTTGGAGGACAAATCGACATGGTAGCTGGTTCTTACCAAAAGAGGAGCTAAAGCTGAGCGGTCATTAACTACTCGGGAGGCTTTTCGCTATGTTGTAAAATATTAGCTCCGATGGTTGGGCAAATAAACACCAATTGATTCGCAGTGCTTGCTCCTGTTCACCTATCGGTCTGTCTATTACTGTTTGATGTTGTATTTAAAATAGTCAGGACACACCTCGGCAATAGGTATTTTCTCGATTGAGATACTAGCATGTAGCAAATAAGGTATTGGACACATAGGCGGATCCAGGAAGGTGGCAAGTGGGGGCACTTGACTCCCATCGATTGATACTCTGCACTCCTTGAAAGGTCGATGGCGCACCCCACCCCCTGAAATTCCGCTTCCCACTCACAGGATGCGCGTTTTCCGGCTACAAGGAGGTTCTCGGCCACCTCGGAAAAACAGGTGGGGAGGGGGGGCTCCGAGCTCCCTCCAGTGCGTGTTAAGAATTGGCGACCCCTGCTTAAACGGGGTCTCTGACTAAAGTGTCTATCCTGTTGAATATCCTGGAGCCGCCGATGCAAATGTTTTCCTAGATTCGGATATACTTACACAACGAACTACTACTTACTACTACTTACACAACGAACACGGCACCAGTCTTGTGCTGGAATATCAGGACCCTCACGATGAAATTCTGCAGACATAAATGGCTTGAACTGCTTGACCTTTTAACTTCGCGTCCTGAGAGAATGGACAGGTGCTCCAAACCGATATCATCCCTCCCTCGGTCCCCAACTTTGAGCTGAGCGCCACAAAAGCGGCGCAGTTCAAGGCGGGGATTCCATCTGAACTTGGCCTTTGGCCTGAGATGTCTCAGGAGCCTCCACTTGAATAAGTGAACGGGCCTACATCGTTTCGCACTTAATGGGTATACTCACTGATAGCTCTCATTCGTGCTGTCTTCCCATGATCAGATCCGGTATTTCTGCTGGGTAGTTACTTGGCAGGCGTCACCCAAGATTACTTTACTTACGGCGTCACCATTCGAAGAGAGGCGCCAGTTCAGCTGGTGCGATCTATCAGGGGACGCCAGATCACACCGCAGGGCCTCTTCTGCTCACAAGTTTTAACACGCGCATTGACGGGGCTGAGCCACCTTCCATGACGGGGGCGGGTACCCGCCCCTAAGATCTCGAGAACCACGGTAGGTAGCGAAAAACGGTAAACGGTGTTTGGCTACCCATTCACTTCTCCATCGAAAACATTTGAACCATTTTTTGTCAGGTCACATTTAAGGTCACGAGAGAGCAAAACATGCCCGTCATAGGGATAACATGTAAAATTCAGTTTTTCGGCCATCACATCTGAACAAGTAAAGATAGAGCAAAACGACTTAAACCCTATGAATCCTCTTAGCAAGCCGAATCGAATGATATATAATTACCTTCTAGGTCAAATCAAGTATTTGACCTGACCTGAGGTCAGGTCAGGGTCAAATTATATAAAATGCATATCATTAGAACCGCAAAGCCCAGGCGAGTCTAATGCAGCTAAAATAAATGCTCTATCACCATCCGTTACTGAGTTATTCCGTAAAAACCATTTTTCCCATGTATTTCCAATGGAGAGGTCATGCCTCGTACCTGACCTTAGGTCATCGATATAAAAATACCGGAACATATGTTAGAGAACTCGGTGGGACCATTATGTGATATGAGTTTCAATCGGATAAGTTTACCCTGCTCCGACTTATGCTATCTTAAACTTTTTTGAGGTCGGGTCACTTGACCTGTACTGGTGACCTGACCTGAGATGACCTAACCTTAAAATTTTCACAGAAGTTGTAAAAATGATGAGGAAAAGGTATACCAAGTACGGCGGCGCTACGCGCCGCCGTTTTTCTACTATCTCCGAAAAACCCGAGGGGGCGGGTACCCGCCCCCGTCAATGCGCGTGTTAAGAGTTTGAAGTGCTGTTTTGAGCGTGATAGTCATGATGATTATGCTATATCGAATTAACCGGCAATCGCTCATAATATAATGTAATAGAAAACGCCAAAGAGTATATTAGTATTTCGACTTCGTGTATTCTTCAGAAAAAAGTTTTGAATTTGAAAGTCATTGCAAACAATGATTTTTAAATTCAATTTGAATTTAGGGCGAACAGCAAGGAGGTACACGTGAAAACAATTTTTAACATCTTGTGAAGGATGCAGTGTGATGACCTAACTAAATATTTGTTACTTAAGCAATGGCATCTAAAAACTACATGCTACCGAAACTACACACACATTTAAGTACCGTCTGCAACAAACCTATGGATGTAACAGTGAGTAAAACAATTTTCAGCGATGGATGTGCGGTGGTGTGGTGAGTGACGCTAGGAGAAAATAAGAGGGTAAGTATCTAGGAGACCACACCATATTATATCACGCCACTACACGCATCACGGACAAAGACTTCTCAATAAAAATTATTCATGTTTGTAAAGACTCGGCAGAATGTAAAATTAAAGAATCAATAGAAATCCGAAACCGCAGACCACACATAAATAAGCAATTCTCCTCGTGGCGCCTCCTACAACCAGTACCCTACACATACAATTATACCACTTAAGACCAAACCACCACACATAAACACTCACCACACTACCACACATCCATCGCTGAAAATTGTTTTACTCAATGTTACATCCATAGGTTTGTTGCAGACTGTACTTAAATGTGTGTGTGTGTGAGTTTCTGTAGCATGTAGTTTTTAGATGCCATTGCTTAAGTAACAAATATTTAGTTAGGTCATCACACTGTATCCTTCGCAAGATGTTAAAAATTGTTTTCACGTGTACCTGTGTGGATGCGAGCTTGCTGTTCGCCCTAAATTCAAATCGAATTTAAAAATCATTGTTTTCAATGACTTTCAAATTCAAAACTTTTTCTGAAGAAGACACGTCGTCGAAATATTAATATACTCTTTGCCGTTTTCTATTACATTATATCATGAGCGATTGCCGGTTAATTCTATATAGAATAATCATCTTCTGCTCACGTCATTCAAAGGTGGGGTTGGGTAGGGGTATGCAGGCATGCACACAAAGCGTAAAAGTTCTTTCAAAAGAGGAAGAAGAATACATTCTGGTTTCCTCGAGGAAGGAAACCTTAACAAGTGCATTGACGGGGTTTCGAGCCACCTTCGCTTAGACAGAGGGGGGCGGGTACCTACCAATCTGAGATCTCGAGAACCACGCTAGACAGAGCGAAAAACGGTAAACGGTATTGGATAGCCCATTCAAATGTCCATAGAACATATTTGAACCATTTATTGTCAGTTCACATTTAAGGTCAATAGAGGTCAAGACATGCAATTATAGGGATACCATGTACAGGAGAGAGTGGTAAGACAGACATAGTTGTGTCTGAGACTGTGTGTCTCACTCGCTTTTCAAATGACGGTGATGAAATTTTGCTTTAGACTTCAGTAAACATTTGCTTGTCCCTGCGCTTAAACATACTAGGATCCGTGCATACTGCATATTCCTACGAGCAGTATCGTTAACCGTAGAATGGTGCAAAAGCAGGTCTTACCCCAATAGGCGGGGTGCTAGAAATTTTTGACAAAAACCTTACCATGTTGACCAAAAATGAGTTCTGAAACACTTTGTAATGCATTATTTCGATAACATAGCTGACAGAAAACTATTTTGCTGAATTTCAATAAAAATGTAATTTTTTTCATTGGAATCTAACAATCAATAATTTACAGTTCCTAAGCTAGTTTGCAGCTCACTCTAAGACTGATTCCTTTCAACCATGTAAAAACAGCAGCGGTAAGGATTATAATTTTTATGGTGATATAATTTTACACTCCGGGCTCGTTTTGCCCCATATCAATATGTTAGAAAATTTCATTCTTGTCGATCACCCTGCTGGAAAATATAAAACTTCAACCACTTAACGAATGTGAACGCTCTCCCGAGACAGATTTTTCATATTTGGCTATTCAAGTAGGACCAGACACTGTCAGAACGTTAAAATCAAAACTACTAACAGTGGTAGGATGAACCACCAATTTCGTTTTATAGAATTTTGACAAAATAAAGGGTTAAAAATTCGTGTCATTATGGGGCATCCAAAGACACACTAATACAAGTGATGCAACATTTATACCATTGCTGTTTTGGTCTACAGAACCTGCGCCCGTCTTAGCTACCATGCCCGTCTTACCACCCTCTCCCCTAAATGAAGGTTTTCAGTCATTATATCCGAACTAGTCAATATGGAGCAAAGTAATCTGTGCCACTGGAATCCTTGCAGCAAGCAGAATTGAATGGAGTATGGTATGACCTTACCAGGGCAAATCAGGTCAAATCTAGGATATGGGCTGACCCGAGGTCATGTCAAGGTCAGACTAGGTCAAAATGCATATGATTAGAACCACAACGAGGCGGAAAATGTAATACCGTTAAAATAAGTGCTCTATCACCATCCGTTACTAAGTTATTCCGTGTAAACCATTTTCCTATGTATTTCCAATGGAGAGGTTATGGCTCGTACCTGACCTCAGGTCATCGATGTAAAAAATACCAGAATATGTTTTGGAGAACTCGGTGGGGGCATTATGTGATGAGTTTCAATCGGATAGGTTCCCCCTATTCTGACTCATATTATCTTAAACTTTATTTGAGTTGAGTTGACCTGCTCTGATGACCTGAAAAGTTTGTCAAAAATTGTAAAAATGATCATAGAATAGGTATGCAAAGTACGGCGGCACTACACACCGCCGTTTTCATTCCGTCTCCAAAAAAGCCCGAGGGGGCAGATACCCGCCCCCCGTTAATTCGAGTGTTAAGTAGCTTTGCATGCGAGCGCAACGCTTACGGTCGTGCGGCACCCTTGAAGGGAGTGTCCCACTTTCATAATGGGTTTTTAACTGAGATATCAGTTTTGTAGAGCGTGTTGAGAAACCACTAATGGCATATGTGATTTCACCCAAAGCTCTCTGCATAAAATTTCCGCCAACTTTAAAGCTTTAAAGTAAAGGGACTTATTGCCTTATTTCAAACCTTGAAGGAAGACCTTCCATACGATAAACGATTCCACCTTCCATATGTTTGCAGTCAGTGACGGCGAAATGTCCGAACTTAAGGGGGAACACCATAGACTTTTCAACCCACTTCTTTCCAGTCAACGCCATAGGATTAGTGCTAGAATTTCTGATTTAAGAGGGAGGGGGCACTGTGCCTCGTACAACGAAAGGAGTTTGGAGGTTGCTCTGTGTGTCGTAAGTGACGTTGTAGTGGCACTGGGTTTGTATGTACCTCTACCTGTGGGTAAGGCAGGGCATTTTTTAAGGAAAATTCAGTGGGGGCATTTGTTGCGCTGGCTATTATAGTGCTTCAGGGGATCAAGACCCCATTTTGAGGAGGGTTTAATAAAACTAGACGCGTTAGTGTTAAAAAATGCTTGTGTTATTCCATGCTACTCCAAATTAAAGATGCTGCCCAGGGCTGCAAAATTATTTTTCGGTAGAAAAGGTCACACCGAGTTAGAAAAAGGACCACAGAGGGGAACAATTTAATTTTCACTAAAATAGCCAAATAAATACCACAAAAGCCAGTTTTGAGTCGAAAACAACCCCTAGCGGTAGTCATAAGCCCACAGGAAAAGTGACTTGTATCACCGTTTAAAACTAATTGTTGACAGTTTGATATTGACTGGACGCAATATTTTTAGGTCAATTCTCATTTAATAGGAAGCCAGGGGTGTCCCTCCAATCCTGCGTGACCATCAAGTGATTTTATCCACATAACCAGAGCATTTGTTAGCACAATTCATCATCTTGGCTGCACCACTCCCCGCCAACATTTAATGTTTTCTCTCTTTTCCAACTATGCATTTTGTACTCTTGAGCAGTGGCAGATCTAGGATTTTGGTAAGTGGGGGAGTGCAGAGCCTCAGAGGGCGCGCTTTGCCATCAACTTTTCACCCAAAGAGGGCCTATAGTATTGCATCCTTCGCGTCCGGTTTTCGGTGCATATAATTTTTGTGGATCGTGTTTTTAACAAAGTCCTATCCCTCCCACCCACCACCATACCAGTTTTTCTTCAGCTTTGCTGCTTTTTCGGTGTCAGAATATCGTATTCAAGAGCGGAAGAGGTCAAAAGAAACCATATTTATACAAGGGACAAACCAGAAATAGCTTAGGTGCCAGCTGCTAGAAAAAGGGGCAAAAAGGCCAGATTCCAAGAAAAGGCCAACTGAAAAAATCGCACGGCCAAACACGACAAAGAAGGCCCAATTTGATATATTTGGCAACAAAATGGGCAACCTGACAGCCTTGACGCTGTTGCAATGTATTCCAAATGAAAAGGTTATTTTCTTATTTTTCTTTACGGGTGTGGAAAGGTAAGTAAATTCCTAAAGTAACGAACACAAGTGGTTCATAGGCTAAATCGAGATAAGTTTTATGTAAATACCTACTATGATGCATGGCTGTTGCTGTCAAAGTCATCTAGGGAATGTAGTACAAAAACCAGCTATTGCATTTTTAGGCTTATCGATGCACCAAATGTCAGGGTCATATGGCGTTATCAGCTCTTTCCTTGTTGGAAGGGTTTCTCTGGAGACAGTTTGATGATTCGAAGGGCTGTGGCCGACATATAATTTCTCCCAATTTTAAGCATCAAGGAATCGATGAGAAAGGCCAACTAACAAACTATCGACTTTGCAGAAAAAACTTGATGCAGCGGTCTCACTACAAATTGCCACAACAAGCGTCGGAAAAAGGGACCAAGGGGCCTGCACCCCCCCCCCCCCGCCCACTTTTTGACAAGCAATTTCCTGATCTCAGTCAAAATGGGAGAAAACCTGAAATTTGTATAAACAGCCCGCTGCGGAAAGCAACGAGGACCCCAAATTCGAACAGTTTTTTGGTACTAACGTGGAAAGTTTGTTGTCAGTATCAGGTTGAAGTTTGGCTGGTCCCCTCACTTTTTTACCGGTGGTGACGTTTATGTATGTTACCACCACAATAATAAATAAAAAGGCTAAGCACTTCACTCCGCCACAACAGCAGCTAGTCTTACGCGCTTTGACTACACCGTGTCCCGTGTAATCCACAAACGAGCTCTAAGTGCTCACAAATGACCGCGTGGCGTGTGAAATGGGAGCACCATACAAAATCGCGATACTGGCTGGGGTGTGGGCTACCGGTGGGATAGAATATGATGTATGATTGTTTGTAGGCCAGCGTTTATCTCCAACATTGTCATTATTTGATGCTTAGGCTGCTTTCCCGGGATGTCCGCGTAAATTTGCGTTTTGTTTCGTCTTCGCGCGATGGAGGAGACAGCCACGGACGTAAATTTTTAATAAAATTTTTGTGGATTGCCAATTTGGCACCCACAATAAAACTAAATTATTAATATCGGATGATGTTCTGTCTTATTTTCGTTATGTGAGTTTGCATTTGTTGAAGTTTAAGTCATCTCCTGTCTATTTCACTGGGGGCCAATTTCCGGACACTGGGGGGGGCATTTCGGCCGACTGGGGGCAAATGACCCCCAGTTAACATGTTAAAAAACGGCCTGGGGTAAGGTAGCTCAGTGTCGGGTAACTCATGACCAAGACAACTAGGGGGACAACAATGTTCGAAAATGCAGTCGACTCACATGTGAATCTACTCCGTTGATCACGTGACTAATTCAACAGCCAAATGGAGCGAGTGCTGGGGGCTGTACCGCTTTGAGCGTGCAGTGACGAGGCGACTCACCGGATCAGACCTCCCGCGCGGCTGAGTGTGCTTAAAACGCTTTGAAGATGATGCTAGACAGTGCAAAATATTGACGAGAGAGAGAGAGAGAGAGAGAGAGAGAGAGAGAGAGAGAGAGAGGAGAGAGAGAGAGAGAGAGAGAGAGAGAGAGAGAGAGAGAGAGAGAGAGAGAGAGAGAGAGAGAGAGAGAGAGAGAGAGATGGAAGAAAGGGAATGAACGCCTGGATTGAGAACTAAACCAAGATATGAGGACGTACGTAAAAGGTGTTTCATAAGCATCCAACCTATCTGAGCATCACCTTCTAAAGTGGTTCTGAAGTAATCTCTCTCTCTCTCTCTCTCTCTCTCTCTCTCTTAAATATTGGATGTGTAAATCTATTAACACGTGCATTGACGGGGGCGGCGGGTACCCGCCCCCTCGGGGTTTTCAAAGATAGCAGTAAAACGGTGGCGCGTAGCGCCGCCGTACTTGACATACCTTTTCCCTCATCATTCTACAACTTCTGTGAAAATTCTAAGGTTAGGTCATCTCAGGTCAGGTCACCAGTACAGGTCAAGTGACCTGACCTAAAAAAAGTTTAAGATAACATAAGTCGAAGCAGGGTGAACTTATCCGATTGAAACTCATATGACATAATGGGACTACCGAGTTCTTTAAAAAATGTTCCGGTATTTTTGATATCGATGACCTAAGGTCAGGTACGAGGCATGACCTCTCCATTGGAAATACATGGGAAAAATGGTCTTTACTGTATACTGAATTGCCTTGTCTTTGCAGTTCTAATGATATGCATTTTATATAATTTGACCCTGACCTGACCTCAGGTCAGGTCAAATCCTTGATTTTACCTAGCAATGTCAAATTATATATCATTCGATTCGGCTTGCTGCGAGGATTCATATGGCTTAAGTCGTTTTGCTCTATCTTTACTTGTTCAGAAGTAATGGCCGAAAAACTTAATTTACATGCTATCCATATTACGGCATGTTTTGACCTCTCGTGACCTTAAATGTGACCTGAAAAAAATGGTTCAAATATTTTCGATGGAGAAGTGGATGGGCTACCCAACACCGTTTACCGTTTTTTGCTACCTACCGTGGTTCTCGAGATCTTAGGGGGCGGGTACCCGCCCCCTCGTCAAAGCGAAGGTGGCTCAGACCCCCGTCAATGCGCGTGTTAATATACTTTTGTTTCATTAGGGTCACTCCCAACAGGCACACTTACCCAACTACAAGTGCCATTGGTGTGGGTGTTGGGTGAGTGAGTTGTGCCGTCGTGCCCGGATTGCTTCGGTGAATCAGGCATGACTATCCACAATGCTAACGCGTTTCTCTACTGGCAGGAGAGGCACGGACGCCAGCGTCACCTTTTTCGCAATGCAATCGGCGCGCACTGCCACCTGCCTACGCGGAGTAGACACTCCCACCCGTTCATTGTTAGCGCCATCTATAAACTCGAAACGTCTCAGCTTCCATTTATCCAGCCCAAGAAAACGACGTCCAAGTAACTTGTCAGGGAGTTCACTGTCCTCCTCGGTCTTAGTAGGACATGCGTAGCACCACCCATCGAAAGAATACAACATATGACCCCATGCAGGGAAGCTTCAATGCTCGGATGATTGGAGTTTTAGGTAACATCAGCTACTAAGACCATTTAGTGCCCAAAGCTTCAATACTCTAATTACCGCTTACACCGTACTAATGGTGGAAGCCAGATCATCTGCTTCATGGAAAATATCGCTTACATTCACCGATTTAATACGATGAAAATATTTCCGGCTTAGTCAGTCCCAAAATATCTAGGATTCGTGTTGGCAGCATCTCTGACATCGCACCCAACCAGGGACTGGTCAGAAACGTGTGAACACTAGTGGTTCCCTGCGCCTTCCAGGAAAGTAACTATTCAAGCTCCTTTGACAGCACGTAAGTCGGTAGAGGCGTACTGGGGTACCCACCTCTCACAGATAGGCGGGACGGCGCATGGCGCTACCACACCTGCACGGTGTCTCTGTTAACCCGCGCCCCACCGGGGGTCCGGCGCCACCTTCGCCCCACCTGGGGGCCATCGATGGCCCCCCTCTAACTCCGAAAATATGGGCGTTAGCGCAAATCTGCGAAGTGCAATAGAAAGCTCGCGTGAATTCAGTAGGAAATTACTTAGCATGTTTTAGTGCTCAGGTCAATGGTTTGACCTCCAGAGGTCAAATTAGGTCAAGATCGGCTATTTTCACTCAAATATGCAATGATTAAGCAAACTGGGCATAACTCTTATGTCATTAGAGCTATTGAGGCCTGGTAAAGTACATTTGATAGCAAATTGCCAGTACTTTTTCCGCTATGTGGAACGTAAAGACCTCCCGCCAGTGGTTTGACCGCCAGAGGTCACCTCGTGACCTAATATGACCTGAGGTCACGAAAGGTCAAAAAGTGACCTTGTTGTATATCAAATGAAAGCCAGTGACAAGACAAATACGATGGTGTTTATTTCACCGCTCTAGCTCAATTAGGTCAAAAGTTATTGTCAAAATACTGTTTTTGACCTCTGGTGACCTTGGATGACCTTGGAAAAGTCAAAGGGCAAATATGACCCCTGGGATCCGTGAAAGGGTGTCCAAAAACGTTGTTCTGAGCAGTCTGAGTATTTGCGATCATTTTTGTGGCTTTTATATCATGAAATAGCTTTTCCCCATGCTTTTCCAATGGGAGAGGTCGCCTCGTGACCTGACCTCAGTGCACGAAATCGAAAAATCCCGGATATACACCTTGTAGACCCTGGAGGGGTCATGAAGTGTAAGAAGTTTCAAATCGATCGACTTTGAAATGTAGCTCTTACAGAGCTCTAAAGGTGAAGTGAGGTGACCTTGGTTGACCTCGTCTGGTGACCTGACCTTGGGTGACCCGGGGTAAAAAATTTCAGGGATGATGGGAAAATGATGCAGTGAGAGATAGAGCCCTCAACCGCGGTCCTGCGCCTCGTCGTTTTTCTGCTATCCCGGAAAAACCTTAGGGGGGCCATCGATGGCCCCCCGGTGGGGCGAGGGTTAAAGGGAGATACGCGAAAAAATTATCATTGTGGTTTTTTGCTATTTGAAAAATCCTGATAACGAAACTTTCAATTATTTTTGTATCTTCGGCAAAATTTTGGGAGGCCACTCACTTATTATCGACATAGGTTAACAGTTCCGATAAAATGCTGAAACCTTCACCCATCACTTACTTTTCGAAAACTATCTAAAGTTGAAAAGTAATGCTTTTTTGTAATAAAAATGTCTGTTCTCCTGTATTTGTATTTGAATTAATTTTACAAAGCCTATAAAAAATACAAAACGAATTAGCTTGCCCTAAAAACGGAAAAAAACATAATTACTCAAGTCTTCAGCCGTTTCGTACCTCGGGTCTTGCGTCGTTTTCTACTTCAGCCCCATGATGACGAAACTTTTGCGTCAAAAAGGTCACGTGACCCCCTATGAGGTGGCTGTACGTTCTGATTAGTCAATTGTGATTTCTTAAAGTCCTATATTTTGGTTTTAATATTATTTTTGGCTGTAGCTTTTTTAAAATAACTTTTTATTTAATAGTTTTAAACTTTCAAGTCACTGCTTAGGAAAAATGGGACCGGTTTTTTTTAGAGAATGTGATAGCCTTAGCCGGGGTACGTCATTTACATCGATAAGAGGTGTACCGGCAGTCGTCTAGAAATGCTGACTTTGAGAGCAATTTTAAGGCATTTGCGGGCCGAATTCGCCAAATGAGAACTAAAAACGGACTTCTGAAACAACTTTTTATGACCTTTTGATCTAGCCAATACATTTTTTTCACGTATCTCCCTTTAACCGGTCTTTAACTCACCGGCAGCACAATTCTATAACCAGGTCATACCAGGCTACACCACCAGTACACGTCACCACTTCACTAAAAAAAGTCCAGAGGGCAGCAGTGAGGGCAGTTAATATAATTTATCTGATAATGTCACAAGTACATATGTGGTAAAGGGAGCTTTATATAAATGATCTGGGCCAGGTAGGGGTCAACCCCCACTGGAAATGAAACTATACATTTCTATTGCATTCGTAAAGTTCAACAATTTTGCCGAGAACGACAATAGAACGTTTATTTTGACTTTACGGTTTGGATTGTCACTGCAGCTCGAATTAATGTTAACCTATCACGCTCGATCGCACTTGACGAGAGGTAGTGTGTCCACTCATGTTTTATAGCTCTGCCCACCATCCGTTATAGCATACAATTAATTCGCATCATATCCATATGAAATGTTTACCCCTAGTTATCCTCTTGTGATAACACGATAATATTTCTTGTAGAGACCAAGAAACACTACATATAGACGCCCTCCGCTACTTAAAGGGAATGTGGCACCTTCACAACGTGATTTTAATTGAGATAGCCAAGTTGTAAAGCAGGTCGGAAAACCCGGTACTCCATATTTCATTTGTCTTGGAACTCGATATTTCCGTAGAAAAAGCTAAAACCTACCTGACACCAGCCCCCTCAGCCCCCTCGCCGGCGGCCATTGTTGTGAGCTACTGGTGACGACATATGCTGACGTCACTATGAGCATCAGCCAATCAAAGCCCTTGAAGCATTTCAAGTATGGTAGTGGTTGCCAGATCGTGACATCATCCACCGTCTGATATTTATTTCTTTTTCTAAAGGAGTATTTTTAAAAACCAAATATTGAGCTTATTGTACATTTTTAGAGAAATCATGAGTGGTTTCATTATTTTTACTAAAAGTACGCCTAATTACACTAAATTCCAGGATTCGACCAAGGTGCCACGTTCCCTTTAACGCGGTTTTTGACTTCTTTAGGGAAAAGAGGAAGGGTGGGTACCCATATTGGTGCCGCCCAAAAAAGCACGGGTACCCGAGCGTATTAATCGCTTGTTTCAGCAGCTAAAGCAGCACACTACCAGGGAAGTGATACAAACTAGAGCTTCCTTTATCAAAAATACCTTTTAGAAAGTTCACTTTCAGCTCGACAAACACCACTCTGAGGCGACTTCTAAAACATGAAAACATGTATATCTGTTCTGTAATTTTATATTTCCTCTAAATCCCATTAGAGCAAGACACCACCATGCCTTACTCGCATACTCTTCTCGCGCTGTTCTAGCCATCCATCCAAATGTAAAACGGATGAAGACTAGTCAACGTTAAAGTTTCGGCAAAACAAGGAGTGCTGCCACCTGCCAGGAGCATTGCTAGTCGAATCACCTCGATGGAGTGGCTGACGAACCAGCCCCCGCTCTCTCCACAACCAGCAGCTGTAGATTCTTGCAACATAGCTGATGTCAAGTACCAATAAACACGTACAAATAACATCACGAGTTTCATTCTTGCAACAGCCCAGGAAACACTCCCGCATCACCTGACCAGATACGCCAGCCTCAAAAGAACAGCCAAGGTTACCTGTCCGTGCGAAGCAACTAATCACTCTCTGCCATATTTTCAATAATAATCGGGACAGGAAACACACCAGCATATCGGCGGTCAGTTCTGTACACATCAACGCACAGTGGAGATAAGTCCAGATGGGAGCATATGACACAAATGTATGCCTAATCACACACACGCACAGGAGCTGAGGGGGCGCTACATGGGTTGGACAGGAGGCTGTCCCAGCTGCGAGGGGTCGCCGATCGGAGGCTGGCTGGGCTTGAACTGTTCCGCTGAGAGCCGAGTGAAGAGGATGCCGACGCCCTCGATGAGCGCCAGCAGCACGCCGCCGATGACGGCGCTGCCCGCCATGGCGGCCGCCCCGTTCCGTGCGGCCAGAATGCCGCCCGTGGCAGCGCCGCTGATGATGCTGTTCCACGGGTCCTCCTTCTTGCGCAGCTGCACCAGTGTGCAGTCGATGGTGGAGAACATGCCGCCCCAGACGGCGAAGTTGCCGCCGATGATGGGCGCGCGCGACTTCACCGCTACCAGACTGCCGGCGGCGCGGCGCGCCAGCCCGCTGGGTGCATTCCGGAAGCCTTTGATGCTGTGGAAGACGGCGCCGCCCAGGCAGCCCATGGTGAAGGCGCCGCCGCAGTCGTCCAGGATCCGCCACGGACACGGCTCGCGCGAGTACTCCTCCATGGTGGTCCTGAAACACCACCGTCATTCAGTCAATCAAATGGGAGGTAACATACTGGTGCTACATTGCATACACACCGACTCATGGTCCTGATATTAGTTTCGTGCAAAGTGGAGAGTGAGGCCCAAATCCCAAAACAGGTACCAAAGTCAAAATTATATCACATGTATTTTTTTCAGACAACGTTTCAGCAAGCCACATACACTAAGGTTTCTCTGGGACCAGTCCGCTGCTGTTCATCAAATAACGAGACCTGTCTACTCCTCGATTCAGTTTCCAACTGAGGCCAAATGGCCTGCTGGTGAATCCCAAAAAAGTAAAACGGGGAAATTTTCCACTTAAAACTGAGAATTGCAGGACAGTGCACCGACTCGTCGCCTCGCCTCCCAACCTTCCATCCAGAGGGGCCAGCTAAGAGGAGGTGCACATGATTGTGAAAGCCGCACGCTGCAGCGTGGGCGCCAAGAACTGGGCGGAGCTTTGCGATCGGTTTGCTTCCTGAATCCTCCAAATATACCCCCAAGGTCCTATCTATTATGCAAGTAACGGTTCGACAAGAATTTACGAAGGCTGAAGGGAACATGAGACTCCTTCCCTATTGAGACAAATGCCAAACAGAAAATATGATATTCAGATAAGTCATTTATACTATCACAATTCACATCTATATTCAAGTTCGAAGAAAACAAACCAAAAACAGGAGCGTAGAAAACGCATTTGAATCTGCACACTTCATTTGAGGCCAGCACAACATGAACACCCATTCCCGGACCACTTACGCCATAGCACACCAGCATAGTAAAAACATAGGACGTTATGGACCAGTCATGGTGCGAAAGAACAATGAATCTGGACAGCACAGAAATCACACACATATTGACAGCCAATTTAACCCACTAAAACTGTAAATTCCTCACAGACTCATTACCCATGAGCTTCTGAACAGTTTTCTTCCTGCCATCCACATCCGTTTCCATTTTTTTAGACATTCCTACTCTAGGGAAAGAGCTTACCCATCATTGGGTAGGTACTAGGCAGGTAGGAGAGAGTGTATAAACTGCGCCACCTTACTAATTGCGCTGCCCTAATGCAAAAAAGGTACAAGTGGGAGGCGATTTTGTACACTAACCTCCAGTTTCAATCACTAATGTAGACCTTACCCTAGCGTTTGAAGTATTCATGCAAATGAATGCATTTTAATCAGCTGGAGAAATGAATTCAACACTTCCTTAAGCATTCATTCGTGCATGTACTCAAAAGTACGAACACCTATGTCATAATCCAAAATCAATGGCTTTAATTACAATGCTAGAAATATTTTGCAAAATCTGGAAGTTTTCACAGGTCGTACACATTTAGGACAGGCAGCTTTGATTTGGGTGCAAAATTGTGCGATGAACGTGGGCATTTCATAATGCCTTTGGGCGCGTTAGCACCCGTCTTGACCAAAAAATTAGGTTTTAATCTAGTGTTAACTGCATACTGATACCACCTTAATGGATTAGGCGTGTAATCATCCGTTACTTTATGAGTATGTGTGTCTTCAGTGAAAAAATATATCTAAAAAACAACTGTGCTTTAATTAAATGCACCCTATCCCATTGCATGTTTTTTTCTCGTTTAGGTGACGGACGAGTCCTTTTATTGTCACAAAAAATCATCGTTCGCTGTCATTGAACACAGATCAAAGCTCCATTGACAAAGCAAATATCACCGTTGGCAAATTAGAACATAAGCACGTTTAGACATGAATATTTTCATTCACACTGGTGATGCATAGGCTACATCCGCATTGCTAGGGTTTTCCTACCTATTTATTTCATTATGATTATCCTACTGAAAGGCAGGAGTAGTACGGACATGTAGCAACATGAACAGTTTCAGCTGTCATCTCTTCAAGCTCGCACACTTTATAAGCCTCTTCAACGTAATCATATAAGAAGAGGTAGGCATACATTGTGCGCAGGCAGTGAGTTTGTGTGTGAGTGTGTGTCTGAGTACGCGTATGTGTGTGTGTCGAGACTATGCATGAGCGTGTGAGTGCTTGTATGCCTGCTTGCATTGCGAACACTTATGATAGAATGGTGTGCTTTCCCAATTTATACATAAACAAACACGCGCGCGCACATTGATACACACATGCATGCACTTACCACACATGCAAACAGGCATACAAGCACTCACACGCTCATGCATAGTCTCGACTCACACACGTGGAGACCTTTTATTGTCACAAAAAATCATCGTTCGCTTTCATTGAACACAGATCAAAGCTCAATTGACAAAGCTAATATCACCGTTGGCAAATTAGAACATAAGAACGTTTAGACATGAATATTTTCATTCACACTCGTGATGCATAGGCTACATCCACATTGCTAGGATTTTCCTACCTATTTTTTCCATTATGATTATCCTACTGAAAGGCAGGAGTCGTACGGACATGTAGCAACATGAAAAGTTTCAGCTGTCATCACTTCAAGCTCGCACACTTTATAAGCCTCTTCAACGTGATCATGTTACAAGAGGTAGGCATACATTGTGCGCAGGCAGTGAGTTTGTGTGTGAGTGTGTGTCTCCTAAACGAGAAAAAAACATGCAATTGGATAGGGTGCATTTAATTAAAGCACAATTGTTTTTGAGATATATTTTTTCACTAAAGACACACATACTCATAAAGTAACACATGACTGCACTGCACGCGTAATCCATTAAGGTGGTATCTCAATATGCAGTTAACACTAGATTAAAACCAAATTTTTTCCTCAAGACGAGTGCTAACGCGCCCAAAGTCATTATCAAATGCCCACGTTCATCGCAAAATTTTGCACCCAAATCAAAGCTGCCTGTCCTAAGTGTCTACGACCTGGGAAAGCCTCCAGACTTTGCAAAATATTTCTAGCATTGTAATTAAAGCCATTGATATTGAATTATGACATCGGTGTTCTTACTTTTGAGTAAATGAAAGAATGAATGCCAAGGAAGTGTTGAATTTATTTCTCCAGCTGATTAAAATGCATTCATTTGCATGAATTCTTCAAACGCTGGGGAAAGGTCTGGATTAGTGGTTGAGACTGGAGGTTAGTGACATCCTCCGCAAAAAACTACCAGCTTGTCTTCATCTCTTGTGTCAAGACTGTGGAACTAAAGAACATACAAATCGACTACGAGTACACCACCCAAGATCACACAGACTCTAACAGCTGGAGGCGCTTCTCCCCCATGAACGTGCGCTATTTCTCCCCAGCCAGTGCCTATCTACTGATTCGTTCAGCCGGAGGGGACTCGATGGTCAAGGTGTGAAGAGCAACAACGACGTCCGCCTCGGTGCAATCACCGTCTCTCTAGCACACGATGGTCAAGATGTAGAACCTATCCATCCGTGAGCTGAATACAATCCACGACGTCCACCTCCACTTCCTCGGCGCAATCACCGTCTTTCTTGCACACGATGGGACACGATGGTTAAGGTGTGGAACCTAACAAACCGTAAAGCTGTTGACCAACCTCGACGTCCGCCTCGACTTCCTCAGCGCAATCACGGTCTCTCTACAAACGATGTGACACGATGGTCAAGGTGCGCAACCTAAGCAACTGTAAGCTGAAGACCAACCATGACGTCCGCCACGGCTGCCTCGACACAATCGCCGTCTCTCTGGCTGACTCCCTGCGTTTGGTGACGGCGACGTCTGCTCACACGGTGACCTACACGCTTGGCCACATAGAACCCAGCAACCCTCTGCTGACCCCCCTTCCAGACCGGTGCCATCTGGGTGCCCTGAGGGATCCCGGTACGTAGATCCGAAAAGCAAGCGAATGTTGGAGGACCCGAGGCACTGCATGGGGAACCAATCTACCCAGGGCGAGTAGTCTCGTCGCTGGCATGATCCAGCGTTGCATAAACCCTGCTTTCTGCCCTCTCGGACAACTAGACTCGATGTGATCCGTCTCAGCACCCTGCAGGCTCTCTCTTCCCCCCCTCCCCAACGGCTGGGACAGATTTTCGGCCGGACAGTGGGTGAGTGAAATACCGGCCTCCTGGGCAGAATGGTCAAGGGTGTTTAACCTGCCCAGCTGTAAGCTGAAGATCAACCACAACGGCCGCCTCGACTGCCTGTGCGCGATCACCATCCCACTGGCCAGCTTACCATGAGCCTTTGGTGGTGATTACACCTACGCCGTACTGCCGGGAGCTGCGTGGCGTGAAACACCAGTATACTCTGGACCACACAGAGCCAATAAACTCGCCATTGTCTACTTTCTCACAGCCGATATTTGGCTGCGGGGGCCCACCAGACCCCCGGTTCGCTTCTGGAGTCTGGAGGCTGGACAGATGACAAGGTCCCTGAGGCGCGGTGTGGGTAACCGGCCCGTGCAGAGCTGCCGGCCGTCAGTGCCCTGGTAGGTATCTCGCTGGCTTGGCCCAGGCCCTTCGCGTCGCCTGATCAGACAAGCGGGATCCGTGTCTGTTGAATCTCCACACGGTGTAGGCCCTCTTTGCTCCCTTTCGCCGGCTGTTACGGATGTGTTGCCGGATGGACGATGAGGCTCTCAGTCGATGATTCGCCGAGGATAGTCGAGGTGTTGAGCCTGACCCGCTGTAAACTGGAGACCATCCATGATGTCAACCAAGACTACCCCAACCAGATCACCTTCTTGCTGACCTGCCCACTCTGTGCCTGTGGGAGAAATTAACACCCACACGATACTGCTGGAGCTCATTTCTTTCTGCTATGTTCATTTTGTTTCTTGTATTGCTCTTTTTTTCCTTTTGTCACTGCTCTTGTGCTGTTCCATTTATCTCACACTTTTATTTGTCCTTTCTGTTTGCTTTATGTGCACTAAGTGTCACCTCTGCACTCATTTCCCCTGGTTATGCTCTTAGTCTTGTTTTCGCGCTTTTGGTTTCCTGGTTGATGCTTTAGTTTTTGTTTCATTAACTGCCACTATTATTGGTTCTTATCTGGCACAATGTATGTGATCTTGAGTGTTTTGCTCATTTGTGACTAACATAAACAACATATGTGGGCCCACATATTCTGGATTATCTGTTCGCTCATTTTATTTTGTTTTGTATTGCCTCTGCTTTTTTTTGCTTTTCCACATTGTTTTTTGTGCTATTTCTGCTGACCAGCATTGTTACTATTTGTCCTATTCTCATAACATACTAATCTGGTAACATACTCACCTGCCTCACTTGTACTGTACTGTATCACTTTTGCTTGCCTTTCTCATGTTTCTTATCTAATGTTCTTTTCCTTTGCTTCTTTTCACCTACCTATATGAAAAAATTGATTGATTGATAGTGTGAGCAAGGCAACACTGGAAATCTAACAAATAATGGATGAATGGTGATAAAGACACTGGAGGGGGCCTTATACAACTAATAACGGAGGTAGTATTACATTGGGTGGGTAGGGATGAGTGCATTCTTCTCCCTGGTATATTGTTGATTGGTGAGAATTTCTGCCAGTGTGCAAAGTATGGCATTTTCAATGAGATCTCGTCGGAGCGAGTGCCCTTGGAGACAGAAGCAAGTGGTGCAAATTTCATCAACCTGGTGCAAATTTGTGAGACTGGTGTGAGGAAGGTGACACTGAAAACCAAACAAATAATGGCTATATGGTTATAAAGACACAGGAGGGGCCCTTATGAAAAGTCCTCAACCTACTTACTCATAAGAGAGGTAGCATTGCACGTTGCGGGTGGGAGTGGTTTTTCTCCCTGGTATATGGCAGATTGGTGCAAATTTTTGGTGGCTGGCTGTAAAATAATTTTAAATGGCTGGTGCAACTTGTCTGACCTACTGCCATACTTTGCAGACTGGATTTTAAATGGTTGGAGGTGCAAATTTGTGTGAGAACTTTAGATGGTTGGTGCAACCCTTCTGGCCTGCTGCTATACTTTGCAGACTGGAGGGTTCCAAAACTGAGCAATTGTGACTGGCTTGTTGTACCAATACTAGGTAGCAGTTGTACTTTCTTGACCTGATTTAAACTGAAGGAGTGCTATTTTGATGATTGACCTGGTTTCGTGCTGATTAAACTATTAATTTTTTGTCATAACTGTGGAACATCTTTGTGTTGGCTTTGACAGGGTACAACTTATAGGCATAACTGAAGTAAGACAAATTAATTATACTTATATTGGGTATATCTTTTAGAATACTACTTATTAATATTCTTTGTATTATTCCTCTCTATGATCATTCAAGATGTGAACCAATACATCAGCATTATCTTCTCTGGTCTTTCCCTGACTTGGGAAGTCTCAGCACAAATTAAATTATTCTATATAGCCTTTAACACTCGTCCAGCCTGTTACTATACTTTGCTGACTGGGCCTTCTAACTGGTTAGGTATAACGGTAAGCAAAATTATTAAGAACATCCAGGGATTGGAACTATGCAGAATCATGAACAGTTCATTACAACCATACCAACTTCGGTACAGTGCTAGTTAGGTACGTACCTCTGGCAGCAGAAAAATTAAATTCCCTGATCCGATCCAAAACGAAAATCAAGCTCAGATGTGGTTCGTGATCCTTCAAATTGAGACTACCGTATACGGCGAAAATGTTTGAACCTATTTCCCTTGACTTTGTCGGAGTTGACCTTATACAATCACGGGAAAAAATAACACCGCTTCAGACGTGGGGACTTCACGTACGAAGGACAGTAGAGCCGGGATGAAAAGAACGCAAAGCAGCAACACAATTCAGAGAATCCACGCTGTTCTTTTTTTACGACAGCGTGGTGAATATTCAGTGCTGCCAGATAGTTAAAATGAAAATCCTCCAAATTAATACTTAAAATTCTCTAAAAACCACTAGGCTCGACTCAGTTCGGCGATGGATCCTCCGCAGTTTCCGCTAGATCCGCCACTTTGAAACTAGATCCAACCTCACCGGGCATCGATAGTAAAGTGATCGTACATTCCTAAAGACCAGCAGGCAATCTGCTAAGCTACCCCGAGAACCGCTCTTAGACATATCCAGGAGCGCCGACGCGGAATTTTTACAGAGGGACAGACCCGCATAGGCGGATCCAGGATTGCCGATCGGGGGCACCTTCCGGGGGGCGCCATCCGGACCGGGGGGCGCCATCCGGACCAGGGGGCGCCACTTATGACCGGCAAAAGCTATCAGGTGGGCGCCAAATCCTATCGGTGGGCGCCGACTTTCGCATCCTGGGGGGCGGGAAGCGACATTTCAGGGGGGCGCCATCAACCTTTCAGGGGGCACCGAGGGTCGATCGGGGGGCACGTGCCCCCCTTGCCCCCTGGATCCGCCTATGCGGACCCGGGCTGCTGAGTGCTGCTGAACGGGGAGGCGAATTTTGAGCATATTTATCACCTGACAGCATTAATGACGATGAACCCAAAAATGGGGGGGACGTCCCCCTGGCTTGAGAACAGAGGGAAACGTCCTCCGTCCCCCCACTTTTGGCGCCCATGGACACCTTGACCGCAATGAAGGGTGTGGGGGTAGGGAAAGTTCCTAAAGTCCCCACCTATGTTTTCATGGGTGGCCGGAATAATGCTCGCCGCTAATGCTACTAAGCCACATTTGAGAGAGCTTATGTTTCATGTTTTAATTTTTGACCTGTAATCTCTAAGAGGTTATCTGGGGCTTTTTAAACAGTTTTCAGACTTGGATCAATAACTGCAGGAAATGGTGATACAGGTTATATTTTGGTATAATTACTTTTGATATCTTATTGTACGTCGATTGATATGCATATTGACTATGCTAAGCTGAAAAGTGGCCTTGACAAGACCTGAGGCCAGGCCGTCTTTGTGTTTTGACCTAGCACAGTCATATCATACATCATTTAACCCTTGCCCCGGTGGCGGGTACGAGCCACCTTCGCCCTGGTGGGGGGCTAAAAAGACCCCCCACGATCTCAAAAACTAAGAGAGCTAGAAAAAAGCGCAAAACGGCAATCGAAAGCTCTTCGAAAATGATATCGAAAATACTTGGGTCATTTTTCTTGTCAGGTCAATATCAAGGTGAGGTCAAAATAGGTCAAAATCGCTAATATGAGGTGTACTAAGAAAACCTCCTATATCTCAGAAACTATGATAGCTAGAAACATTTTTCTAACACCAGTCGAAAGCTCTTGAGATGTGCTTTCATTACAGTGGCATTCATTTTCGTGTCAGGTCAAAGCCTAGGGAGCTACAGGTCACTACATATTGGGCATATTCTTGGGAATGTCCATAGCCACCCATGCATAAGGGCGTTTACTTTTTCGCTAATATCTTCCAAACCAAACAAGATACAGCCATAGTTTGTGCACCATTGCAATCCTCTCGTCAATACGAATCGAATGATATATGATATTGCTATGCCAGGTCAAATTTAAGAATTTGACCTGACCCAGGTCAACGGTCTGACCCAACTTGACCTGGTATAGTCATGATGTATATCATCTGACTTCCAGTGACTATACAAACACTTTGGTGACAAAATAAAAGCTCTATCTTAGTTTATTCAAAATTTATAGAGAAAAACACCAAAAAATGCTTATTTGACCTAAGGTGACCTTTTAAAGGTCACAAGTCAAAAATTTTGGTATCAGCTTCAGAAATGGGCTAAGAACAAGTCGCAACCGATGTTTGAAGTTGATTCCATCCATACTTACTGAGAAAAGCTCATTTCGTGATTTTCCCCATGTATTGTCAACGGGGAGGTCATGCTCTGCACATGACCTTAGGTCACCAATATAAAAAATCCCGGAACAAATGTTGTAGCTCCTGGTGGGCCCAAGATGTGGTATGAGTTTCAACTTGATCAATTAACCCTTCTTTTAGTTATGCCGTCCTAAGTATTTTTTGAGGTGAGGTCACTTCACCTGACTTGGTGACCTGACCTGATATGACCTTGAGCCGAAATTTTCAGGAAAGATGTAAAAATAATGAAAGAACAGCTAGACCAAGTTTGGCGGCGCTGCGCGCCGCCGTTTTTTGGTCACTTCGGAAAAACCCGAGGGGGGTCTAAAAAGACCCCTCCACCCGGGCGAAGGTTAATGTGCCGTGATGAGAGGAAGCGAACGGTGCCTGAAAAATGATTCTAACTCAACTCTTTCAGACGCTAGAACTCAAAAACTCTACCCTAACACGCAACCTTATTTGACCTGGCATGACCTCAATATTGACCTGAACCAAAAAGTACTGACGTAACGTCGTAATGAATTAGTATGACTATCCAACTGCTTTCGCCTTTTTTCGCTATTTCGCATAGACGCCGCGTTCGAGGTGTTTGAAACCCCCCACGGGGCGGAGGCCCGGAGGGCTCGGAGGCCCACCGGGGTGGGGATTAATGGTATAACATCACAAGAACGTGTCTTTAGACATTTGAGATATGCTGCAAGTGCAATGTAGTGTCTAGAAACTTAACCCGCGCCCCACCGGAGTCCGGCGCCACCTTCGCCCCACCGGGGGCCATCGATGGCCCCCTCTAACTCCGAAAATATGGGCGTTAGCGCAAATGTGCAAAATGCAATAGAAAGCTCGCGTGAATTCAGTAAGAAATTACTTGACATGTTTTAATGCTCAGGTCAATGGTTTGACCTCCAGAGATCAAATTAGGCCAAGATCGGCTATTTTCACTCAAATATGCAATGATTAAGCAAACTGGGCATAACTCTTATGTCATTAGAGCTATTGAGGCCTGGTAAAGTACATTTGATAGGAAATTGCCAGTACTTTTTCCGCTATGTGGAACGTAAAAACCTCCCGCCAGTGGTTTGAGCTCCAGGGTCACCTCGTGACCTAATATGACCTGAGTTCATGAAGGTCAAAAGTGAACTTGCCGTATATCAAATGAAAGCCAGTGACAAGACAAACACGATGGTGTTTGTTTCATTGCTCTAGCTTAATTAGGTGAAAAGTTATTGTCAAAATACTGTTTTTGACCTCTGGTGACCTTGGATGACCTTGGAAAAGTCAAAGGGCAAATATGACCCCTGGGATCCGTGATAGGGTGTCCAAGAACGCTGTTCTGAGCAGTCTGAGTATTTGCAATCATTTTTGTGGCTTTTATATCATGAAATAGCTTTTCCCCATGCTTTGTCAATGGGAGAGGTCACCTCGTGACCTGACCTTAGGGCACGAAATCGAAAAATCCCGGATATATACCTTGTAGACCCTGGAGGGGTCATGAAGTGTAGGAAGTTTCAAATCGATCGACTTTGAAATGTAGCTCTTACAGAGCTCTAAATTTGAAGTGAGATGACCTTGGTTGACCTCGTCTGGTGACCTGACCTTGGGTGACCCGGGGTAAAAAATTTCAGGGATGATGGAAAAATGATGCAGTGAGAGGTAGAGCCCTCAACCGCGGTGCTGCGCCTTGTCGTTTTTCTATTATCACGGAAAAACCTTAGGGGGGCATCGATGGCCCCCGTGGGGCGAGGGTTAACCTTCGCCCGGTGGGGGGTCTTTTTAGACCCCCTTTGGGTTTTTTCCGAAGTGATGAAAAAACAGCGGCGTGCAGCGCCGTCAAACCTGGTCTAGCTGTTCCTTCATCATTTCTACATCTTTCCTGCAAATTTTAGCTCAAGGTCATATCAGGTCAGGTCACCAGGCCAGGCGAAGTGATCTCACCTAAAAATGCTTAGGACTGCATATCTATAAAGAGGGTTAATCGATCAAGTTCAAACTCATACCACATATTTGGCGCATCAGGAGCTACAACATATGTTCCGGGATTTTCGATATTGGGGACCTAAGGTCATGTGCAGAGCATGACCTCCCCATTGTAAATACATGGGGAAAATCACGAAATCACCTTTTCTCAATAAGTATGGATGCAATCAACTTCAAACATCGGTTACGACTTGCTCTTAGCTCTTTTCTGAAGTTGGTGCCAAAATTTTGACTTGTGACCTTTGAAAGGTCAACTTAGGTAAAATAAGCACTTTTCGCGTTTTACTCTATAAATTTTGAGTAAACAAAGATATAACTTATTTTGTCACTAAAGTGCTTTAATAATCACTGCAAGTCAAATGATATACATTATGACTATACCAGGTCAAGTTGGGTCAGACCGTTGACCCGGGTCAGGTCAAATTTTCAAATTTGACCTGGCATAGCAATATCATATATCATTCGGTTCGTATTGACGAGAGAATTGCAATGGTACATCGCATATGGCTGCATCTTGCTTGGTTTGAAAGTAATTAGCGAAAAGGAAACGCCCTTATGCATGGTTGGCTATGGATATTCTCAAGCAAATTCCCAATGTTCAGTGACCTGTAGCTCCCTAGGCTTTGAAATGACTCGAAAATCATTGCCATGATAATGAAAGAGCAATTCAAGAGCTTTCAAATGAAGTTAAAAAATTGTTTCTAGCTGTCACAGTTTCTGAGATATAAAAATGACCGAAGTATTTTCGATATCATTTTTGAAGAGCTTTCGATTTCCGTTTCGCACTTTTTCTATCTCTCTTAGCGTTTGAGATCGTGGGGCGTCTTTTTGAACCCCCCACCAGGGCGAAGGTGGCTCGTACCCGCCACCGGGGCAAGGGTTAAAGGCCAATAAATGACTTGGATTTTGGCATCTTTGAGCACGCAAATAGCTGCAGTATCATTAAAACGGCTTTTAATGTCCTTGCATGTTTCTGCTCATGCTGGTGCATGTCAAATCAAGTCAGTTCAAGCCACTGACCTTGACTGACTTCGCAAGGTTCAAGCTCAATAAGCCATTCTAGGGTTGTCCACCTGCACAAAACTGATACTACCAGCATGAGCGAACGTGGAAGTTATATTACACTCATAAAGGTCATTTAGGGCCAGTGACCTTATTCGACCTTCGGTGTGGCTTGTGACCTTTTGTGGCCTTTTAACAAAAAGCTGTCAAAGGTATGGTAGCTTGATGGCTGAATATCAATGATTTCCATGATTTGATGAAACTGGGACACTCTAAATCATGACTTTGTTTGAATTCATCGAGGCAAGACACCGTTAAATCACAAACGTAAGAGGAAAATACTTCGGTCAACGCATCACACACGGAGACATGCCATTTTCTCATTATACAATCGAATATGAATGGCCATGCCCCCCCAAACGCTGGAGGGAGGGCCAAACAATTTTTTCCCCCCCCAAACGGCTGATTTTTTTTAAAAAGGTGTTTACACTAGGTCTGTAGAGCAAAAAATATTCGCTCCCACCCCCCGCCCCCCCCAGGAGAGCGATCATGTACTTGGAGAGGTAGCTTATACTAGGTCTGTCGACCCCCAAATCGCACGTCCCACCCCCCTCCAGACATGGTTTTGGCCCACTCCCCCAAACTCGGGTCTGCGTCCGCCCCTGGCGTAGGGGTTCGCCTCGGGACAGCGTCCAAGATAGTTATCAAAAGCCGTCGCTGCCCTGCGAAATAACCCCCTTTTGACGGTCTCCACACGAGGCAGGGCAACATGTAAAAGATGGCTTTTCATCCCCCTGGTTCTCCGGCTGTGAACAGTTCTCCGGCCACCTCGGAAAATAGGCTGGAGGACTTTAAACCACCTCCTCCCTTCACCACGCATGCTGCTAAGGATCGGATGGCATCATTCCAACCTTTCTTACGAATAAAGAAACAAAACTGAGAATTTGTTCTATTGCCGTCCATTCCTTTTACTCTTGCATGCGGGGATAGGTGGCTTAGTAGATAGCGGGTCTGTCTACTAAGCCAAGTGTTCCAAGTTCAAGTCCCGGCGGAGCCTCTGAATAAGCTGGTCTCATCGCCCCAAATACCTCCCAACAGGATGAGGGTTTGCGATGCCGTATAACGTTAACAGTTTGTGCGCCGTTTGTCCCCCAACAATTATAGTCTCCTGCAACAGGAAAAAGAGAAATTAACATTTCTACACTTTTAGGTCTGGGTTTGAAACCTCAGCTGTATGACACGGTTTTCTGCAATTGGGGGGAATTTTAAACCTTTCTGAACATTTGGGCTCCACGTCCAATCAATGAAAACTTCTTGAACTCCTTATAAAGGCATACGCATTTGTTTACCCTCTTCAGCAAGTATATGACCCGAGCGTCGTCAAAAGATGGCGCCACAACACGCTGTGGTCAAAGGAAGCTGCAGCCGACAACGTTTCTCATCAAAGTAGGTGCGGTTAGGAAATTTGTACAGCTCACATCAGGGCATTTTTTAGGGAAATGTCAGTGGGGGCATTTCTTGTGCTGGCGATTATGTGTCTTCAGGGGATTAACATCCCGTTGGGGGGGGTGCGTTAATAAGACTTAGAAGCGCTAGTGTTAAAAAATTTTGCCCAATTTTTGTGTCTTTCCATCTTCTAGAAATTATAGATGCTGCCCAGGGCTGTCAAGTTTTTTCAGTAGAAAATGGACAAACCGAGTTAGAAGCAGGGCCAAAAGGGACCAAATTTTGCTTTCACTAAAACAGCCAAATAATTATCACAGAAGTCAAATTTGAGATTAAAACGACCCCTTGCAGTAATCAAACTCACAGAAGCACAGCTTGTATCACTGTTTAAAACTAATTTTTGACAGTTTGATCTTGACTTGACGCAATATTCTTTTAGTGCACTGGCCATTTAACCTTACATACATACATACATACATTTATTTCGGTTATCAACAAGTACAATGACAGCTCTGATATCTATCGATTGGCGCAAAAGCGTCTAGCGCTTGACTCTTGGCGCCTCTCGACAACATTGGCGAATTCAAGTGCCACGGTCGCACCACCCTTGGCCCATGGCCGCTCACCCGACAGTCACACACAGGATACCCACAACGGCGTCGGCGTCCTTTGCATAAATTGTTCAAGAGTTCAATGTGAGAATCTTTTGGTGTTTGATATGAATTTCAGGGTTTCTTTCGCTATCGCTCGATTTGTGTCATAGTTTCCATTTCCTCCATGCAGCAGCATCTTAAGTTTTTGTTCAGTTGATAAATTTGAAAATTCTGTGGCGATTATGGTCGATATATTTCGGTGGAGGACATTTCTCTGCACTGTATAATTTACGCAATGAATAAGAAAATGTTTCGTATTTTCGTTTTGATGACCACAGCTGCAGAATGGGGTTTCGGCTCCGAGGATTTGATAAGTGTGGCCATTTAATTTGGACATGTCAACTCTGAGTTGCGTCAAAAGGGAGTTCAAAATTTTGTTGCCGTACGAGTAGTATTTTAGAGGTTGTTGAACAGAGAAATATTCGACTACATGGTTTTTAAATGATTTGTGCGATTGAATGGTTCTTATTGGTTCTGGAAGCTCATTATATTGTTTTGTTGCGCTTGGCAAGAACGAGTTACTGAAGTTACACGTTCTAGTCAATAGTTCCGTTCTTTGGTTTCGGTTACGTAATTCTCTGTTAGCCGTTGCGTTGCGTATATTAGGAAGAGTGGTTTTGATGTATTGGGGAATATCGTCATTTAGTAGTTTTCGTAAGAAGTGAAGTTTGTGGATTTTACGTCGATTTTTTAGGCTATTCCAACCTAGATCTAATCTTAATTTTTCTGTAGAGGTTCTAGGTAGTGTTTTAGTAACGAGTCTTGCCGCCCTGTTTTGTAATCTTTCAAGCCTCAGACAATCTGCTGCCGTTATGATTCCGTCGTAAATTATATCGCAATAATCAAAATGAGGCATGATATAAGTGCTATAAATATAGTTAAGGATTGGTCGAGATAAATATGGGGCGATTGGGTAAAGAGGACCTATAGTGATATTAACTTTTCTGACAATGTTGTCTACATGTGAGTGGAATCTTAGGTCTTTTGAGAAATCCATGCCTAAATGTTTGTGCTCGTTAACATCCGGGATGATTTTGCCGTCAAAAATTAATTGTGGGGGTTCTGCATTCCTTCTGTAGGAAAAGGTTTGTTGAATAGTTTTTGAGGCATTGAAAGTAATGAGCCAATTCTTACCATACTCTTGAATTTTAGAGAGATCATTTTGGTGGGATGCTTGAACCTCTTGAACATTTTCAGGTTTGTGTCGAACAAATAGGCAAGTATCGTCAGCAAACAACAGAATTTCGTTCCTAACTTTAGTAGAAAGGTCGTTTAGATATAGAAGGGCAAGCAGGGGCCCAATAACGGAACCCTGCGGGCATCCTGCATTCAGTGTCAATAAAGAAGACGAAGTGTCGTCGACAATGACCCTCTGCTGTCTGTCTGTCAGATATGAGCGTAACCAGTTGATGATGTTAGTCAGTCCAAATTCATGTTCACATTTGTAGAGAAGTCCTTTGTGCCAAATTTTGTCGAAGTAGCGACTGATATCCAGGTATAGGACTGTGGCGTCTTTTTCTTTGTCTAAGGATTCGTAAAGGGCGTGCGTCAGGCAAAACAGTTGAAGCTGTGTCCCATGTCCTGGTCTGTATCCACTTTGTCTTTCAGTAAGGAGGTGATTGTCAGTAAGATGCTGGTAGATTTTTCTGCAAACAATTTTTTCGAACACTTTCGACACACAAGACAGAAGACTTATTGGTCGATAATTGGCAACGTCGGCTGTACTACCTTTATTTTTATAAATGGGCTTAACATTGGCTACCTTCCAAGACTCTGGGAATATACCTAAATGAAGTGATTTATTGAAAAGCCTCGAGAGAGGCTCTGATATTATTATTGCGGTGAGCTTTAATAGTTTTACGGGTGTCTTATCTGGACCAGTAGATTTATTCTTACTCAAGCCGTTAATAGTTTTAAGCACTTCCTGTTCACTTATAACAAAGGATTCTAAATTTGGTACTACAGTATTTTGCAAATGATGAACTATTGCTCTGTCAGAATCAGGTAAATATGTTTGGGCGGCAAAATAGGAATTTAGTAGCTCAGCTTTTTCCAGATCATCTACGACGAGTTGTTCAGAAGTGTTTATTAGAGGCGGAATGTCAGATTTTTTTATGTTGCCGACCATTTTTCGAAGCGTTTGGTGATATTTATGTAAGTCTTGTTTTTCTTCTATCAGATTAGATGCCTGGTGTTGAAGATATTGGCTCTTTAATCGTTTAGTCATTTGTGTTACATTATTTCTGCACTGTTTCCATGCCGTCCAGTCATGGTCACAGCTAATGCAATGAGCCGGGGAGTTTTTATTTCTGCAATTTTGACAAGATTTTGCTTTTCTGAAAATCCGGTCCCGCTTTCGTATCAAAAGTTTTAGCGCGCTAGTTACCCACGGGTTTTTGTTTGAATGAAGTTTTACAGTTTTTGTGGGAATGCATTCGTGAGCTGCTTTTAGGAGGGTTGAGGTAAAAAGGTTTGAAGCTGAGTCTATGTCTTTTCCAGAATTTCACTCCAGTTTGTGGTCATCAAAGTCTGCGTCAGTCTCGGAATGTCCATGTTAGAGTAATCCCATACATTCTTTTGCTTAATGGATGGAGTACGAGGATTTCCTCGAACAGATACAAAAATAGGAAAATGATCTAATTGGGAGAATGAAGATATAGTGCCACATTTTGTTACCGTATCATAATTCGAAACAAAACAAAGATCTCTGAGATTTCGAGTTTCGCCTTCTACACGCGTGGGTTCTGAAATGAGTTGAGAGAGAAAGAGGGAATCGGCGACTAGTTCCAACTCGCGTTCGAAGGGTTTGACTGGGGAATGGTTAAAGGAACTATTTCGTAAATACGGGTTACCGGCGTTTAGGTCTCCTATTACTATAATGTTTGAAGGTGAAAATTTTTGTGCAATTCCTACACTTTCTGCGAGATTAGATAGAAATTCGTGCAGACGGTCCGATTTCATATTAGGGGGTAAATATATACCACATATTATTGTAGTGAAGTTACCAAATTTTAGTTTGGTAACTTCTCATCGGGGAACTGCGATGGCCCCTAATTTTTTCTCAGAATAACAGAAATACGATGAGGTGCAGCAATGTGGTTGAGTGTTCTATAGAACACTCTACGTATACTAAGTATACGTAGAGTACGTACGTAAGTACGTACGTATAATAAGTAATAAGTATCTAAGTATACTTCTGCACCCATCGTTTTCCCACGCTCGCTAAACATTTTTTACTCCGGGGCCACAAAAGATCAGGTCACCAGGCAAGGTCAACCAAGGTAGCCTCACTTCAACTTTTGAGCTCTACATTAGCTACATTTCTAATCTAATCGATTTGAAACTATTTACGCTTGATGATCCTTTCAGGTTCTACAAATTGTATATCCAGATTTTTTTTGTATTTGGTGACCTGCGGTCAGGTCACAAGGGGACCTCTCCCATACAAAAGACATGAAAAAATCTGTCTTAAGATCTAAAAGTCGCAAAAATGGTTGAAAATTCTCAGATTTCTCAGAAAAGCATTCTTGGCTACCCTTTCACGGATTCCACGGGCGATATCTTCCCTTTGACCTATCTGAGGTCATCACAGGTCACCAGGGGTAAAAAACAGTATTCTGACAATAACTTTTAACCTCATCAAGCTAGAGCGCTGAATTAACACGCGCATTGACGGGGGGCGGGTACCCGCCCCCCTCGGGTTTTTCGGAGACAGTAGAAAAACGGCGGCGCGTAGCGCCGCCGTACTTGGTATACATTTTTCCTCATCATTTTTACAACTTCTGTGAAAATTTTAAGGTAAGGTCATCTCAGGTCAGGTCACCAGTACAGGTCAAGTGACCCGACCTCAAAAAAAGTTTAAGATAGCATAAGTCGGAGCAGGGTGAGCTTATCCTATTGAAACTCATATCACATAATGGCCCCACCGAGTTCTCTAACATATGTTCCGGTATTTTCGATATCGATGACCTAAGGTCAGGTACGAGGCATGACCTCTCCATTGGAAATACATGGGAAAAATGGTTTTTACGGAATAACTCAGTAACGGATGGTGATAGAGCATTTATTTTAGCTGCATTAGACTCGCCTGGGCTTTGCAGTTCTAATGATATGCATTTTATATAATTTCACTTTGACCTGACCTCAGGTCAGGTCAAATCCTTGATTTGACCTAGCAAGGTCAAATTATATATCATTCGATTCGGCTTGCTAAGAGGATTCATATAGTTTAAGTCGTTTTGCTCTATCTTTACTTGTTCAGATGTAATGCCCGAAAAACTGAATTTTACATGTTATCCCTATGACGGGCATGTTTTGACCTCTCGTGACCTTAAATGTGACCTGACAAAAAATGGTTTAAATGTTTTCGATGGAGAAGTGGATGGGCAGCCCAACACCGTTTACCGTTTTTCGCTACCTACCGTGGTTCTCGAGATCTTAGGGGGGGCGGGTACCCGCCCCCCCCGTCAATGCGAAGGTGGCTCAGACCCCCGTCAATGCGCGTGTTAAACGTCATCGTGTATGTCTCATCAATGGCTTCCGTTTGATGTACGGCAAGGTCACTTTCTGACCTTTCGTGACCTCAGGTCATGCTAGGTCAAGAGGTGTCCTCTGGAGGTCAAACCGTTGGCGGGAGGTCATTATGTTCTATATAGCAGAGAAAGCCCTGGCCCTTTCCTATCAAGCGTACTATAGTAAATTTCAATAGCTTTAATGGCATGAGAGTCATGCCCAGGTTTCTTAAGCATTGCATATTTTAGTAGAAATAGCCTATCGTGACCCAACTTGACCTCTTGAGGTCAAACCATTCCCCTGAGCGCCTAAACATGTGAAGTAAAATCATACTGAAGTTACATGAGCTTCCTAATGCACTTTGCAGATTTGCGCTAACCCCCCATATTTTTGGAGTTAGAAAGGGGCTCATCGATGCCCACCGGTGGGGCGAAGGTGGCGCCGGACCCCCGGTGGGGTGCGGGTTAATAGGAGGCCAGGAGTGCCCCTTCAATCCCGCGTGGCTATCAAATGATTTTATCCATATAACCAGAACATTTGTTACCATCATCAAGTGTCTTAGCCACACTACGCCCCGCTAACATTTAATATTTTTCCTGCTTTCCAACTGTGAGTTTTTTGCTCTTTCAACAGTGGTGGATATAGGATTTTGGTAAGTAGGAGGGGAGGGCGGAGCCTCAAAACGCACTTTGCAATAGATTTTCCACCCAAAAGGTGCCTATAGTCGGCATCCTTTGCGTCCGGTTTTCGGTGGGTCATTTTTTGGATCGTGTTTTTTCACAGAGTTCCCTTCCACTGGCATAGCAGTTATTTCTGCTGCTCTGATCCTTTATTGGTGTCAGAATATCTTATTCAAGCCCGGAAAAGGCAAAGAGAAACCATATTTATACAAGGGACAAACCAAACAGAGCTTAGGTGCCAGCTGCTAGAAAAAGGGCCAAAGAAGGCCAGATTCCAAGAGAGGGTCAACCGAAAAAATCGCGCCGCCAAACACGACAAAAAAGCCCAAAATCTAAATGTTTGGTCACAAAATGGCCAGCAAGGCAGCCCTGGTTCTGCCGCAATGTATTCGAAATGAATAATTTATTTTCTTATTTTTCTTTATGAGCATAGCAAGGTAAGCAAATTCCTAAAGTATCGAACACATGTGGTTTATAGTCTAAATCGAGACATGTTTCTATGTACATACCTACTATGATGTGTGGCTGTTGCTGTCAAAATCTTCTAGGAAACGTAGTGAAAAAAACCAGTTAATAGTTTTTGGGGCTTATCGACGCACCAACTGTCAGGATCATATGGCGTCGCCAACTCTTTCCCTGTTAGAAGGGTTTCTTGGGAGCCAGCTTTGATTCTGACGAAGGGCTGGCCGAATATATAATCTCTCCCCATTTACAACATCAAGGAATCGATGCGAAAAGCCAACTAACAACTTATCAACTTACAGAAAAAATATTCAGTGATCTCACTATAACTTTTACCAATGCTACCACCACAATAATGAGTAAATAAATAAATTGCGAACTACTTGGAGCATCTTGCAATCCCCCGGTACTGGCTGGCCTTCCGGTCGGATAAAACACGATGTTTTATTGGTTTTAGGTTATCTCCAGCGTCGTAATTAGTTGGTGCTGAGGCTGCTTTGCCCGGATTTCCCGTAACTACGCGCTTTGTCTCGTTTTTGCACGATGGAGTAGGCAGCCACTGGTGGAAATTCTTAACACAATTTTTGTGGATTGCCAAGTTGGGAACAGCAATAGAACAAAATAGTTATCATCGGTTGGTGTTCTGTCTTATTTTCGTCAGGTGAGTTTGCGTTTGTTCAATTTTAAGCCATCTGTCTATTTCACTGGGGGGGCAATTTCCGGTCACTGGGGGGGCATTTCGGCCGACTGGGGGCAAATGCCCCCCAGTTAACATGTTAAAAAATGGCCTGGCTCACATCCAACCGCACGTTGCACGCATGTTAGTCATGTAACTCTATACTTATGCATAGAGTTTGCCCGCGTCTAGAAGTCCTGAGTTCCAGGGTATCTCTTCGTAAAAAGATCGTCTCTCTTTACACAGCTAATGCAATTTTAGAATGACCAACAGGGCTAGGACGTGGATTCCTGTCTCCTTGATTGGAACAAGGGGAGGTACACCCAGTGCAACCCCAATCAAATTATAAATAAGGGCAAGCAGATATCGTTCGTATTATATTATTTTTACCTTAGGGACGCAGCTTGGTTTCACGTTTTCAAGAGGGCTGTGGTGTTATTGCTAAGACAGTCTTTACAGTGTAATATGTACCTTAACCCGCGCCTCGCTGGGGTCCCTGGCATGACACGTCCCGCTGAGGGGCCAATTTCGCCCCCCTCCGTATCTAATTTCACAGGAAAGCTAAAGGAAAATTATGGACGGTGTTTGAAAGCTCTTGACTAGAAGAATAGACATTATATAAGTATTTTGACGTCATGTCAATATTGAGGTCAGTATAGGTCAAAGAAGGTTCCACAGGCCTACAACAGGGTGGTGTGCGTTTCCCCCTCTAAATTTTTACTCAGCGAAGCTATAGCAAACATTTATGCATCGTTGGATTCCTCTCATTATGGCAAATATAATTATGCATAATATGACCTTGCTAGGTCAAATTGTGAAAATGACCTGACATCGAGCTAGGTCAAGGTTACAGGGTGATCTGGTATGGTCATGTTGCATATCAATCGACTCCCCGTGACAATATAAACACAATGAAAATAAAATAGGAGCTTTATCTAAACTCAGTGATAAGGTATGGGCAAAACAATCACGGTATGCTCCTGTGACCTAGCATGACCTTTAAGAGGTCAGATGGTCAAAAACACAACTTTATGGCCAAGATCGTGGTAAGAATACATGATATATGATTTTCAGCTTTACCTATTCATTATTTACTGAACACGATCCCTTTCTATTTTTCACCATAGAGTTATAATGGCGTGATCAACAAGTTGACCCAACCTTAGGTCAACAATATCAAAATTCCGAGACAGCAGATTTGTAGACCCTAATGACTTCATTATATTGTGAAAGTTTCAAATTGATCGGTTAGCTGATGTTCCTTAGGCGCTGCTTCAAACTCGTGATTTTAGGTTTTGAGGTCGGGTCGCTTGACCTTGGATATCTCCTTGACCTGACATGACCTGGCCCAAAAATTTGGTCAGATGTGCAAAATTTATCAGGGATAAGGTACTGTAAGTTTTGTTGTTCTGCGTCTCTTCGCTTCTGCGTTATCTGGGGAAAACCAGGAGGGGGACGAATTTCGCCCCAACCCAGCGGGGCGCGTGGTAAAGTTTCTGTACTTGACAGTTTATAAATTCTGACAACGCCAAAGGTCTGAACTGTTTTCTTTTATGTTTTTCCTTACTCCTTGCCTTTTTATGTCTTTTTCACTGTTTCCTTCCTTCGCTTCTGTCCACCTGTCTTTATGTAAAAAATAAATATAAGAAATTGAAGGAGTTTCCCAAAGTCTACGTCCTTTCAATGTATAGATACGTAGTCCAATCTAGTGTAAGCATAAATTATTCAAGTGCGTGTAAGCGCCCGTGACAGTCTGGCACAGATGTGTGCCAGCGTCCACTTTCGGGGCGGCGCTGCGCTGTTACAACTCGGCAGTAGTGGCTGATCTGAGGCGCCCCTGCGGCGGTGGCCCAGCAGCGGCGGTGTTACCCGTCCGTGACTGTGGTACGCCCCCTGGACCTATCAGCCGATAGGATCGCGCCCCCGGAGAGGCGTATAACGGCTCGATAATTCGCAGCACCTGCCTGCTCGCTACCACGGTAAAGCCACTCCGCCACAATGAAAATCCCGGCGGCGAATCTAGCTGGCGAGGCGGCACAAGTCGTCGACCTTCGCCCTGCGGCTCCCAGCCGATGATTTCTGGCCAGTTGTGGTGCGTCCCGCAGAGACCTCCACTCACTACCGACGCATCATAATTTCCGCTCTCTATCAGCCGAAAAAGAGGCGGTTATTTGTAGCGTGTCGCGAGTTATTGGGCATTGGACTGGACACAAAGGCGTCAGCGCCCTGCTGCGAGCCTCTAATTGCCCGCTTTCATGCGCAGCGGGGATGTTTATTCAATTTTTACCTGAAATATAGCGGAGCGGCAGTGAACGGGAGAAGCCAGCGTTCCCGGGGCCGCTACTACCCTGAATGCGGTTCGAGAGGGGAGTGGAAAATTGAATATCATGACGATGTGTTTTGCTCAACCAGCTTCTACAATTGGAAGTCTAATTTGATTTGGAAGGCTCCGGAAGAAAATCGTTATTCACTCATCCAGTCCTAGCAATCCTTTTTAAGCTCCATGACATGCTAAAGTTGCTCACTGAAATACATCAAGTGGTTCAAAATTTTTCTAGTGCACGCAATTCTGTTCCTAAAAGATTCATTGCATCTATGATGAAATAGAGCAGACGAAGAACAGTTAAACTGCATTTTGCTTTGTTCCAAAGCTGTAGACAAAGCTGTAGCATTCTAACGCCCCTGCCGCTTGTTTCTGTCACCTGCGCCAACGGCGCACTGCACCACTCTTGAGTGAGCGCACCTGAACACTGGCGCACTGGCGCATTAGCGCATTGGTGCTCTAGCACGCTGGCGCACGGACGCACGGAGGGGTGGCAGACGGCGTCAGCGGCAGACGGCGTCAGTGGCAGACGGCGTCAGTGGCAGACGGCGTCAGCGGCAGACGGCGTCAGTGGCAGACGGCGTCAGCGGCAGACGGCGTCAGTGGCAGACGGCGTCAGCGGCAGACGGCGTCAGCGGCAGACGGCGTCAGCGGCAGACGGCGTCAGTGGCAGACGGCGTCAGTGGCAGACGGCGTCAGCGGCAGACGGCGTCAGCGGCAGACGGCGTCAGTGGCAGACGGCGTCAGTGGCGGACGGCGTCAGTGGCAGACGGCGTCAGCGGCGGACGGCGTCAGCCCAAGCCTGTGGCACACCAACCGCGCTACAACCAACCAACCAACCGCGCTACAACCATCGGCTCTCCTGGCTCCTATAACAGATATGGAGAACACGTTTTGCTCGTTAGCTGCGCAAGGAACTTCCTGTAGCTTCCTAACCATGGGCTGTGCCCAACGGTTCTGACTGCGCCGTATCCAGCTCGCCAGCCTGAGGTCGGTTTTCCCTGCCCGATGGGAGGGCGCAACTTTTACTGTCTCTGCCGGAACGAGCTCTGCCCCCCGTAAACGTCACACGGACGTGCTGCACCCGTAAAACAATAGTGACGGGCGTGGACATTAAGTGACGACCGCCCCGCTCCACCCACGGCAAACCCCCCGTGGCCAAGCCTTCCTGAGTGGGAACGTTTGACCGCAGCACGAATGTAGCCTTAAGCCTATCCCTGTCAGGGCGGGTGGTAAATTTTCTCTTTCTTATTTTTGCTGAAACTAAATTGGGCATGTCCTCTTAAAATTTTGAAGTAAATTGTAAACAGGAGCACAGCTATGGCTTGGCATTTAGGAAGGTTCTATTCGCAAACCGAGTGTTATCGAGTGCGATGTGGTCTTCGTTCAAGAAAGAAAATATTGAGAGCAGTAAGAATGTTTGAATGTTATGAATAAGATGCCAGGTGATAGTAGTTGATTTACATTTTCACATAGCTTTTTTGACAGGTGGTTCCAGCAATTAAAAATCGGAGGAGGAGTTAAAATGAAATTGGATTGTCTTCTTGCAGAGTGAACAGACTGCTTACAAGACAGCCAGGAGGAACAGAGGTAATCATATCATGATCCCAACTCTATGTTATATGCCAGTCAGATGCCATAAGCGTGCTCAGGCATTGAAATTAAGAAGATTTCACTCATGTGAAACATATTTTAGTGAAAAATATGACAATTGCGCATCAGTTCTCTATCAAATGTACTAGTTCGGTGAAAGTGTAATTAACCGGGTAAGCATCTAAGACTGAATAAAGAAAAGTTTCCATATGCGGATTAAGGTAAAAAGATCATTCATAATCTCCTTGAATTTCACATCTGCGGATACAATTTGGACCAAGGCTGCAGGCCTCTTCTCGACCCAGGGAAGAGGAGTGTTCTGGATCGTTTAACGCTAGCATGGAAATACAAGCCTTATACAAAGCCCATGGGAGACCAAAAATCCAGAGGGCTCTGACCCCTCCCCATCCTCCCATTCATATTGTCCACCCATTGGCTGGACAATATGAAAAGTATCAAAAGCCGATGCATAAAGGTGTTTGCCTTTTGGAACTGGAAATATGCCTAACGCCCCACTGCCTTATTTTCCTGTTCCACCTCTAATGGTTTTCCCAAATGTTTCCACCCAAAAGGAAAGATGGCACATTAGTATCTGACGTTTACTAATCTATGCGACAAAACATCGATAGATTTCCCAGTGTTGAGCCGAGAAGCATGCTTATAAGTTGATAATATGTTCAACGGTCTGCGTTCGCGAATCCTGGATGCAGAATGGAACTAATACTCAGTTGTCATATATTCGGACACAGCCCTTCATCATAGTTCTCTTCTTAGCACATGTAAAATCACAAGTTCTTGGTTAAAGTGCAGAAAAACCTCCAATAGATTCGACCTTGACCATGCCCAACAATTTGTGATTTCGCCGGTTGTATCATAGGCAACCTGATGAAGGGCTGTACCCGAATATACAATCTCGGTGTGTTAGCTCCATTTTGCACCCAGGATTCGAGGATGCAAGGGAATTAAACATCTTTGCAACGAAAAAAGAAACTGGTGAAACATATATAACTCACTATATAGTTCTGGCCCTGGATCTTCCAATCAACTTGCAATTTTTCCATAGCGAAAATATGAAAATTGCGCATCAATTCTCTATCAACATGTAAAGTTTGGTGAAAATCAAACAACAAGTCCACCAGCACTTTCCGCCCCCCGATCGAACTCGGCGTCCCCTCATCACGACACCCACTGAAAGGCGGACGGCGTCCCCCTGAAATGTCGCTCCCCCACAGGATGCGAGCCCCGGTGCCACCGTGATAGGGTCCACTAGTGAATAATACAGAGATCACTAACACGTGAAAAAGGCGGTTTCCAGAAGAAGGAAAACCAGTAACATGGCCTCCCTGTTCTCAGACGGTCGGGTCTTGGATGAAGCAGCTACTTAGGTACGCTCGTAGAATTCCATACTGTATGTCTCGTCTTTGGTCGAAGATCAAGTCAGTATGCTGTTGGCTGGTGTTCAAAAAATGAAAAAAATTGCACGGTGCCAAATAAAACCTCCCAGAAATATATTGTTAGGCTAGAAAGGCATTGCTCAGCATTTGCAGCACATAATTAGTTTACCTACTTGTTTGGTTTGCTCATCTCTGGTCTATATTCCACACCATTTGGCATGGACCACCCAGTCATATGCATCAGACAGAGAAAAAAACAGCATTTCCCACAGCAGACCCCACTTCAAGCCTCCGTGTGGCCGTCGGTTCTCTCGCGGGGGTCCTTCCGGGAGGTGTAGGCCACGGGTGTGTACCTGTCCTGTACCAGGGGGCCGGTGTCGGCCCAGGACCGGCCGTGACATCAGTCACCGGCCCGGCCGGAAACGCTTCCCTCTGTCACCCACGGCGCGCCGGGCGCCGGCCGTCTGGGCGCTGACGCGGGGCGCCAAAGTCCGCCCTCGCCACGGGGCGCCCTCCCAATAACCCTGTCACACCGGTGCCCATAATTACCGGTGCGACCGAACAGGCCACGTGGTTGGCGATACGCGACCCAATTGGAGCAAACAGCCCGGCCGGAGGAGAGACTGGAGACTGGAGGCCCTCGCGTCGGCAGCGATGAGTTTTTGTCGCGCCGCCTCGCCGGTGCCGCTGCAGCCCCGTCTGTTTATGACAACATGGCGCTTTGGGCTTAACATCCGTCATAAAGTGGTATATCAAGGCGGCGGGAGGGCTGCCTGCTGCCGCCGCAAGAAAAACTCCCGAGCAGTGGCGGATGTAGGACAGAACAAACCGCTGTAGAATTCCTCAATTGAAGCGGCATCCTCGCGTCAAAGAGCGCATTTGTCCTTTGTACTTGGAGTGGCTGATTTCGGATGAGACTATCTCAGAGGCCTGATTGCGCCGGTGTCTGTGTTGCTGTTGGTGCGGCACACTGCATCTGCAAGAACAGGCGGTGTTATTGGTGGAGGTGCGCGCCGCCGCGGCAGGAGGTGGCCAGCGGTGATGCATGGTGACGCAGCTCTCCAGCTACGCCGCCACCACCGCTGTCGAGGAGCGCCGGCTCCATCTGCGGCTACCGCGGGCCAAGGCGCCGGCATGAATCGCCACTTGGCGATTGGCGTGTCTCGCTTTCCTCTCTTCCGGGTCAGAGCTTAGGATGTTGGGGAAGGATGCTGCATCAGAAGTTCAAATGTTAAAGTCACAATTCTGATGTCGCCAAAAGCAATTGCCTCAACTGTTGTCCCAGCAAACACAGCGAGAGCTACAGGAGGAAAAATGCACCTGCGTCGCCTTATCTTTCGACATGGAGCTTATGCAGCCGTGTCATCTGGACAACTAAGGAATAAGTATCTGGGAATGTCTGACCATTGTTTATTTTAACAGGCGCATTGAATGGGGATCTGAGCCACCTCAAGTTGACGGAGGGGGGCGCCTCCCGCTAAGATTTTGAGAAACATGCTCGATAGCAACAATACACGGCGTTAGACAGCCAATCCAAATCTCTATCGCAAACATTTGGATTTTTCTTTTGTCAAATTGAAGGCCACTAGAGGTAACACATAGAGCACATAGAGCAAACTCATTTAGACTGTTAAAGTCCTCGTATCAAGTCTAATCGAATGATATATAATATGACCTTGCTAGGTCAAATCTAGGATTTTACTTGTGACCAAGGTGAAACTTGGTCACAATGCAAATAATGAAAACTGCAAGGATAAAAAACTCAGTGTCGTTAGAATAAACACTATATTGCCATCCATTATTAACTTGTTCAGCTTAAGCCACTTGCATTATGTTTTCCCAATGGAGAGGTCATGGCTCGTACCTGACCTTAGGTCATCGATATAAAATTCTGAACAAAACTTTCTATATCTAGTAGGCTCATTATGTGACATGAATTTCAGATCCGAAGATTAACTCTGTTCTTGGTTATGTAATCTTTATCTCTTTTATAGGTGAGATCATTCAACCTGCAATGGTGACATTACCTTAGATGACCTGGACCCCAAAATTTTGTTCAAAGTTGTACATTTGCTAGGGTTGGGGAACAAATATACCCGGTATTTCACCGCCACGCGCCGCCGTTTTTGTGTCATCTCCAAAAGATCCAAAGGGAGGGCTGGTACCCGACTCCCCCAGTCAATGCATGTGTTCAGATAGAATACTTTTGCCAAGTTCAGTAGAAGGATTGAACTAGGAGGATTTCTGCATCAGATCAACAGCGTATAACGGTGTTAGAATAGATATACTGATATGCACTTAACGCTGGACAGAAATTTAATTTAGTTACAAGTCAACGCGTTACAAGGAAGGGGAAGATGGTAGAGAGCAGCTACGATAGAAGGGATATGTATACGGTCAGAGGTACCACTTCTTTGTGGATTAGTTGTACAGGGAGCAACACAGACTTTATCATTAAAACATATACGAATCTGAAACTTATTAAAGCAGCATATTAAATCGGAAACAACAACACCAAAAATATGTACAATACATCAACGCAACGAATTAAGAGTATAGGGTAACAACAACTCAAGCAGGCTACGAATTGTTGTTATAATTTTGTCATTTAGCTTATTTTTCCTTTTCATGCACGCACGGCTCGTTATTTCGTGTGCCGTTATGCTCATCGCAGTGCATTGTTGGTTCTCTGTGCGAGCAATCCAGTGCCCGTCAATACAACCCATCTCCCGAAATATTTGCGATAAAAGGGGAGGGGTGTTCTTTCGGATCTTCATTCATTCCAAGCATGCGTTATATTACCAAAGAAAATTAAGAAAAAACACTTCCGTCGGCTTTTCTGTCGCCCTCTGCGTAACAATATCATCAACTGCATCAATGAGCGACGTAGTTTAAATCCTGTTGCATAATGGCTGGATTGTCCCACCCGCTCGATTCGCCCTTGAGAGAGCGCTTATAGTTCCCTCAACCGTATATCTTATAGTCTGATACTTGAGTAGCAACGGGGATAAAGGTCAGACGTATCTATTTACAAGCTTGTTTAACGATATTTCTGTTAAAGCACGCGCTCAGCAGCATTACCGGTGGAATATTGAGTGACCCATGGCTCCATACTTAGCCAGAAATACCGAAATACCCATAGGCATAAGAATTGGTGCGTAAGTGTATGAGTAATGATTCGTAAACCATTATAAATTCCACGTGCAAACCGACCGGTGAGCAAAACAGGTATACAAAGTCCTGCAACTTTCATAGGAACATCTTGTTATCCAGTCACCCACTGTTTGTCATGTCTGAATATCGATAACGTTAGTTTACAGGAAGATCAACACCCTAACAGGACAAGTGTCTGCAAATGGAGTCATCAGCCATCTGTGAGGGGGGATATTGACAGCAGCACCAAGTCTGGGCTACTAACACCATACTTTCCTCTCTATCTTCATGCAGGGAGCGCCCTCCGAATCCGGAACACCAGAGGCAAGTCCCGTACCAGAGTAGGGGCGCCAGTCTGTCGGGAGCGCCCCCCGCCCGTGACCAGGAGGCAGTCAGCTGATGGGGGAACTGAGGCGCCATCTGTGCCCGCCCTGACCCAGCGCCACGCGCCGGCCGATGAGCGGCCAGATAGGATTCAGCCTGTACCGGGCGTCGTCTGGTCCTCAATACAGATGCTATCTTGGCAGGCAAGGTGTGAACCGGCCCTCCAACCGCAGATACCTATCGAGTGTTTAGTTACCGGTATAATTACGCCGCGCCATTATTTGTGGCAGCCACTGTGGCGCGGTGTGACGAGCCCTGACGCGCCACCGCGACGCGCCTATTTTGAGCCAGAGCGCCATGACCGTCTCTTCCCTGTAAGCTCGTGCTGGGACTATACAAGGAACGGGGAACAAATAGCGGCAGCTAGCACAAAAGGAAGGGTTGGGGCTTGACAGATTTAGGTCTCAAAGACAAAGGGCGCACAAAGTGTCGGTTCTTATGGGATAATCTTGCCGCTGAAAGGTAAAGCAGGTATCCGGAAAGACTGCATCTGAGGGGTGACGTTTGCGATGGCTTAGCATAAAACGGAAAATAGGGAGGTAACATCAACATATTTAAACGACGGTGCTGAGAAAAACAGGCAGATACATTCTGACGTTCTGTGCAGCATGACAAGTTCTGCCGTTACTGTCAGCAATGATAACACTGGAACTTTTTTAATGGAAGTCAATTAAATTAAGAGATTCATCAGAGCTGCAACCAAGAGTATGATCATAGCTTTATACATAATTTTTGGCCTGTCTCCTCGAATCCGGGACGAAAACTTGAGCTAATTCCTTACGTATATATATCCGAGGTCAGCACTCATTCAATGACCATGGATGACTTTCGCAAGCAACTATAAAATAAGAATTATTATCAAGAACTGTGCAAGAACCCTTAACAACCACCTCGGTGGGCCTACGAGTCACCTTCACCCTGGAAGGGGCTCAAACACCCCACCCCCGTCGAACTTGGCTTTTATGCGGGATAGCGAAAACATTAGCAACCCCTGGTAGATAGCTCATACAAATTAACGACGAAAATACATTAGTCACTTTTTTGGCTCAGCTCAATATTGAAGTCAAGATAGGTCAAAGAAGCTGACAGTTTAGAGAAAAGAGCTTCTGGGTTCTAGCGTCTGACAGAGTCAAGGTAGAATAAAGTTTTCGGCAACATTCACTTTCTCTCGCTGCAGCAATCTGACGATGCATTATATGACTATGGTAGGTCAAAACATAAAATGACCTGACCTAAGAGCAGGTCAAGATTACCATCTAATTTGGTGTAGTAAATATGCATATCAATCGATTCGCAATAATAATCTAAGCATAATGGTATTAAAATAAAAGTTTGCCGTCATTTCCTGCGAGGTTATTTATCCAAATCTTAAAACTTACTTAAGAAAGTCCCAGATGAGACCTCAGAGGTCACAGGTCCAAGCTTGCAACATGAACCCGGAAAGGGGCCTAGGATACCATGATCTGGTGAGTAGGAAGGTATTCTATTAGAATACCTTCCTACTACAAAATACAAGCTTACAGCTTATACAGCTTATACAGCTTAGAACAGCTTATAGCTTACAGCTACAGAAAATACAGCTTAGAATTTCGAAGCTGTATTTTCAGAAACAGAGGCATTTTGCCCAATTCCCGTTTTCTCCATGAAATTTTTAATGGAAAGGTCATGATCCGTACATGACGCTAGGTCATCGATATGAAAAATCCTGGAATATATTTTGTTGAGATTGGTGGCCCCATTATAGGTACGAGTTTCAATTGGATAGTTTCACCCTGTTTTTACTTATATGCTATCTAAATTTTTTTGAGGTGAAGCCACCTGGCCTGCACTGGTGACGTGACGTGAGATGACCCAGCCTTAAATGTTGGAAGAAGTTGCAGAAGGGATCAAGGATAAGGCGCACCAAGCACGGTGGCGTTCCGCGCCGCAGTGTTTTGGTGTCACTGGAAAAAAGCCCGAGGGGAGTGTTCAAACAGTTGGTAGAGCGTTGGGCTCCAGCCCGCTGCTCAGTAACATGCAGTGGCAGTGCATGTCCAGGCTTGGGATCGGTTCCCCTGAGACGCTCCGGCGTTCAATAGTTTACCCGACGTAGGTCGGCTGGCAACTGACTGGTGAAAGGGTGACCTGAGCGGGGCGGCCGTCCCTGTGCTTTGTGGGACGTTAAGCTTTGGCTTCTAAATTAACCCTTCATTGTGGTAGTTGCTCGTTCGGGTGGTGGAGTCGGGGTCTCCGTGACAAGTCCCTTGATGACATTAGTGAGACTCCGACTGCAACAGCCGCACTGGGAACAACTTGGACACAATATATAAGCCCCCTGCCCCCACCGAGGCCAGGACTACTTTAATAAATTTCCTTTTTTCATTGGGGATTCGAGAAAATTGGGACATGCTTGTCTAATCGGTCAGTGGACAACACCCTCATGTTGCAGATTCTGAACTTTCTTTGGCGAAGGAATATCGATGGTGCTGATTACGGTTTTGATGTTTACTTTCTGCGCTGTCAAATGGCTTCAAAATTATACCCACAGATATTTTCACTACCCCAGCTCGAATGGAAAAATTTGGGAGATGAGTTTCCTTTATATATATATTTTTTCAATTGTAGTAGGTACAGGGCTTATGTAGGTAAAATTGACATAACCCCCCAGTGCCCAAAACTCCCCCAAGCCCAGCACCCCCTTTTAACGCATGTACGCACTACTGGCCTGCCACTTAGAGCATATTTTCCCAGAAACGTGCAAGAGTAATGTTTCGGAATTAGTACTACTGGCTTGCCGCCACTGCAACTATCAAATGCTCCTATCGTGAGACCAATTGAATTAAGGACGGATCATAGTCTAAGCAACAAGGGTGTGTGGCAAGGGCTATCGGAAGCATTTCTAGTGACCGCTGCTCTTCCCATAGATTTGATTGACCAATCGTGGCTCCACCAATAGGCCCCATTTGCTTTGTTTGTTTAGTCTGACGAGGGAGTTTTGCTTAAAACTGCCTCAGGAACCTCACTATGCCTCACTACGGCTTAGTTTGCCTCATTACGGCTTTGTTTTTCATTCTTCTCTGCATAAGCCATCCGAAAGCTCGAGCTTCCATAATTTGTCCAACCTTAGGCGACAAATTTATCTGGGAAATATATCCTCACAATTCAACATCAGCCACTGAGCTGTAACTCGACGTGCGGTCCAAATTAATGCAATGTATCAAATCTTGAAGTGTTTTCGTAACTTTTCGTGAGAACAGGTCATCAGTTTTGCGAGTTACCCGACAACCTCTCTGTTGTGTTGCTACTTGGTAGTGACACCGAAATGCACCTAGAGGGCCTAATCAGTCTTTACAGCGCGTGAAGTGACGGCAGAGAGATATACAATAGCTTAGACAATGTATTGGATAATTTAGAGCGGAACAAGCTATTACAAAGACGAGAGATTAACCCGCGCCCCACCGGGGTCCGGCGCCACCTTCGCCCCACCGGGGGCCATCGATGGCCCCCTCTAACTCCGAAAATATGGGCGTTAGCGCAAATCTGCGAAGTGCAATAGAAAGCTCGCGTGAATTCAGTAAGAAATTACTTCGCATGTTTTAGTGCTCAGGTCAATGGTTTGACCTCCAGAGGTCAAATTAGGTCAAGATCGGCTATTTTCACTCAAATATGCAATGATTAAGCAAACTGGTCATAACTCTTATGTCATTAGAGCTATTGAGGCCTGGTAAAGTTCATTTGATAGGAAATTAGCAGTACTTCTTCCGCTATGTGGAACGTAAAGACCTCCCGCCAGTGGTTTGACCTCCAGAGGTCACCTCGTGACCTAATATGACCTGAGGTCACGAAAGGTCACAAAGTAACCTTGCCGTATATCAAATGAAAGCCAGTGCCAAGACAAACACGATGGTGTTTGTTTCACCGCTCTAGCTTAATTAGGTCAAAAGTTATTGTCAAAATACTGTTTTTCACCTCTGGTGACCTTGGATGACCTTGCAAAAGTCAAAGGGTAAATATGATCCCTGGGATCCGTGAAGGGGTGTCAAAAAACGCTGTTCTGAGCAGTCTGAGTATTTGCAATAACTTTTGTGGCTTTTATATCATGAAACAGGTTTTCCCCATGCTTTTCCAATGGAAGAGGTCGCCTCGTGACCTGACCTCAGGGCACGAAATCGAAAAATCCCGGATATACACCTTATAGACCCTGGAGGGGTTATGAAGTGTAGGAAGTTTCAAATCGATCGACTTTGAAATGTAGCTCTTACAGAGCTCTAAAGTTGAAGTGAGGTGACCTTGGTTGACCTCGTCTGGTGACCTGACCTTGGGTGACCCGGGATAAAAAATTTCAGGGATGATGGGAAAATGATGCAGTGAGAGGTAAAGCCCTCAACCGCGGTGCTGCACCTCGTTGTTTTTCTGCTATCCCGGAAAAACCTTAGGAGGGGCCATCGATGGCCCCCGTGGGGTGAAGGTTAAGAGACGCACATGTTTACCGCGTGGTAATTTAACCGGAAGAGAGCGATCGCATCCTTGCAACGCTGCAGTCTCCGGAAACATATTTCCTATTGTTTGCAATTTACTGATCTCAAACTTTCCGAAAACTGGCATTCGCGCCGATACTACATCGGGCCGAACTGGCAACCGCGACGATAACCACACAGTACAAACACATGAGGCTGCGACTGCGAGTGCAACCACAACACTATCTTGATCGAATAAATTTATGGTTTATTAACTATTTGTTTGCATTGTATTACATGGGAAGTTAAACACACCGGACTTATTACAACTGCGATTTTGGAATACGTCCAGTATTGAAATTCGTCGTATGAAGGCATACGTCTACACCTGTAGATGCAGACAAATACTTATGTACACCAACTACTGGAGCCGAATACTGGTTTTGAAAACATTTGCAGATTCAAGCAAATACTCTGGTCCGCAAAATTTCATTGTTGATTTTATGCTATCATGTAAGGTGGAAAATCATGAAACCTAACCCTCTACCTTACAGAATTGGTACTGAAATCCCCTAAAATGTGTTCGTTCATGACCCGTAAACAATTTCAATGCAGCTAACGCCGCTTCTCATAGCTTGTCACGGAACACGACAAGGAAGAAGATAACAGATTGCCACGCGCCCTGGTGGACGATGCATTGTGGATGACCGGATGGATTAAGAACATGATGAAAGGATAGTGATGACAAGTGAGCAGTGAAAGGCATGAGCGGCGGGCTGGGTTTCAGGCGGGGTGACAAACTACTGTTGTATTTTTCGGGTCTTCTTTTTCGCCTTGTTTTTTCTCCTCTCGTATCACATGATCTCAATTATCTCTATATCAACCGTCACTCAACTATCATTCAACTCTCTATCTCAAAATCACATTATAGGTTTTTAAAAGAGTAAAAAAAAACAGAACTTTTCATTACGTTTTTAACTTTTGAATCAAATACCTTTTGCCTCCGACTAAAGAAATTGCCTTCAAATCTGCGCACGAATGTCGCGAAAGTTTTAACGCGACTTAATTGTGAAGAACTCCAGGCAGAGTGAATCATCAACACCCCCACCCGTTTTCCAACAGAGAGGTGAACGCTAAATCTCAAGAAAGCCTAGCTTAGCCACAGATGGGAGTTAGAGAGATTGGAAATGAAGCGCTGATGGTAGGCTGCATTCGCCTGTAGCTCAATTCAAGGACACCTGCTGGTGAACCAGATTGCTATTTCTAAGCCGAGGAAAACTGTTGTTTTTGCAGCGTCGTAATTTGCGGAAACCGCTAAATATTTGTTTCTAACGATTTAGGGTGGGGAAGGGAAAGTTTCCATACTTTCAGACCTTTTTGTCCATCAAAATCGCTGTCTAGAATTTCGAACAAGTGGCACACCCCTTTGCAAAGAGGGTGAATCCATTCAAAAGGAGAGCACCAAAAATAACTAAGAAATAAATCGATTGTTAGATAAAAAAGTCTAACGCTGGCGGTGACACTATACCAATCAATCTCCTTCAGGCGCGGTTTCGGTGGACACTGGACAAACGCCGCCTCCAGCATGTCACATTGGGAGCACCAGTCCGTCTCACGACTGGGTGAAAAAGAGCGGCCCTGAGAGCGGAGGCAATCACCGGCGCGCCGCGATCGTCAGCGGCACGGTATGGAGCAGTCAATCCACGCCTTGTCACAAACAGTCGCAAACAATGGTGCACCGCGCACCCAACAAGTGTAATCTGTGGCGCGACAGCGAATCCCGCGCCAGAACCGCCGCCACAACTGCTGCCAATCATGGCACAATTGTGGCGCGCGCCTGCTTTCCGTTGACCTTGAAGGGTGTAAGGTATGAGAGGGGCTGCTCCCTGAGCTGTGGTGAAAGCCCTCGAAAGTGAAGCGTCAATCACGCAAACCATGCATGACTTTGGGTGGAGAATAGGCGAGGCTGGATGCCTCTTTCTGAGGCCAGGTTCAACGCCTTTCAAGGTCAGATCGCCCTGACTTGAGCACTGAAGAGGTGGATGTTTACTTCGGATACATGAGTGGCTTCAGCACACTCTATTTACGTACCGACTGAGAAAATGGACTGATCGAATCAAGTAACCGGGAATTCCGAAGAAATACTTCAGGTTATATGAGTTAACAGCTCCTTTCCCGCGGGAGGCACTCGACCAGAGCGAACTGAAACTGCTCACGTATCCAGGGTAATTACTTACCATACATGTGAAGTTTCAGTACAGTGTAACCAAGTGCAGACCAAGGAAACAAACTTATAATATATATATATATATATATATATATATATATATATAGATGCATAATATATGGGGAAAGAATAGGTATATGGGAGGTTGCCCCTGTCTCTCTTTCTCTCTTTCTCTTTCTCTCTCTCTCTCTCTCTCTCTCTCTCTCTCTCTCTCTCTCTCGCACGCGCGCGCATTCTGACGCGCGACGCAAATCGAGTCGACAGCGTCACTTTTGCCGCGCTGGCCGCCGGTCCGCCATTGTTTGCAGCTGTGACGTAACAATGGGATGACACTGGCAGAGCGCGCCCCTTGACAGCTAGGTCGTTCCCAGTCGATTTATGCAGCGTCAGTACGGACCCTGCCGGCCCTCGCGTGGCTGTAGGCGACGCGCACCGCCGCTGACGACGTGATGGTCAATGCTGCCTCACAAACCATACATACTTCTTTCCATTCCCTACCAGTTCATCTTCATTCCTGACTTTGAAGGATCTAAGATTTCAACTCCGAAATTACTTCCCACTGCTTACAGCAGATTGTGCGGGAGACCGGTCAGTTTTCCCGTTTGCCAGCTTTTGCTAATATCGGCACGCTTCAGTGAGCACACACGCCAGCCGCGCCACCGTTTAGTTTATTGCAGACCGTAACGATGCGAAACTAATGGAGAAACTAAAGCCGAAAGATAGCCATCTAATGGCCGCGCTGCAGTGTTCCCAACGGGCCCGCTCCGATTGACATCTCTCGTTGCGGCAGCGGATCGACTCATCAACTCCCCTCCTCGACGCGGCGTTCCCGACCGTCGCCGCGCTGGTGGCCTATTGTCTGCTGTCGGATTCATTCAGCACGCGGAAACTTCTTTGTCCGATCCGGATTTGTTGCGCTTACTTTACGAATTAGCTACATGAATGCTGTGTAAATGAGATAAGCTAGCCAGGTTTCTGGGCTAAAACGGATTGTTGTCAATATGGTCATCAGAAGATTCAGAAGAAGAAGCCATCTACGGTACACTTTAAGACGATTGCGACGGTTTTCTGTTCAGTTTTCTTCAATATGATAGCTTGATCTTCAAACACGCCTAGGATTCTACAGCTGAAATACTTACATTTGCTTTCACGCGAGTTATGTTCGGTTTACGAATGGACACTATGTCGTCAAATTTGACATGCCTAATGTGAAGACTGTAACGTGCGTTCTCAGAAAACATTACGGGCAGTGAAAATTGTTCTCTGTATTTTCAAGCTAGTGTTGGAAGACAGCTAAAAGCACCGGGCGGACGCATAGTTGTGCAATATGGCCTGGGTGGTTTAGCAGCGAGGCTCCAGGCCCTGCACCTAAAATACGTGTCAAAGCGGCTCATCACCGAAGGATGGTTTTCAATGAGAAAAGCGTGCTCCCTGGAATTGATATTTTCTGTAAAAAATGTAATTAGCATTTAAGCTTGAATTACCGGAATCAATAAAAACACGCAAAACAATTTGATTTGGCCCACAGTGCCTTATGTCCTGAAGCCACGTGATCTTAAAAAACAGCATCGGAGTATTGTGAAGATCTCGTCTTCGTTGGAATCATACCTATCTAAAATCGCACCTACAATCGAAGCGTTGTATTACCCACGCTTTGACGGGACAGCTATGTAAGCCGGGCCACACAGCACACCCTGGGCCTGTGCTAGCTGAGCGGGCGGCCGTGCGATGCCGACTTGGAGTTCCAGGAGTAGGCAGAGCCGAGACGGCTGACCCGGCCCCGATGCCTGCGGTGGAGTGCGGGTGACCCGCGGGCCACGGCGTATCACCAGAGACCGCCGCGCCAGCTCTGCCCACAGCCGCCCTGTTTGTGAGCGTCTCGGCGCGCCGGGCCCCGAGCATGATTTAGCGGGCAGGGCCCAGCGCCCAGCGGAGATTTACCGTCTCTGACAGTTGTGCCGGCGACGGCAGCGCACCCAGCCCCGGGGGGCCACAGATGTCGCCCAGATAGCGGCCCACGCACCCACGAAATATGTGAGAAAGTAAAATATCTGCGGCCGCGTGTGAGCGGTGAGATGGCGCTGTGGCGCGGGCCGGCCGGTGGTCAGCGGACAGGTTCTGTGTCGGACGTACGTACAATGTGAATATAGATCGCAGACATGTCTGGTTTGTTCAATGGATGCCTTATCTCAGGCGCTGCTTCACCTAAATGGTAATGACCAAAAATAATGGGACAATATTAAGTGTCTTACCATCTTGTGCACTTAGCTATAGCGGCATTGCTCTACTCTCACATTAAGTTATTCTGAAATCATTCAATGTCAACAAATACAGACATGTGTCTGATGACTGTGCTATTGCAATGTCTTCTTTTCCTTACATTAGCTGTGCTAAGACACGCTGTACATTTCTGTCCAGCAATTTACACTTCATACATATCGGAAATGAATAGCTCTGAAACTGTTTCACACTCAAATAAAATAGAATGTAGCGATGTATGTACCTAATGGCTACAAAAGCACCTAATAACACTGAATCAAATTAGGGTCATGCACATGAGCTTTAGGTCGGCGACAGGTCTTAATTTGATCCCAGCCCAGAACACCCATGTCAAGTGCCCTGCACATGCCCAGTTTGTGAAACGGAGCCACGCCCAGCACCGCTAAGGTTTGGGTCAACACCCTACATAATACAGCCGCATTGGTATTCACAATCGGCGTTGGAGCCGCTGTCCGGGGAGACTGCTGTTGGCGACCGTTTCCATGACGCGGCAGGCCCTGAGACCGGCGGGTCGGGCGGCCACGTCTCCTGCCGTCCTCTCGGCCGCTGCTCCTCTTTGTTATGTCAGGCCCGATTGATTACCGACCGAGAGCCGTCGCACAATGGAAATAATTCCCAGGATTGGGCGACAATATGCCGGCTCCGCTAGCCGTTTCGCCGCGCTCGTCCACCATTGTTGTCATGGCAACCGAGCATTGTCGCTCGCGACGAGCCGACCGCCTTTATTGCCAAAATATTGACTGGGTCTCGCGGGCCGCCACAGGGAAACCTCCAGGAGCGCGGCTCTAGGCGCAGCTCCAGTTCTCAGCGATGTCAGAGACATGTATTTTCCGTGAGAGTGGTGGCGGTGGGCCTCGTTAGACGACATTTTTCATAACTGGATCGTTAGGCGGGCGACTGGCCATTAGGCGGGCCTGGTGCGCTCGCCAGGATGTGGCTCAGCGTCACAACTGGAACCAGCTCTGAAGGGCCTTCCAGGTGGGGACGGTCTGGCGATAGGTACTGCTGGCCTGAACTGAAAACATTCGTGTTCGCTATACCCTCTGATAAAGTGGAAGAGCTTGATACGCTTTCAAACAATAAGGTGGAAAGACAATATGTGACAATTTCCTGTTTTTTTAAGGGGGAGGGATGCGCTTAGTCAGGAATGTAAGCTGAAAGCTAATGCAGGCTCGATATATCACATTACCGGGAGTCTTTATCACCGGGCGTACATTAAAATGCTAAGGGGCTAGGAGGGTGTTTTGAGAACATAATGATCAATATTTTCCCCTACTGGAAGAAAAATGGCTGATTATAGTGATGGGGATGTGTGGTCCAGTGAGTAGAGCTTCTGTTTCCTAGCCACATGGTTTGGGTTTCGAGTCCCGCATGGTTCTTTAACAAGTATATCGTGATCTCACGAAATTCTAGGTTACTGACCCAGTTAGTCTTCCTGTCATTGACACAGGTCAGCAGCAGGACAATTGGACATGCTTCCCCTTCGCCCCTTTCTCACCCACTTTATGACTGAATGCTGCCAGTCATCCAAACTTAAAATTTCTTATAGTACATTTAAATGAGAATCGACGTGAAACGTAGGGGCTGCCAATATTTTGCTAATATGCCATGTTTTACCCGAGCGGTACAAATATTTCCTGACATATATGATTTTAGATAGCTGAAGGAAAACGGTTCCTTAGTAAGAATGTTAGCCATAATCTAAATGGACCACAGGGTCGCGCGCTAACCAGTGGCGGACCGTGGCAAAGACAATCGACGACGATATAGGCAGAACCACTGTGATGTTGGTAAATGTGATTTTAGCGTACGGCGTCAAAATGTGTTACCAATATAACTCAGTCGGACCGTTAGTACCACGACAGAGAACACGGCATGGTTAATACAAGGCGAGAAAACCAAACCATCGGCGTATACATCTACAGCAGTACAAAACCGAAGAATCACAACCAACAAGTACGTATTCACCAAAACACACACACAACACGGCACGGAGAATCATCCACGAACCGCACAGTAGTTCGACAGGCGTACACCAGGAAAGGGCATATTAATACAGTTTACGGATCTTCAAAATCTGAGTAATAGTCACGAGAAATCGAAAAATGAGCAGAGGTGTGACGACCATGGTAGGATACCGGATCACATCAACAAGTCAAAATACGAACGGTTAGTGGCGCAACAACACAGGGATGGCAGCCGAACAAATCACCCCAAAACGTGGGCGTTTCCAAGGAAGTTATCCTGTATCATGTTTCAATCTCGCAAACGACAGATTTATATAAGAATCCACCAGGTTCAATTCTGACGACGTTCAGCTCATCATATCCGGCCCAAAACAGAACCTTGATACTATGGTATCATTGCTTGAGCATGACATAGCTGTACTTTTAGATTGGTTTCTCAAAATGCCCTCAAAATCAACCCACAAAACCCAGGTCATCGTACTCGAACCCGTGCAATGCTCCAAAATTTCCAAAAATTAGTATTCGGGTGGCAACACAGTAGTAACAGAAACAAGGGAAGTTAAAACCTAGGCGTGCATATGGAACGGAACCTGACGTCGAATCGCATGTTGATAGCATCACTAGGAAATGTACTGGCATTCTCATTGACTCATGCACATTCGGGACATCATTCCACAGTCAGTACTAAACTATTAATACAGTCACTCGTCATATCTCACATCAGGTACTGTATTTCAATTTATGGGTCTTGTAACAACTCAACTCCACCGAATTAAAAAAGGATCAACTTCGTGCTCGCGTCTTAACTGGGAATAGAAAGTAGGGCACATTTCTCGAAAGAGCCAGATTACGACTGCCCGACCCGCACAGCGCTACCTACCATCGGTTGAGCATTGTCATAGCGTGTGATTACCGGTGAGCCGTGTGCTGGTGAAATGTTTACCTTACGACCATAGCTACGGTACGCGACAGGCGGGACTTTACGTCCCACCCGTGCTAGAAGCAACGCAGGAAGCGAAGATTATGCCATGCTGCCATTGCACAATATAATGACCTCCACCTGATCTAAGAACCAATACCAGAATTCAGGTTTCGAAACTCACTGAGAAGTTTATTGGGCCTGTAAGTGTAAGCTCGCAGTATTTTATATCATATTACGTGTGTGATTGCATTGAGTACTTGTGCTTTACTGCCTGTATCGCTGACTTCACTGTTACTTTACACTATCCACGACCCCTTCATTGAATTGACGATGGAACATGAAAAGCCTTGTATCGAGTGTAAGGATGTTCTGAAATACATTGATTGATTGATTGATTGACTTAAAATTTAATTTCAACCCACGTGCCCACTTTGCCCCATGAATTCTGTTCAAACAATGCAGGGGCCAAACAAGTGTGTAGAGTATCATCATTGAAAATGTCAAACCATAAAAGTGTCACCACCCCAAGCTGCAAAATGTGGCACGTTTGCGTTAGTAGGATACCAATGAATACTCCTGGACCATCCCCGCTGTTGAAAAACATTTCAAGTTCAAATTACAGCCACCAATTCCGGCGATTTGTTGCGTTATTGGTCTGAAGGAAACATGACGGCTATTTTTTGTCACCTTACCCACTTTGAGCTGTCACCATTTAGAATGCCAAAATTGTAGGTTTTTCGACCCCTGCAACAATGGTAGCACGGATGTGCATTTGAAATATTTGTTGAAAAAAATGAACACCTGGGGTCTGAAATCACCTTTATTTGAGACTTAAGGACTTTATCACTTATGCATATGAATTGTAAGCAAATCGAATCCAGACCATAAGCAGAAAAAGCAGGCTCTTAATGATAATACATTAAACAGAAATAAACAGGCTCTTAAAATCGGAAAATAAAATGAGATATAACAAAAAATGCTATCTGATCTTTCTGGGCCAAAATTGTGTAGCAGAATGATGATTTCAGTGTTTTTGCCGCCCTTTGTCTAAATATGTAACTAAACTTCTTTAACCTGGACTGAAACACTGAAAACAACCAGAAATAACAACCAATATGTTTTGTCCCACGGTCTGTTTTTCCCAGGTCACCCGTATATCATATTATAAAAATTTGAACATAGGAAACAATGTTGTCCATTTCTCACCTACGCTGTGTTCTGCTCCATCGCTGCAGCTGGTACTACCGTGAAGATGGCTCGTCAGCGGCGCCTGGTGAGATTCCGTCGCGGATAGTGTCTGGTGAGATCCTGTCTCGGATAGTGTCGCCTGATGTCAAATCAGAAGGTACGCCCGGCCAGCAGTTACCAACTACGGAACAACGTTGGCTAATCGTGCACGTCAGTTCTGTGTAAAGATGTACAGAGTGTGATGCTAACCAATGTTGTGAATTATGTCAGAATAAAGCTAGTGACAGATTGTAATCAAATCATTCATGTAGCACAATCTTAGCGTCATCAACAGACACATAACACACTCAACATGCCAACATTATTCTTGTATTAGGCAAATCAGATCTGCCAGGGGTGGTGGAGCTACCACCAGGAAGTGCCTGGCGGCGGAGGGAAAGCTGTGACCGAGGCCGATGCACCAACGATGGTCATGGGTCAACAACAATGATTACAACAACGTCGCGCACAGCGGCACTGTTTGGTTGAATAGCTGCAGATGGGTAATCCAGCTCTTCCTGGTCTGAAGGATGAATATTTGTTTAACAACATAGATGTTTTGAAGTTTTGAAGTATGGAAAAAGGCTGTGGACATAGCCTATTGCTTCCAAATTTCGTGGATAGTATCATGGTGCAGTAGGTAGGTACTTGCTTCTCCGATGAGTTGAATTGCTTTTAACTTTGGCTCAATCAAAGGAATATAAGTGATCAGAATTATCTTCCTAAGTTGAAGCTCCCACATACTTGCAGCATCCTTATTATACACCCAAAGGAGTAAGAAGTGCAGCTACCTATTCATTCCAGCATACGCAGTGTGCCCCACCATCGCTAATCACGTGAGGGCAGCAGGGTTGATTTCCCCCGTAGTCGCTGGATCCGCGTGCGTCAGTGGTGGTTGTCCGAGTTTATGTCTGCGTTCAGAGTTTGGCATTGGACCTTTGAAGCTACTGCAGCATCCTCCTGATCTGTTCTAAATGCTGCACATAGGTTCAGCAGTGTTCGCAACGGGCGTAGCCTTTCAGGAGGGCGGCAGTACTCACGACTGGAGTTCGGGTACGGGAAGCAACGCTTCTGACTGGAGATGCATGCCATGTCCTCTACGTTAAAGCTGCACACAGGGGCGGATCCACGGCGGGCAATCCGACCAAGCCTGCAAAAGCAAAAAAGGAGGGCCAAGCCTTCCTTTTTGCTTTTGCCCCAAAGAAAGTCAGTGTTTCATAACTGATCGTCAGCAAGCAACTTTTTAGAAGTGTGACGATTTGGATGGCATCTCCTTGAAAGTGAAAACAAATTTACACTGAAAAAGGGAAAAGAGCTAAACATATTTTTTGCCTTTTAAGCCAACTTTAGGAGTAGTTGATGTAAAAGCTGATTTATTGCATCAGCTTCAACCAGCCAGGCGGCGGCTCCTCCACTCAACGTTATTTTAGAGGTGGATACACGGAGAGGGTGACTAGGTGGACCCAGGCCACCCTCGAAATGTCAGAGTGCCTATAGTAAAGGCATAACAGGAGACCGTTCCTAGGCAATGGTAGGAGGCTTGAGGCCCCTAGACCCCCCCCCTAATTAAATTCCTGGATCTGCCACTGTTCTCTACGTGCAGCCGTGTTCATTGTCGACACCGCTGTGCACGTGCTGCAGTGTTCAGTGTCGGAGTCGTTGTGCACGTGCAGCAGTGTTCAGTATCGGAGTCGTTGTGTACGTGCAGCAGTGTTCAGTATCGGAGTCGTTGTGTACGTGCAGCAGTGTTCAGTATCGGAGTCGTTTTATATGTGCAGCAGTGTTCACTGTCGGAGTCGTTCTATACGTGCAGCAGTGTTCACTGTCGGAGTCGTTTTATACCTGCAGCAGTGTTCAGTGTTGTAGTTGCTTCATACGTGCAGCAGTGTTCACTGTCGGAGTCGTTTTATACCTGCAGCAGTGTTCACTGTCGGAGTCATTGTGTTCGTGCAGCAGCGTTCTCGATTGGGGTCGCTCTGTACATACAGCAGTTTCCATTGTCAGAGTCGCTGTGTACGCGCAGCAGTGTTCTCCATTGAGTCGGGAGTACGCGCAGCAGTGTTCTCGATTGGAGTCGATGAGTACAAGCAGCAGTGCGCGATATCGGAACGCTGCGCGGCGGGCCCGGCGCGCCGCGATCGTATCACAACCCCGCCGCCCAGATTGTACCATCACCTGCGCTCTTATCCAGCATCTCTTTCTGTGGCCTTATCGAGCCATGTATCTCAGCTGGATAGACTAATCCGCGTTTTATCCGAGCCGAGCGTACAATTTGTCGGTGGCGAGTGAATGAGCGTCGGTTCCCAGGGCGGCCGGGGAGCCGGGTGCTGGAGCCACCGGTGTCGGCGCTCGCGCCTGACCAGCTGAACCCGCCAGCTACCGTCGCTGTCGACCCTGCTGCTCTGCCCATTGGTGGAGCTCAGACTCAGCGCGCTCCAAACTGGTTTTAATGGGGTCACCACCTCAGATGAATAAACCATAACAATCTTAATCTAGCCATGGGCGTAGATGTTTAAAATCTTCTGGGACATTCCTTTATCCCAATTTCTGGATATACTATGCGATTTCGTAAATGAAGGAATGGACTGTGTCCCCAAATAGGTATCACATCAGTGCCGAAAGACACCTGACATTTGTACGCCCCTGGCATATCACATGATAAACTGGAGAAGAAGAACAAGGGTGTCAGGTCCACATTGTATTTCATTTCAAATGAAGTCTTGGTTGGCCTTCCAATTTAGACCGTCCCTGGCACAGGTCTGGACTGTACCGTACCAGGCACAGGGGAGAAAGGATTTGGGGATTCAGCCCCATCCTCCTCATAACTCGACAATTACCCAAGTGATTTTCGTCATGAAAAGTCAAGAAGATCCCCGAAAATTACCATTTTGATTATTCAAGATAATTAGTTAAGTAATAGTTCAAGTAAGAGTAAATATATCAAAATTGTAATATCCTCGGTTTACCCCACCCTGTTCAAATACTTGACGCTGAATTCAACATTCAATGACCTGAAAAGAGAGCCAATTGACATGAAGTTCTGTCAATTGGTTTTCGATCAAATATTAACATAAATAGCGTCATGACATGAAAATTGACACAAATGTCAAGGAAAATTTGAGACAAATGTTTACCAATGCGAGCCAAATCCTCTAAACATGGTCTAAATTGGACTTCAAAGGACACTGTGAGCCAATATTATCGCATAAACTAAAATAATGACTATCTTGGAGACTTTATGATATCCTTAGGACAGAATTACAGTAAGTTTGACATTGTTTTGAGTAATTTCAGCTAGAAATGGCGTATTTTTTCTAAAATATATTTCTACTGTCCCTAATTTCAGACTTGAGTAGTTGTAAACCAAAATGGGCTTCACAGCTCTAAAAATGACGTCATTATATAGAAATCACTGTTCAAATTCTACAGAATTGTAGCAAAAACGCACACATTTTCATTTTATTATATATATATATATATATATATATATATAGGTACATCTAGTTAGCTTTGGGATAGAAAAGCAAATATTATGACGTCATAATATTGGTATTCTCTCACAGCAGGGCCAAATATCACCAGAGCTCCTGAAATCACTTACAGGCCCCAAGTATGGAAGAGAACAGTGAAGTGTGCTACGTCTTCGTTTTGGTGGTGCTTATAAAGCCCTTTTTTAATGAAATGACAATATTAAAATATTTAAACCATACTTTTATATATCTTCATAGCACAAAATTACTCTGGACCTCTCGTATGAGTAAAGGAGGCAAACCAAATAATGAACTGGTAAATGAATATTTTCCGCAAACAATATATTTATGACATCACTATGCATGCATGTAACACGTATATGGTTTCTGAAAATCATTTACCGATGTATTTTTTGTTGCCGACTCCGATTGTGTGGTCTATTGTACGATATCTGGTCAACAAGTTTGTCAAAACGTAGGGTTTTTGTTAACGAAAATCTGCATTTACAGAAACGACAAAAATAAGAACACATTTGACACCAAGTATCGCTGATGATGCCATAAAATAATTGAAGGGGAGTGTAATGAAAATTGATCAAACATTATATATATGTAAGCGACTTATGAAAATGTCACCCTCTGTTGCTAAAAAATGAAGACAAAGATGGAAAAGCGTAAGGTTTTCAAGAGCCGAAACTTAATAACATCACTATGACGTAATGTGATGAGCGGTGGCTTCCTGGCTGCCCTAAAGCACGAAGAAATCATTCCATGACAGGTACTGAAAGGTGCGTTGCTCTACCTATAAACACTTATGATGTATGCTCAAAAGTGCGAGAGGGGGGGCTAAAAAAGCCACCCCTATGCCAGACACAAGCTAAACTTGATTCCACAATTTTCAGAATTTGAAGGAAATCTGACAACTTTTTTACATTTAAAGAAGGAAGGGCTTGGATATATAAAAACTGTAAATTTTAGGTATCCATTGTATCAAGACTCGGGGAGAATGAACGCTTCCCAACTGGAAATCTGCTAGTCCGTGGCGATTTTCTGCTATCAGATTCCCCCTCCTTCCGACCCTGTGTTTTTCTGACCAAACGCGTTGGAATAGGTAAAGGGTCGGTAGGCTTGCCCCCTCCGTTTCACTTTTCATAAGATATTCCCAAAGTCAGCAAAATTGGGAAAGAACTTGGAAAATTGTGCAGTCAATGGGAAGGAACAGATTTGCAGTAAGTGCAGATGGAAACAATGAGCCCGAACACGATTAGTTTTTGGTTCTAGAGGGGAATTGTTATTGGCAACATTATGGGCTAGATATTGAGATATCCGCACAGATTTTTCCGTTGGCGACTTTTTTCGTTCTGACAGCTGACTCTGACTCAGCCTCGAGCCAAAGATATTTGGGGCCCTATACAATAGAATACGGGACATGATGAAAAAAATAAAGGATTCAATGAACGGAAATTCGTTCGTAAATGTAACAATAAGTATCCTGCATTTGCATTTTACCCACTGAACTTGGACGAAGTGTTAAATATTACTCTAATTCAGATATTGAATCATGTTTTTATTCGCTGAAAAAATCTCGTTAAAAATATTTATTTTGTGACAGTAATTAACTTGTGTATTAAGTTGCATTGGTGTTTGTTTTAAAACTCTAATTTTGTGGTCTCATAATTAATTATGGTATCTAAATACTATGCAATCCATTTAACCGGGTATCTTCCACTCACTGCAGATGGAAACTGGGTACCTTCCTCTCGCTGCAGAAGTCTGCTCAAATATGGAGTGTGTGCCTTAGACCAGACCACATGCTACCTAGGCGTTCTACCATCTCATCGTCACCTCTGAGAGAGGTGGCTCAGTCCTCTAATGCCACTGCCCTCTCAGAGAGCTGGTCAGCGGTGGGAGGTAGCCTAGTCTCCCCACCGCCCTCTCAGAGAGCTGCGCGGTGGTGGGTGGTAGCCCAGTCCTCCACTGCCACTGCCTTCTGAGAGAGCTGCGCAGTGGTGGGAGGTTGCCCAGTCCTCTACTGCCACTGCCCTCCCAGAGAGCTGCGCAGTGGTGGGAGGTGGCCCAGTCCTCTACTGCCACTGCCCTCCCAGAGAGCTGCGCAGTGGTGGGAGGTGGCCCAGTCCTCCACTGCCACTGCCTTCTGAGAGAGCTGAGCAGTGGTGGGAGTTGACCCAGTCCTCCACTGTCCTCTGAGGGAGCTGCGTGGTGATGGGAGATGGCCCAGTCCTCCACTGCCCTCTGAGGGAGCTGCACAGTGGTGGGAGATGACCCAGTCCTCCACTGCCCTCTGAGGGAGCTGCGCAGTGGTGGGAGATAGCCCAGTCCTTCACTGCCCTCTGAGGGAGCTGCGCGGTGGTGGAAGTTGACCCAGTCCTCCACTGCCCTCTGAGGGAGCTGCACAGTGGTGGGAGATGACCCAGTCCTCCACTGCCCTCTGAGGAGCTGCGCAGTGGTGGGAGATAGCCCAGTCCTCCACTGCCCTCTGAGAGAGCTGCACAGTGGAAGGAGTTGACCCAGTCCTCCACTGCCCTCTGAGGGAGCTGCGCAGTGGTGGGAGATAGCCCAGTCCTCCACTGCCCTCTGAGAGAGCTGCACAGTGGAAGGAGTTGACCCAGTCCTCCACTGCGCGACACCCGCTGGAATCCCATCCGTGGACCAGCAATTATCGACGCGCCGACGGCGGCGGCGGCGGCGCGAACATCAGATAGCAGCCAGCTCCAATCTGCGTTTATAGAGCCGGCCGATGGGTATCGGCCGGCGGCCAGCTGCCACCGTGCGAAATTCAGGGGCGGAGTCAGGTCAGGCCGTTCGGCGCTCCTACTTAAAGTTGCGTGTCGGTCAGACACTCAGGCGCGGCCGACATTACATGGCCGAGCAGGGACTGGCGGCGGAGCGGAGCGGGCTGCCCCTCAGCGCGGCGTGCTGAGGCTGCTGCGGCCGCACTGCTGGCGTGTACACGGCAGCTGGGATTAGCATAGATGCTGGTGCGATATGGGTGGTGACACACGCGGGCAGCACTGGTACCAGCGCCGCCGTTCATGGTCGCCGCCTGTCCCGGCCAGCCCGCCGCCAATCTGTCATAGCGCCGATCGCGGCGCTCCGACCACAATCCCGGGCGGCGCAGCGCCCTCTGCAGCGCGCCGTCCGCAGACGAGTCCCTGTAGCCGGGAACATAGCTAGGCTGCCGGCACTGCTCTGTTGACATCTATGCCATTCCGAAAAATAAGGAGAGTGATCAATGTGTCTTTATTACGTGTAGATGATCCATAACTCTTTAATGTGATCCGAACCTGGGAGCTTGGGCTGCATGAAAATATGTTTTATTTCATTACAACTTTACAGTTGGCAAGGCGAACATAGTGATGGGCGTGCTGATGCGGTCGTTTCAGACTGGCTAAATGGCAGGACGATTGTAGACAGGCCCTATTCTTGCAGCATATTTCGGGAACGTTCGGTCTGTCCTAGAGTATGGATGCGTCATTTGGGGCGGTGCCGCACCATCTCACCTTGAGAGAATCGCCAAAATTCAACATAAATTCCTCATATGGTAAGCTTATCACGTTCATGCTTCACGGTCTTCTCCATCACTCCCATATCATGAACTTCTAATATCATTCAATATTGGAAGCTTAGCACATGAAGGTACCAATACGATGTCAGCTTTGTGCACAGAATGATCTGCAGTAGAATGGACTCCGCCTTCCTGCTCGGGTGTTTCTCGCTCCATGTACCTCAGCGTCGAACCAGGGGCGGGACACTACAACTCATACACGTTCCATCCGTCCAAGATGCCAACAAGGATACGATCAAACGTGGCTTGTTTACACGAGCTGAACAGAAATTTCACTCCCATACGAGTATGTGCCCCGCAGCGGATCCCTTCTACGCCATTTTCTCTTGTTTCAGGTGGACGTTTTAGGACGTTTTTTTAGAAACGTTTTAGCAAACCCGGTATAGTATTTTATGGTATACATTTATTTGTTTTTATGTGACTGTTGGTATGTTTTTACTAAGTCATTTGATATATTTTACATCCCTCTGCAGTTTTAACCTGTGACTTTGCCTATCGGTGGGTTCTAAGCCTGTTGGTGATGAATTTGGATAAATCAAATGAAATAAATGAAATTTCCAAGGACTGGCTTTCTGTGCTGATGCCATATTTACAACAATGACCGTATCGTTGGTACATTTTCTGACTGGTTGGAATATGTCAGGCTGGTATCTATAGCTCGCGTCTATAATTGGGCACTAGATGGCTATACTAGTTCCCCGCCCTGACACCCGATAGCGATAAAATGAGAGCGACAATGAGATGGCCAGGCTGGAGGTGTACATACACCTTTAAGACAGAGCTGGATGTGCAGATGGACTACGCACAGTAAATATGCACCCGTCTGCAAGTCTGTACCCGTCTGCAAGTCTGTACCCACCTGCAAGTCTGACCCGTCTGAAAGTCTGTACCCGTCTGCAAGTCTGTACCCGTCTGCAAGTCTGTACCCAGCTGCAAGTCTGTACCCAGCTGCAAGTCTGTACCCGTCTGAAAGTCTGTACCCAGCTTACCTGCATGTAAGTCTGTTCGTGAATGTAAGTGACTGTAAGTCTATGTACGGCTGTAAGTCTATGCACCACTGTAAGTCTGCACCTGGAGGTAAGTCTGTGCCCGAATGTAAGTCTGTGCCCGAATGTAAGTCTGTACCCAGTTTTAAGTCTGTATCAGGCTGTAAGTCTGTGCCCGGGTCTGGTTCGCGTTCAGGGCACACACTAGACGAGACTGGAGGACCCAGAGCTTGGGCCGGCTGGCGGACAAGTGTCGAATGATCCGAAGCCTGACTGACATGAGAAGAAGACTGTTCGGCGCCAAAGCTCTACTGGTCAGAGTCCAGGTCGCCAACTGTGAATCCTGGGTCCAAAAAACAATGCTAATGCAGAGAACAGAGCATACGATCATCCTCCTCAATCGATTCGTTTCGGGCCACACCAGCGAACATTTTCTAGACTGGCTCAGTGACCAGCTGTGGTAGCTAACTGCGCGACGCTCGGTAAAGTGCTCTTGCACTGAGCACCGATTCAATATTCCGGACAGCACCTCTCTGTCAGACGATTAATGACAGCGCACTGCCGAGCGGCCAGGGGGCGGGGAGCCAGCGCCATGGACGGCCAATTACCGTTCGTCATGCGTCGGCCATTTTGCGGCGGCCTCTGTTTGTTTTGTATTTTTCGGGCGGGTGGCCGGCGGCGGGCCGCGCCCCGACTACCGCTAATTACCGATCACCACCCGATAAGGCGGGCGCGGCGTCAGAATCAATCTTGGTTCTGGTCCATCAGACCATTAGTGAAGACATCCCGGGAAGCCGTCGGTGACGCAGTCCGCCGGGCCGAGTGCCCCGGTACTGCTTCACCACTGTCGAAGGCGCCCCTCCTTCCAGACCGACCCGGTCTCCGGCTCGTGGTCCGTTATTCCACTTCCCAGCAAGGTCGAGATTATATATTTCTGGAACAATGTCATGGCCCAATCAGTCATGGGGCTGCTGAGAGACAACTCTCCGCTGCGGCGGAGCCAGGTCACCTGAACTGTCAACCTTTCCAAACGGGCCATGCATCAAAGTTATGAACTTCATCCATTCTACTGCAGACAACTTTATCGGAAACTATCGTGGTCGCTTGCTGCAAAACTGTGTTCTATGTAAAACGCTGCTAAACTCTTTTAATCTCGTATCATAAGTTTATTTTCACGAAACTCGCACGGAAGGCTTGCAATTATGTAAAAATTATATGGAAGTACTTTTCTGGACTTATGGCGCTTTGGGAATTTTATCAGTGAGCACGATTCCAGATTAGTATCATTTTTGCCATCTAGGTACTCAAGAACACAGCATAGGGGTTAAGGGGAAGAGTGGCACTTGGTGCAACTCCGGACTTGAGAGGTTTTAGGGGCAAGCTTTATCATAAATAATAAATGTGACGTCATTTCTGCAAAAATGGTTATTTACGTTCCAAATGGAACTCGATTTTGCTTTATTATAGGTAAAGACTGTCCAAATCAGGGTGATGTCAAATCACCGTATGGTCTGGTGGCGTTTCATGCCTCGATAAACCTCTCAAGTTAAAAAAATCAATACCGATACAAATGAAGATGATACAAATCAATACAAATGAAGCAAGTTGACGTAAAACAAGAAACTCAAAATACACCAATTAGATTCCGATGTATAGAAGCATATTTCACGCTTGAAGCTGGCAAATAAAGCAAGCTATACATTCACGTATTACATCACTATTGAGGTGGCTTAACACGCGCATTGACGGGGGGGCGGGTACCCGCCCCCTTCGGGTTATTCGGAGATAGCATAGAAACGTCGGCGTGTAGCGCCGCCGTACTTGGCATTCCTTTTCCCTCATCATTTTTACAACTTCTGTGAACATTTTAAGGTTAGGTCATCTCAGGTCAGGTCACCAGTACAGGTCAAGTGACCTGACCTCAAAAAAGTTTAAGATAGCATAAGTCAGAGCAGAGTGAACTTATCCGATTGAAACTCATATCACATAATAAGCCCACCGAGTTCTCTAAAATATGTTCCGGTATTTTTGATAGCGGTGACCTAAGGTCAGGTACGAGGCATGACCTCTCCATTGGAAATACATGGGAAAGATGGTTTTTACTGTATAACTCAGTAACGGAGCGTGATAGAGCGTTTATTTTAGCTTCATTAGACTCACCTTGGCTTTGCAGTTCTAACAATATGCATTTTATATCATTTGACCCTGACCTGACCTCAGGTCAGGTCAAATCCTTGATTTAACCTAGCAAAGTCATATTATATATCATTCGATTCGGCTTGCTGCGAGGATTCATATTGCTTAAATTGTTTTGCTCTATCTTTACTTGGTCAGATGTTATGACCGAAAATATTCAATTACATGTTATCCCTATGACGGCATGTTTTGACCTCTAGTGACCTTAAATGTGACCTGACAAAAATGGTTCGAATATTTTCGATAGAGAAGTGGATGGGCTACCCAACGCTGTTTACTGTTTTTCGTTACCTAGCGTGGTTCTTGAGATCTGAGAGGGGGGGTGGCGGGTACCCGACCCCGTCAAAGCGCGTGTTAATTGACACCCGTTTTGGTTTTTTATTTGATTTTATCCCTTACGACAGTTATACGACAGTGATACGACAGTGATAGTGACAGAGCTCGTAGCCATGAAGAATAACATATATTTTGTGCCCTTGAAATGCATCGCTACCTGTGTTCTGGAAGTTTTTTGTGAGCTATGTCTCAGAAATGTCCTGAAATGTACTGCTTGATCTCGTAAATTTTGAATGTGAGGTCACTTCTTGGTCATACAACGCAAGTTGATGAGGCAGTGCCGCTATGGCGATTACAAATGTATATCTGAATTTGAAAGCCGATAAGCCAAACAATGTGTAGCTATTTTTAGCCTTTTCCACTAATCGACGGACAAATACGTGTCACAAATATAGCCAAATAGCGTTTTTAGCTCTGAATAATTATTGGGTAACTTAGAAAATGATTTTATGGGCACTTAAGGAACCCCCTCTGCGCATGTTAAGTCCAAATTTGCTTACAGTGTGAAATTTGTTTTTTATCACTAGTCAACTGATTCCCAGCGAAACTAACAAAATTCACTCACGTATTTATCGCCTAGAAAAAACCTCTGGCTATGCATTAACCCAGCACCACCTGAGGGGTCCGATTGGACTCCCCTTGGGTTTTTGCGAATGATTCTGAGCCGATTCAAATGAGACGCGTTTCACTTTGCAGACCTCTGGGGTGACCAATTTCACAGCTTATGACCAAAACTGACATCACGTTAGGTCAGGTCAAGGAGTTATGAAGTTATTTTTAAATCCATGTAAGGTGATCCTGTTCTTCTAAAATGAGAAAGATAACACCCGGGTGCAACTCAGGTTCTAGAAGATTTAGATCAAGTTTCTTGATATCATTATAAAGCTCTTGGAAAAAATCTGCATTCTGACATATATTTTGAGGTCAAGTCAATACCAAGTTCACCAGAGGTCACCAAATGTCACAGCTTTCGAAATTGTTCGTGTATATTACTTTTGAACGAAACAAGATACAGTTTTAAATTTGGTATCATATTAAAGAGCATAACCCAAGTATTCAAATTGTATGCAACATATGCTTGAAAAGTCAGCATTCGAACTTGACATAAAACTCAATATTATTATGTGACCTTACAACGTCAAGTCGCATGCCATTTAAAGGCTTCGTTCAAGACGAAAACATTGATGTTTTGTGTTTTAGTCTAGGTCTAATGGCTCCTAAGTTATAAGAGACTTTCTAAATTGGTCCAAATTTGTCCCATTTTGACATGCTGTGACGTCACGGATGAACCGATATGGTTCGATCTCGGCTCAGGAGAAGAAGACGGTATGTCGCTTCCAGGACCCGTTCAATTTTTTCCGCATCACCTCCGGTTCCGGAGATGGTAAGGGGTCCGATCGGACCCCCAGGTGGTGGTGGTTACAGAAAGATCCCAGGATTAAGCCTATGGGAACTAAAACGTTATTATTGTTAAAACAAACAAATCAAACCATTATGCAATACTTTAACACGCGCATTGACGAGGAAGGGGTACCCACCCCCTCGGGTTTTTCGGAGATAGCATAAAAACGGTGGTGTCTAGCGTCGCCGTACTTGGCATGCCTTTTCTCTGATCATTTTTACAACTTATTTTCAAAAATTTAAGGTTGGGTCATCTCAGGTCAGGTCATTAGTACAGATAAAGTGACCTGATCTAAAAAAGATAAGATAGCATAAGTCAGAACAGGGTGAACTTATCCGATTGAAACTCATATCCCATAATGGGCCCACCAAGTTCTCTAAGACGTATCCCAGTATTTTTTGTATTGCTGACCTAAGGTCAGATACGAGCCATGACCTCTCCACTGGAAATACATGGGGAAAATAGTTTTAATCAAATAACCTTGCAATGAATGGTGACAGAGCATTCATTTTAACTGCATTAGATTTTCCTTGTCTTTGTAGTTCTAATGATACGTATTTTGACCTAATTGGACCTTGATTTGACCTCAGGTCAGGTCAAATCCCATATTTAACCTCATTTGACATAGCAAGTTCATATCATATATTATTCGATTTCAGTTGTTAGGAGGATTCCAATTATTCAAATTATTTTCCTCTATATTTACTTATTAAGATGTAATGACCGAAAACCTTCATTTACATGTTATCCCTATGACGGCATGTTTTGACCTCTAGTGACCCTAAATGTGACCTAAAAAATTCAAATGTTTCTAATGGAGACGTGGATGGGCTACCAAACGTCGTTTATCGTTTTTCGCTACCTAGCGTGGTTCTCGAGATCATAGGAGGGCGGGTACCCCTCCCCGTCAAAGCGAAGGTGGCTCAGACCCCTCTCAATGCGCGTGTTACTGCATGTCTTCATAGCGTGAAATTACTCATGACACTCTCACATGAGTAAGGGAGGAAAACAGAATGATGAATTGTTAAATTGAGTTTTTCTGCGAAAATATGTTTGTGTTGCATATATATGTGTAACATGTAGATGGTTTCGGACAAAAATCACTACTAGATATATTTTTGGTCATCAATTTGGATTGCAAGGCTTATACCACGCTATCTGGCTAATAAGTGAGCCAAAGGCTAGTTTTTATACGAAAAAGTTCATTTTTGAGAAACGAAAATATGTTGAACACATTTCATTTCCAGTATCACTGATGACGTCATAAAATAACTTACAGAAATTGATCAACCAATGCGTTTAAATAAAACCGTTATGAAAATATCCGTCTTTGTTGTTCTAAAATGAATACAAAGTTAACAAAAGAGATCATAGCCCCAAAATTGCAGCATGAACCTTGAAAGACGCCTTGGATACTACAATTTTGAGAATAAAAAGGCGTTCTAAGCTTCATCTACGGAAATTCAGCTATTTTTCCAATTCATATTTTCCCCATCACGCTCTTCTTACTTATCATATCTTAAACTTTTTGGGAGATGATGTCACTGGACCTGCATTGGTGACCTGACCTGAGGTGTCCCAACCTTAGAACTTCGCTAAAAGTTGCATAATCGATCAAGAATAAGATGTGCCAAGCACGGTGGCGCTTTGTACCGCCCTTTTTCAGTGCCACCGGAAAAAACAGAGGGGTGTTCAAACACCTCTAACCGGGGCGAGGGTTAATCAGCTCAGTAAACTGAGCGATTATTGTGTAAACCTGATTAAGTAGATTCGGTCAGAAAGTATTGTTCAGTTTAAAATTGTCATGGTTTCATGGATTCAGGCTTAACTTTTTGTGCTACTGAGTAGCGTATCAAACCCGGGTTGAACCGAGCATACAGACATCGCAATCCTCTCACCATGGCTTCTGTGCTCAAATAACGGGAACAATCTACACACGATGCCATTTTTTCCTTTTCCGGACTTTGTTTTACTATTTGGACATCTTAACTGAGCGATTTAGACCATTGTTGCGTGGTGAGACGCCATTGGTACAGTTTTGAAGGCAGTCAGCCACTGATATCATCGCCACTGTGACGTCACGCCACTCTCCCTGTCCTGATGATCGGTCCGGTGATAACCTATAAGAGTCCATGTGGGAGGATATTATCCTGCTTTACAGGTTTCTCAGCGGATCTTAGGCTGCAAGTGGCTTGTGTCGAGCACGACATGGCTAAGTTGCTGTCGCTTACAGCAGTGTGTTTCAGGCAGCGTGCTGTGTGTACCTCCAGCGTTACTTTCACATTGTTATTATCACCATGCCCGTTGTCTTAGATTAGCATAACTGAAAAATACTTTTCCCTATTTTCGTAATCGCTTAAACATAAAGGAAAAACCCAACTGCTGTGGTCACACGGTCTCAGGTGATAGAATGAGAGGGCTAAGCCTGGTCTGGGCAAGATAAGGGGAGCAACCTGTCGCCTCCGTAGGAGCTTGCGCTTGCAGCCCACAGATCAGGCACATACCTTTGTGCGCTTCGTCTGAGCTGATTTATATGTCAGAGATAAGTCTATGTTTGTACTCAGACGCCCTAAATCGAAGAAATTCCACAAATAAAACTTTGTTGGCTCTTTTCGGATTTCGGAAGTTTGGATTTCCTGGCAAGGCTATGAAGATAGCGACCCCGCATGGTTTGGCGGCTATTTATGAATTATAACTCACTTGTATATTTGATTCGACATCACATATATTATTACACAATTGCCTCCTATACTTTGAATACTATAACTCAGGAGAGGTCTCTTCCTCTATCTTGGACTTTGTCTTCGTGGCACAAAGGACGTAACACTGTACTGGCACAGTTCTAAATGCGCGAGAAATTGCATGTGAGGAGAATGTATAAGCAGCTAAGCAAACCTAAATAGATTGGATGTGGTGTCGATATACAGATTCCAGTTTTCATTTACCCTCTCTTGTGGCAGGAACAACGAAGCCAGCATCTTCATCATGGCTATGCCATGAGAGAGTATAAAGTCGAAACAACAATAATGCTGAGGAAAACAAAGTGAGCCGGCTGACTAAGTGTACCTGCAGTGGCTGCCGCCACTCTGTCCCGGCACAACACCGCCTGCGACGTATGTGTCTCATGGACAGCGCGGCCCTCAAATTTGCATACAAGTACGCCGTATGCCAGTGCCGTCCGGAACACGGTGGACCTCATCTCGCAGTCGGCTGACATTCCAGCGGGCAGTAGAATTTTATGTGCCTTCCGGAATGCGACATGCCCTGGGTTGTGGGGCCCTCCGGAGCACCAGCCTTCTGCGCTGGCACTGTGATCACTGTTCTCCATTGTCCCTCCAGTTTAATGTCATATTTTAGTGAGTGACCGCGCGGCGGGGGCCCGCCGACCAGTGGCAAGAGGCGGACTGGCTCGGCGGGACAGCAAACTCGCCTCACGCCCTCTCCCCACTCTTCTCCATCAATTAACTCCTTATCACCCCCAATCAGTGCGTAAATATCAATGGATTGGCGTGGCCGGTGGGTGGTACGGCTGTCCGGTCGGGGCGCGGGGGTCCAGGGGGGACACGGCGGGGTGGTGTGGGCACGGGCAGGGTTGGGCCTTGGAGAGGGGGGGTGGTAGTCACCGGCAGCCCAGCTCCCGTCGTCCCACGCGGCAGGATGTTTTCTGTTTGGACGCCGCCCAGCGTTCATTAATGAATCGGTTATCTGGCGATCGGGCAGCGCTGGTCCGTCGCTCGGCATTCCGGGTTGTCGCGACCGAGGTGACATCCCAGCTCTCCGGCTCTTCCCGGCCACCGGGGCCGACCCCGCCGAGACCAGATCCTATCTCAGATCGGTGGGAAAGAAATGGACTCGCTCGCCGCACGCAGAAGAAAAACAAAAGCTGTTTTCTGGCATGCCACCTCATCGTCAGCGTTTTGGTGACATGGGAGCTGAAGGCCATTTCTCTTGTCGTTGGCTAATGGATGAGGTGGCCGGCTCGGTGACGCGGCGCGCGGAGGTTTATCTGGGTCCCATCGGCCTGGAATCGCCGTCTGTCGCCGATCTCGCCGCAGCTGGAGCTGCAGTTCATCAGCAGTTCACTGGGCGGTAAACAGCTGCCGCCGCCAGCTCCGCGTCGTCTCTCCGGCTCGCCTGCTGCCGTCGCAGATCAACGTCTGCCGGAGCTGCTTACTTTTGGCTTTTGGTAACGCTTCTGACGAAATATTAAATGGCGAGTGCTTCTGGGAATAGTCATTAGTTACAAGTGTAATGGAATGGATTCGTATCTAAATACTGATTACTTTATTTCTATATTTCCAAAACTTATAACTTTTAATCGCAAAAGTTGTCTGCACGTCTCATCCTGAGAGCAGGACCATCAATAACAAAGAACACTTCCAATTTAAATCGACAACTTATCTCACATGGATGCAAACAACTACACAGAGCACCGCCTCGGCTATTTCTGTCTCATCCCTCTGTCAGCTTAAGTCCTCTGTATTGTATTGGCCTACCTGGCAGAACAGAGAAACACGAGGCAATATATGTTGTGTTTGGTAGGGGGGTATTCCACCAGGAAACTACCAATGAGCTCATGAGACAACCGACACTTTTCGATTCACTCAGAATTCCGTTCACTGGTGATTTCAAAGGGTTTGAAGCGATATGCGGACTGAAAAACTCTTTAAAAAATTTGTTCTGGAGATATGGCCTCATGCAATTTACAAACGTCATCTCGGTGTTTTAAGGAGCGCTTGTTTAAGGATTTATAACTTCGAAGCTTTCCATGCTATTTTGATGAATACCTGTTGTTCCACTCACTACACACAATGTGAAATTTGTATGGTTAACATTTCCAATAAAACATAATCACGTGACATTTTTACCAATTTTTGAAACGTGGTCCCGATCCTGACTCAGTTGAAGTCTTTGTTTGTAAACAGTTTAAACTCCACTACGTTCCTTTAAAGAAATGCAAAATTAAAGAAATGTGTTTCGAGATGCGTTTGCGAATTATGAGCTTGCAAAAATACACATCAAGTGGCCCAGTAAAGCCAGTATCACCATAGCTGATTGCTCAATCGAGATAGGCGGAGCTCTGAAAATAAAACCAGCACTTTACTTAACAACTTTGAGGCTTCATGACACACCAACTGCTATGGTCATCTGGTGTTGCCAACTTTCCAGAGCGTATGTTGGAAAGCTGTGCCTAAAAAAATCGTTACAGCTCTGCACCTGGGCAGGAAAATTTCTAGATACTTCTAAGGAATCGAAACAATTTTGGTTAGGGAAATTCGTATGCTTGAGAAGCCTGTCGGAAGCCCTTTATGAGTTATCTGGGGTAACATGAAGGGTGGTAAACACACACACACACACACACACACACACACACACATACATATATATATATATATATATATATATATATCACCCTCTCAGTGCACACACATACACACCAGGAATGGCGCAGTCACTAATGGCCCTATCTGGGCATAACTGGTTGACCTGACTAGACCTGATACCAGCTTTTGGTCACAAGATGTCAAATTAATTACCCTAGAGGCACGCTAACGACGCGCGTCTCATTTAAATTGGCCCGACAGCATTTGTGAAAAACCAATGGAGGGGGGGCGGTCGGACCCGACGTGGTGAAAGGTTAGGGAAGACATATTCGCAATACCATTTTTATCGTGCACGGTGCCTCTTTCAGAACAAAACCGTCCGTAAAACATCTGGGATTGGCTAGAATTTTATAATACTTGGCATTAGCTTTCAGGTGATGGTTCACTGACAGTGCTGCATATTTTTCGCAGTCAGAGGCGGTTACAGTCACTTGAAATGGGAGGTTTCTTGCATGTTGATAGGTTTCGGAGCGCTCAGGCGAGGAGCATGATTATAATTTGACAAGGTGTTTTCTGGCATGTCTCCTCGAATCTTAGGTGTGAGATATATTTAATACACTTATATTATATATATATATATATATATATATATATATATATATATATATATATATATATTAGTATATTTCGGCAGAATATTGTCGTATAAACAGCACTGGTTAAATTCGAATATGTATATATATATATATATATATATATATATATATATATATATATATATATATAAATCCCCAACCGAACAGCATTGTTTATGCAGTTCCATGCAATGGGTGTCACAAGTTATACTATGGGGAAATACATAGGGGATTAAAAACTAGGCTCGAAGAGCAAAGAAGGGATTTTAGATATCATCAGAAATGTAATGCTTTAGTCACTCACAGCATGGAATGCAACCATTTACCGGATTGGGGAGGGGCTAAAACTATTGCAAGGTGTTTGAACAAGAGGGCGAGGAAAACCATAGAGGCAGCTTTTATTTTAACAAACAACTGTATAAGAAAAAGAGCAGGTTTTATTAATATTAGCACCCTGTGGCTACCATGATAAAACTGGATAGTATTAGTCACAGCCATAACTAATTCGGTAGGATGGTGCTTTGGTGTGCATATATTTTTAGTGGTAGGAGTACAGGTTACATTTTCGCATGAAGTGTGAAAATTCAAACAAGATTAGTGCCTGTGATATGTGATTTTTATTTTGTATTTGCTGCGCACACTGAAGAAGAGTTCAAAACGCGTCTTTGCCAGTGAATATATCATTTTTATAAAAAAGTGTTTTCTGGATTCATCGCTGTCACTGTGACTTTCTACATAATCGTCATAATGAACCAAACATGTATATATACACACACACACACACACACATATATATATATATATATATATATATATATATATATATATATATATATATATATATATATATGCATGCATGGGGTTTCAGGAATGATTAGAGAAAACTTCATCCACAGCCGGATCAAGAGGACAGGATCATTGAAACTCCCTCTTCTGGTTGGTATGAGTGGACAATTTATATTGCCAAATGAACTAGGCAAGATAAAGAGTATCAATAGACGAGAAACGTATATTACATAATTTATATCGATGTCTGAATGCCACGCAGTACATTACTTTGGTGAATATATGGAACAGAAAATGGGTAAAGTGTATTTATTTCTGCATATTTTGGCGTATAATACACAACACAGGAATATATGATCAAACGAAAATAAAACAACTCAAAGCAACAACGATAGTTATATTCTACTAGATTTGTAATAATCAGACTGCAGGGCCAGCTACTATCAAAATCCTTAGAATATGGGATATATATATATATATATATATATATATATATATATATATATATATATAGGGTGTTTCATAAAGATTGATATTTTTTAATTGATCATAATGCGGTTATAAATAGGTTGTTAAGGTATGATTTACATATCAATCGAAAGCAAATTTTGGGACATTTACGATTATTTGTATTTTGATAACTGTTTTGATATTTTTTTCTGGTTAAAAATAGTCTTAAAAATGAGCCGAAAAATACTGTCTTTTTAGCCCTCATCGAAAATGTTCGTAGAAATCACGTGCGTATCACGTGACAAGTATCACGTCAATGACACTGCAAACATCACATCGTCACTGCGGTACATCACAGTACACACGCACATTGCCTCTGGAAATTAATTATAAAAAGCACACCTCTCAAGCTTAGGAAAGCTCGGGTCCAAGCAAGCAATCCCCAATTGGACCAAGTCCCTTGTTCTGCGGTGGACGGTGAGGTATTTTGCGATGTGTCCGCCGCATCCATTCATTCATATGGAAGGTAAGCCAATGAGCCATATGGTGCTTGAGCCAACAACTTTAAACTTGTAATATTACTGAAACTTGTGCCTTTGATGTGCATGCTCACGTGCCATTTTTGTGTGCTAAAACTGTTTTAGAGTGCTGCCAGTTCCGTTTTCTCAAATATAAGCGGGCGTGTATTATGTTTCTTGCATCATTTTTCCGAGTACATTTAAGACGGGGGAAAATATTTGATGCAAATGAAAAATGTTTATCGAAAAATGTCCAATAATTTACCATTAAAATGAGTGTTTTTGGGCGGATTTGAAGGATTTTGAGTCCTTTACCGAACATTTAAAAAAATATCATTCTTGCTGAAATACCCTGTATATATATATATATATATATATATATATATATATATATATATATACATTTTACTTTCCTCTCCATAATTGTCAATCTTTCAATTCATCTGGAACTCTTTTGGAAACGGAGTCCAGCCTACGAAAAGTTAATACCAGTCAATTTGCTAAAATAGCATAGGCAAATACATGTTTTTTAAATAGCAAGCCCGTTGGGTGGAGGGTACCATTTGGCCTTGGAGGAGGCGCCGTTTGGACAAAGATGCCAATTCTTATGGCATGCCCTATCATAGGGACGCCAGAACTTGCCTCCTAGGCGTGGAGGTGGGAGGCAGCAATTCAGAGGGCACTGGGGCGGTTCCAAGAGCACCAGAGCGTGATGGGAAAGGTCACGTGCCTCCTTACCCCTGGATCAATCTTCGTAGGCCGACAGACAATATAAAAAAGCTTAATGTGTGTTTAATGGTGCTAACACTTATTCTGAGAAGTCATTCGCACTCAGCAAAGCAGCAGCACGCGCCTCCTAGCTTGACTAGCTATGAGCCTTGTGCGTGGCCATTTTGCGTCGCGTGCGGGGCGTGCGTGTTTGTGCGTCTCCGGCCGTATAGGTGTCGTGTCAATCCACCATCCAGAACGTCGCACTCGACCTTCCAGACGTCACGAGCCGCCGACGCCTGCCATCCGATGCCCAGATAAGGCCATTAGCGGCTGCGCCATTCTTGGTGTGTGCCGCCTCGTTCTCGTCCGCGATGCGCTGGCCACCGCCGTGTGTCACAGGCCACCGCATGGAAATATCACCACCCAGGCCAAACATGGCCGGGCCGAGGGGGCGTTTTTATCGCGAGATTTCTCCGAGATTGCGGTGATGTCGTTTTATCTTATCCTTATCTGGCGGTTCGGGCCGGCTCTCGACCCGACCTTCCAATAAATAAACGTGTCCAGAGAAAAAATTCGTGCCGTCTCGACTGCTCTGTCGCGCACGCCGCACCAAGCCACCATGAAAAAGTGAAATGGGACTGGCGCGACCACTGAAGACAATGGCGGCGTGCTGCCGATGGGAGGACGATGGGAGGTGGTGGAAGGCGGCGAAAGGTCCGTGTGTCGTGCCGAATCCAATGCTTCACTGAAAACCACACAGCATAGCCAGTGTGCTGTCGACGAGACCCGTAAGACACTTGTCACTAACAGCGAAGGCTGTCAAAAAGAAGAAAAAAGTGAAAATACCTGGAGAGCTTACGCACTGTTTTCATGACGGTACACCCTGTCCTCCATCAAAATCTATGCTTGTTACCAGGGAGAAAGGCGCGGATATAACAGGGGCGTAAGTGAAGCATGCAAAATATGGGTATTAACCCTCGCCCCACCGGGGGCCATCGATGCCCCCTAAGGTTTTTCCGGGATAGCAGAAAAACAAAGAGGCGCAGCACCGCGGTTGAGAGCTCTACCTTTTACTGCATCATTTTCCCACCATCCCTGAAATTTTTTACCCCGGGTCACCCAAGGTCAGGTCACCAGACGAGGTCAACCAAGGTCACCTCACTTCAACTTTAGAGCTCTGTAAGAGCTACATTTCGAATTCGATCAATTTGAAACTTCCTACACTTTATGGCCCCTCTAGGGTCTACAAGGTGTATATCCGGCATTTTTCGATTTCGTGCCCTGAGGTCAGGTCACGAGGTGACCTCTCCCATTGAAAAAGCATGGGAAAAGCTGTCTTATGATCTAAAAGTCACAAAAGCGATTGAAAATGCTCAGCTTGATCAGAAAAGCGTTCTTGGACACCCTTTCACGGGTTCCAGGGGCCATATTTGCCCTTTGACCTCTCCAAGGTCATCCAAGGTCACCAGGGGTCAAAAACAGTATTTTGACAATAACTCTTGACCTAATTGAGCTAGAGCGCTGAAACAAACACCATCGTGTTTGTCTTGTCACTGGCTTTCATTTGATATACAGCAAGGTCACTTTCTGACCTTTCGTGACCTCAGGTCATCTTAGGTCACGAGGTGACCGCTGGAGGTCAAACCAATGGCGGGAGGTCTTTACGTTCCACATAGCGGAAAAAGGACTGACAATTTCCTATTAAATGTACTTTACCAGACTTCAATAGCTGTAATGGCATGAGAGTTATGCCCAGTTTGCTTAAGCATTGCATATTTGAGTGAAAATAGCCGATCTTGACCTAATTTGACCTCTGGAGGTCAAACCATTGACCTGAGCACTAAAACATGCGAAGTAATTTCTTACTGAATTCACGCGAGCTTTCTATTACACCTTGCAGATTTGCGCTAACGCCCATATTTTCGGAGTTAGAGGGGGGCCATCGATGGCCCCCGGTGGGGCGAAGGTGGCGCTGGACCCCCCGGTGGGGCGCGGGTTAAGAAAAAAAAACACAAAGAGATCAACCCTCTCACATTGATGTTTTAAACGATACTACTGTGAAAATGACTTCATCAGAATGAAAACAATTCAAAGCTAGCATTTGGTGTAATATATATGTTTATATACATTTGTTTTCATACAGAAGCGCAGTAATGATAGGCCTGCAGACGGCGCGGCGGCGAAGTAATTCTTTCTCTCTGCTAAATGAAAGGCTTTTCCCTGCATCTCCCTTCCCTTAGAGAGAAAACGTTATTCACTGCTATTATATTATTACATCCACATTCAATTTTTCAAGGCATAAATTTCTTTTGACCATTGTAAGTGCGTACTACTTATTTCATCGAGTAGGTTGGCATGTAATTTTTAAGATGAATATGCTAATAGCAGACAACTGAAAATTACCACTTCGGGCTCGAACAAGAGCCACAATTAGTAAAAAAAAACGCATAGGATAACACAAGGCATTGGTGGGCGCAGGGGGCCATTCCGGCCATGCCCCTCCCAAAGCACTGGACGGGGGGCAAACTATCTTTTGGCCCCAAAGACCGGATAGATTTTTTGAAAAAAGGTGTTAACACTAGGTCTGTCGGGCAATTAAGTCTTCACTCCCATCCCCTCCTTCTCAGGAGAGCGATCATGTACTTGGAGAGGTAGCTTATACTAGGTCTGTCGAGCACCCAAATTGCACCGTCCCACCCCTGCCCCCCCCACAGGAGAAGAGGCAGACACGGCCCCCCAAACTCGGGTTTGCGTCTGCCCCTGCACCACGCTCGCACGGCAATACAAGGCCTATACAAAGCCTATGGCAACCAAAAATCCAGGGGGTCCTGACCCCCCAACCCCCGGAATCTTCGCCCATAGTTTCCATGTCACTACCATAGTGAAGGATGACTTCACGTGATATCAACGGGGTATGAGGGACGACCAAGAACGTACGTTGTAAAAGCAAAGGTACCCTGGCTAATTACAACATGCGTGACATTAGATAGAGGGAGGCGGGTATGCTACAGCGATATCGTTGAAATCAGATAGAAGAAGGCACGTTTACTTATGGAATCTGAACTGATATAGTCTGGCAATACAGCATACCACAAAACCCTTGTTTCGACTTTCATCCGCCCCAGAAATCATAAAGGTATTCACATGAAAAATGTGCACCCATATCTCCTCTGTTTAGTGAAGTCAATAATTGTTTTTCGTTCTATACTTTATTAATGAGTAACTAGCCATAGAATGACGCCATGCGCGCAAAAATCGGTCGCCCGGCACGCCCGGCCGTCGTCGGCGCGGCCGCCAGTGCGTGGGCACGGACAGTAGATTGACTCGGGAGCGTATGAACTCATGCAATCATGATTAACCTTCGCCCGGGTGGGGGTCTTTTAGACCCCCCTCGGGTTTTTCCGAAGTGACCAAAAAACGGCGGCGCGCAGCGCCGCCAAACTTGTCTAGCTGTTCCTTCATCATTTTTACATCTTTCCTGAAAATTTTGGCTCAAGGTCATATCAGGTCAGGTCACCAGGTCAGGTGAAGTGACCTCACCTAAAAAATACTTAGGACGGCATAACTAAAAGAAGGGTTAATCGATCAAGTTGAAACTCATACCACATCTTGGGCCCACCAGGAGCTACAACATTTGTTCCGGGATTTTTGATATTGGTGACCTAAGGTCATGTGCAGAGCATGACCTCCCCATTGACAATGCATGGGGAAAATCACGAAATGAGCTTTTCTCAGTAAGTATGGATGGAATCAACTTCAAACATCGGTTGCGACTTGCTCTTAGCCCATTTCTGAAGCTGATACCAAAATTTTTGACTTGTGACCTTTAAAAGGTCACCTTAGGTCAAATAAGCATGTTTTGGTGTTTTTCTCTATAAATTTTGAATAAACTAAGATAAGATAGAGCTTTTATTTTGTCACCGAAGTGTTTGTATAGTCACTGGAAGTCAAATGATATACATCATGACTATACCAGGTCAAGTTAGGTCAGACCGTTGACCTGGGTCAGGTCAAATTCTTAAATTTGACCTGGCATAGCAATATCATATATCATTCGATTTGTATTGACGAGTGGATTGCAATGGTGCATAAACTATGGCTGTATCTTGTTTGGTTTGGAAGCTATTAGCGAAAAAAGTAAACGCCCTTATGCATGGGTGGCTATGGACATTCCCAAGAATATGCCCAATATTCAGTGACCTGTAGCTCCCTAGCCTTTGACCTGACACGAAAATGAATGCCACTACAATGAAAGCGCATCTCAAGAGCTTTCGAATGGTGTTAGAAAAATGTTTCTAGCTATCATAGTTTCTGAGATATAGGAGGTTTTCTTAGTACACCTCATATTAGCGATTTTGACCTATTTTGACCTCTGGTGACCTTGATATTGACCTGACAAGAAAAATGACCGAAGTATTTTCGATATCATTTTCGAAGAGCTTTCGATTGCCGTTTTGCGCTTTTTTCTAGCTCTCTTAGTTTTTGAGATCGTGGGGGTCTTTTTTAGCCCCCCCCACCAGGGCGAAGGTGGCTCGTACCCGCCACCGGGGCAAGGGTTAAATGTGGGAAACAAAAACAGAGATAGGGTAAGGGCGGGTAAGAGTACGCAGGAGATAAGAGTACGCAGCAGCTGTTTTGGTTACTTAGCAACCACTGAGATGGTGGATACCCTAGTATAAAAAAGCAAGGTTAGTGCCTAGGCTGCACACCAATATTCAACGTGCTCTTGTTATTTCCGCGGGAGCACAGAGCAAAATAAGTTTCTGGGCACCCTTGCAGTAATATTTCTTAACTGGGTAAACTTGTAGATCATGCTTCTATTATTAAAAGTATTGTATTGCGGTCTGTCATCAGGAAGAAACCTGAGCTAGGAATGTGTAACGAAAATTTATTAACTACTTCACTTTAATTGCTAAATGACGCGATAATTAATGGTCCTCTAGTATGCATATTCATTTCTCGTCCCCCTCCCATTATAAGTGCAGTCACACTCAGACAAAGAGCTCTGCCTTATACTGCGCAGTAGCCTGTCGGTTCATGACCACGGGTCCATCGTACGATGCACCCCAGCCAACGCCCTATGACGTATCGAACGCTCATTGGCTCACGAGATCTGACGCTGGTGTCACGCCACTGTCTGGCCTTGGATTGCATCAGCATTTCATCAGCCTCCAGACCAGTGCATCGAACCATACTCTGTCGCCTATGACGTATTGTGTTGTGATTGGTCGGCGTATGTAACCAAGCCTGCCGACTCGGCGTATATAAGGAGCGCTGAGCTAGCGTCCCACAGAGAGAGATAGATAGAGAGTGTGTAGCAGACAGTTGCAGAGTTGCAGTGTTGCACCGTAGTACTAGGCAGTACTATGTAGAGTACTACAGACCAGTGTGTGTGTGCAAGGACAGCCACAGATCAGCAGATGTGAGTACAGACTGATGAGCTCAGCTCATAGTGAGGCAGACGCCCACAGTGCTGCAGAAGATAACATGTCAGTAGAGTGATGAAGGACTTGTAAAGTCAAGTACAGACAAGAGAGTGTTGGAACTTTGGCTAAGTTGCATCACCTGTTCACAACGCCAGGTGCAAATAAATCGACAATTAAGGAAACAACGTTTCTTCGTCGAAATACGATTAGAGGTCCTACCAACTTGAAAACCATCATTCACAGCCATACCTAAGAGCACTTCTAGGTAACAAAAAGATTTGGCGCTTCGTGACCCGGATTGAATTACATCGGATCAAGTTACACTTCGAAAATTGCAAGTTTGGATCTTCGTGACCAACTTCAATTTTTTCTAAGCCACGAGACTTAGAAAACATCTTTGGACTTAGCCAGCCACCATCGACCATCCACACTCCTGTCAGTACTTCATTTTGAGTCTAAGACACCAGAGACTCAGCTTGTCAACAGAGACCCAACTACCATCTAATTCGCAAGATTCACCTCTACAAACACCCCTGGCAAGAAAAATTTCATCTCTAAGTTCAAAAACGCCTACAAACGCCATCAACGTTTTTTTCCAGTAGCCGACCATACGACTCCGCCGCCGCTATTACGCAATCATCCTGTACTGCCGCGTGCCCCAGTGGTGACTCATAGAACAACGCCGCCGGCCGAGCCGTCCCCAAGGCCGCTGACTCACCCCAGCCGTCGAACTGCGCCACCCGCCCGCTACTAGAGGTCTACATAGAAAAAGAAGTGTCACCAAAATCCAACTTTAGTATATATAAACTATATATTTTTGGAATCCGCACAGTCTCAGCAATACGTCTATCCGGTTTTTAGAGCTCTACACGGGTTCTGAAAAATCTTCATCCAACTTAAGTCAATCACAACTTCATCTAGAACTTCAAGTTTTCTTCAAGATTCATCAACACCTCTACTAGTTCGTCAATTCTGCGAGTTAGCATCCAACTTCTCCACTTCAATTGTCGTCTACCTCCACTTCAGAAAAAGTTTTTCAACGGTTCCAGTGGTTTTTCAACGCTTCGAGCAGTTTTTCAACGGTTCCAGCAGTTTTTCAGCGCTTCAAGTTATTTTTCAACGCTACTAGAAATTTTTCGACGTCTCGAAAAATTTCTCAACACAGCTCTTCATCGCCACCTGTGCTTCATACAGCAACCAGCGCTTCAAAACTCACAAGTAAGGTGCTTCCTTGCCCTCTCCTTAAAAACTGTTGAATTTTCGTTAGCTAATTGTACTTGTGTTGGAAATTGTTTGACAACATGGCTACTGCTGTTGAACACACTTTGATTGATACTATGCGAGACATTTCGATGGAGATCCGAGTTCAAGGTCTAACACAACATGTAAGATCATTTTCGGGAGAGAGCTCCAACAAATTTCATGATTGGGCTAGGGATATGGATTCAATCGCCTGCACCGCCGATGACAAGCGGATGGTAATTTTGGCAACCCGAACACTAAGTGGACCCGCAGGAAAATTCGCCTGCAGATTGCTCACTGAAAATCCAAATCTCAAATGGCTGGAACTACGAAAAGAGTTGAGGGACAGATATAGCGATCTGAAAGATCCATACTGCGCACGTGAAAAGCTACAAAAAGTTAGGCAAAAGAAAGGCGAACTCATGCAAAATTTTGCCGAACGTCTCCAGGACGTTGCCAGTGAAGTTTTCGACAATCCCAATAGTGCCGATTCTCAGAGAACGTTGGTGGAAATCTTTCAGAAGGGTGTAAATGATGACCGACTTGCGCGAGCATTGATCAGAAAGAAATTCACTTCACTGCAGGAAGCTGTCAAATTCGCGAGTGATGAGCAACAAACGGACCGAACCTTTGAGCTCTGCAGAGGTAAACTGGATATAGAGGAACCAATGGAAATCGATGTAGTTCGCAATGACGCCCAAGCTGATAGGATCGACAAGCTAGAGAAGTGTCTCTCGGATGTCGGCTCAAATATCGACAAGTTAGCTAAAACAGTAGGTAAAAATCAAAGAGCTGGACCTCCCAGTCCCCCTCAAAGTCACAGTCAACCCCCCACCTCGACGTCCATACCAGGGACCACCTCAAAATCAACGCCATTTTCAGGCGCCCCCACCAAACCATCGCCAGTTTCAACGTCAGCCTCAGCCCAACCAATGGCGAAGGCGACCGCAAAATCAGCCCCATAGAACTCAGTTTCAGAGTCAACAGACTGCTCCGCCAGGTGTAGCATCAAATGAGCCGCCCCGCAGGTATAAATGGACCCATGATGGTCGCCCAATTTGCGCATTTTGTGAGAAGGCCGGACATACCCAGAGAGTATGTAGAGCAAAGCAAGCCTCATTTCCTGGCCCTCAGCAGCCGGAAAACTAAGTGGTCCATCTGTTGTCGGGACCGAACAGACGGAAAACCTAGATCCCAATGGTCCTAGGGACAACATCGCCAGAATTTTCATCAAACGTGACACCCCAATGTGTTGGATCTACCTTGGAAATCGTAAAGCGTACACTCTTGTAGACACAGGTGCTGATATTTCGATCGTGTCGCAGGAATTCTTTGATAAAATCTCATCCAAACACGTTTCGGACTTCTCCAAAAATTGTGCCCCTCTTGAATCTGTCACTGGGCACAAGCTCAAAAACTTTGGCACAGCGACCCTACCAGTTGAAGTCTCAAAATTCTGTCGCAAGTTCAAATTTCAAATCGTCAAAGGTCTAAAGCATGCTTGCATCTTAGGCAACGACTTCCTTAGTGAATTTGGAGTCAAGTTAGATTTCGGCAAGAAAACATTGAACATTCACAACAATCTGATTCCGTTGAGGCCCCAACATCTAAACTGTCAGTCAGTCACCTCATTGGTAAGGCTACCGGAAAAGACAACCATCCCAGCACAGTCGTACGTGGAAGTTCCAGCGTACGTGAACCGTGTGCAGCTGATTGATCAGGACTGCGCCATACAACCATTGAGTAACACTCCCTACTTCTGTGATGAACCTGGACTCATACTACTCAACTCAGTGAGTAGACCTAATGAAAAAGGTCACTTGCCAGCTGTGATTGTGAATACCACAACACGTGATCACACGCTGCCGTCCAGACAAGTCATAGGACTTGCTGAGGTGCTAGATGCATCTGAAATCAACGCTGTTGAGCAGAGTGAATCAAGTGAACCATCAGAACCAAGTGCACAGGTTAACGTAACCTCAAAAGTAGAACTGGACCCTGCCATGAAAATTCAAAAAGCGGATCTGTCTCATGTCCCGGAACATCAGAAAAATGAAATCGAGCAACTAATTGAACGAAATTCGGATCTCTTTGCTAAAAGCGAGACTGATTTAGGCCGTACCGATCTGGTTACCATGAAAATCGACACTGGAGACAATGCTCCGATCAAACAGCGACCTTACCGTCTGCCGTTTAGCCAAAGGCAAATGGTGGAAGATCACATTGATGAACTGCTAAAAGCAGGAGTCATTCAGTCAAGCCAGAGCCCCTGGGCAAGTCCCATAGTCATTGTAGACAAAAGGATGGTGGAAAGCGCTACTGCGTAGACTACCGAAAGCTTAACCAGATCACCGTCAAAAATAGCTACCCTCTTCCGCGTATTGATGATATCTTAGCATCGCTTGAAGGATCACAGTACTTCACCTCTTTAGACCTGAAAAGTGGTTATTGGCAAATTGCCATGGCAGATCAGGACTCAATTGACAAAACTGCTTTTACATGTTTTTTGGGACTATATTCTTGGAATGTTCTACCTTTTGGATTGACAAATGCTCCTGCACTATTTTCGGAACTCATGAACAAAGTTTTGCAAGGCATACAACACAAATATGCCATCGCGTATATCGATGATGTCATCATATTCTCAAAAACGTTTGAAGAGCATCTAGAACACATCGAGGACGTGTTCAACAGGCTGCGTAAGGCAGGCCTCAAGCTGAAAATGTCGAAATGTGATTTCCTCAAACAGGAAGTGAAATATCTTGGACATGTAGTTTCAGCAAGTGGCATTCAGCCAGACAAGTCTAAGGTAGAAGTCATTCGAGATCTCAAACCACCCACAACAGTGAAAGGTATACGATCATTCATTGGTATGTGCTCCTATTATCGTAGGTTCATCCCAAACTTTGCGAAAATTTCGAAGCCTCTGACGGAATTGACAAAGAAAAACGCACGCTTCCACTGGACCGACGAATGTCAGGAATCATTTGACACTTTGAGAATAGTTCTGACAGATGCCCCCATTTTGGCCTATCCAGATACCGGAAAACCGTACAAATTGTACACTGATGCGTCAAACCATTCAATTGGAGCTGCCCTCGTTCAGGAAACTGACCAAGGCGAACGTGTGATACAATATTTATCACATCAGCTCAACAAATCCCAGCTCAATTGGCCTGTCATAGAGAAGGAAGGATATGCCATCGTATATGCCGTACAAAAACTCCGCCCCTATCTTCTAGGATCGAAATTTACCATTATGACAGACCACAAACCGTTGAAACATTTGTTCACTGCTGAAATGAGAAACCCCCGCATTCAACGCTGGGCTATTATTCTCGATGAATACGGTTGCGACATCCAATATGTCACCGGTAGACAGAATACCGTGGCCGATAGCCTCTCTAGATTGGAACCTCAGAGAGATGAACCCATGGATGTCAATATCATAGACTCTGACCATGCACCCCGTGTTGAGTTGGATTCAACGGTAGAACCGTGCCCTTCTGATGAAAGTTCAGACCCAAAGGAGAAATTCCAGGAATTTCTTGCAAAGCATCCTGATTTAGAAACCCTCCAGAGCGAGGACGAAGAGATTCAAAAGATAATCAAAATGCTGAAAGACCCAACTGATCCAAATCATAGTGATGTTGCAAAACGCTATGTAGTGCTAGATAGTATACTGTATCGTATTACAGATACTTCGAAATGTACCCCTCATCCCGGTCTTCAACTGTGCATCCCTAAATTTCTACAGAAGCCGTTAGTTGAAGAAACTCATTCCGGTTATTTCGGAGGTCATCTAGGAATTGACAAAACGTATGACAAACTTCGATCTCGTTATTACTGGTCTGGTATGTATCGTGACGTAGTGAATCATCTGAAAATTTGTGTAGCATGTAACATGCGGAAACTCAGAAAGCAACGACCACCCCTTCAGGACATGCAGATCCCGAAATATCCATTCGAAATGATAGCGATCGATACTTGTGGTCCGTTCCCTCAGAGTTACAATGGAAATAGGTTTATCATTAACATAGTTGATCTTTTTTCTGGTTGGCCCGAGTCATTCGCCACTGATTCAAAAAGTGCGGAAACAGTCGCTCATATTCTCATTGAACACATCATCCCTCGACACGCATGCCCCCGTGTCATCGTTTCGGACAATGGAACAGAATTCTGTAACGTAGTAATTGACCAAATTTCGGCATTCTTTAATATCAAGCACATTCGAACTTCTGTGTATCACCCTCAGTCCAATGGACGTTGTGAAAGGTACCATCGCGTTCAAAATGATATGTTGGCAAAGTTAGTGAGCAAAAACCAACGCGACTGGGACACAAAGCTTCCTTCAATTCTTTCGGCGTATCGTACTGCCAAAAACGAAACAACAAAACACAGCCCCTTCTACGTTTTGCATGGACGTGACCCTGTGTTGCCCATGGACACACTGTTGTCACCCAAGTATAGATACCAAGGCGAGGACTATGTCCCCACCATGTTGGAAAATCTTAGTCGTGCATATCACGAAGTTCGGCATAACTTATCCCTCGGACATGAAAAGAGTAAATTGTACTATGATCGAAAAGCACAGTCAGTAAAATTCAAAGTAGGTGACATGGTATACTTTCGTGATCCATCCACAGCCCCTGGCTCCACAACAAAATTAACCTCACATTGGAAGCCATACTATCGTGTAGTAAAGGCGCTTAGTGATGTCACTTTTGTCATCAAACACCAGCTAGAAGGTGGTACTAAAACCGTGAACGCTCAAAATCTCAGACGAGCTGACCCCAATACACCGTGGTGTAACATTTCGAACGAACCAACCCATATCAATCAGAAGCATGAAGAGAAATCAAAGTCTCAGATCCCAATCAGAATTCAGCCCCCTCGTAGTTCAAAATTGTCTTATGATGATGATATGGATGTAACGCCTGTGCCAGTTAGATTTTCGGAACCCGCGCTATCTGAGACTCAATTCAATTCTAGTTCTGGCCAATCAAAACCTGATGTACCCTCTGAAGATGAGGATGATATTCCGCTTTCAAGGTTGGCGAAACGGATGCATAATCCTACCTCAGACGAGGAGGATGATATTCCTTTGGCGAAATTAGCCAAACAGATTCGAGAAGAGAGATAAAGAGAGCCAAAACGTGGTTTAGAATCTCCAATACCGGATGCAAAAAGAGTTTGTGAACCATTGGATTCGGATCTCAATCCAGATGCAACCGCATACGTGCCGGTCAAGCGCGACCGCGACATAGAATCAGAAGATTCTGAAGATGATTATCCCCCAAATAAAGTCATCGCTGCAGATGACTCGTCTGATTCAGAGATATCAGACATTGAGAGTACAAATGTAGATACTTTAGATATAGATGTTGTACAGTGTAGAAATGCTGCTAAGGATAGTGTGAATAAACGCAGCAAGTGCGATGTAACAGAGACAATGTCAGGTTGCTCTCTGAGTACTGAACAGAAAATAGAGATATTTAAGATGTTCAGCGACAAGATGGAAAATATGGCAGCCATGTTGTTGAAGTAGTATGTAATGATGTTATTAACACGCGCACTGGAGGGGGCCTCGGAGGCCCCCCCCACCTGTTTTTCCGAGGTGGCCGGAGAACCGCTTGCAGCGGAAAAACGAAACTTGGCCACATTTAACAGAATTTAATAGCGCGTCGATTGGTGAAGACTTTTTGAAAATCGACCGAAAATTTTTTGACTTATAGGCTTTCAAAGTCAGACCTGCATTTTGAGATCGCCGTAAACGCGCGGTCGGACCAGTTAGCTTGCATTGAAGACCGAGTGGTGACGTCATAACGTCATATAAGCGGGACTATATGTCAAGGTCACTTCACATGAAAGTCAAGGTCAAGGTCAAAGGTCACAGGTCAAGGTCATATCTGCACTTTCAAGGTCACTGACCACTGCGCGTCCGGCCAAATGAGGTTACCCCGTCTGACATATATTATGCTATGACGTCATCGGTAGGGTACCCCAATACAAAGGTCAAGGTCAAAGGTCAAGGTCAAAGGTCATTGGGAAAGGTCAATTCTCATTTCCCGCCAAACAGTGGCTACAGTGTTAGTCAAAGTGTAAATAATAAGTAGTATACCATATGGTGACCTTAAAGGTCAATGACCTTGAATGACCTTGACCCAAAAGTTGTGGGGAAGCCTCTTTGAGACCTCTTCTCTATGAACCTTGTCCGCCTTTAGCTTATTCCCGCCATTTTCCTGCATAATCACAGCATTTATCAATCGATACCAGCATGGCCAATATTTGACCTTTACGACCTCGTTTGACCTTGAAGATATTGACCTAGGTCAATGAAAATTGGTCATCATGTAGATCACCATAGCCCCCACCCACCTACCATGTGGCGTTTTTCTAACCCTCTTAGTTTCCGAGATCTTAGGGGGGCCTACCAGGCCCCCCTCCAGTGCGCGTTAGTGCCAGACCCCCCTCCAGTGCGGGTGTTAATCGGATTCTTCACTTGAGAGTGAAATGAGTACTTTGACATATGTGGATCATCAGATATTGGATGAAATGGATTCACCATTGGATAATGGTAGTTTGACAAGATGTCAAATACGAACAGATGACGTGACAAATGGTTAGAAGGCCATAATTAGGTTATTAAGTTGTTTTGCAAATGTCTTAGGTTAAGTTACAATAAGTTTTAAGCGTGCAAATGTTTGTTTCGTGTGTTTAGTGTTGTTAACCCCGTATGGATGTTTTGAGATCATGTCTTTGGTGTTGTTAGCTTGAAATTACCATGCTTCGAATATTGAGATGCCTGTAAACAGAATCAGATCTGGTGAACGAAAATTTTAGAAAACAATCCAAAATTTCATTCAAAGGACCTCGCGCTGTGATGTAACGAAAATTTATTAACTACTTCACTTTAATTGCTAAATGACGCGATAATTAATGGTCCTCTAGTATGCATATTCATTTCTCGTCCCCCTCTCATTATAAGTGCAGTCACACTCAGACAAAGAGCTCTGCCTTATACTGCGCAGTAGCCTGTCGGTTCATGACCACGGGTCCATCGTACGATGCACCCCAGCCAACGCCCTATGACGTATCGAACGCTCATTGGCTCACGAGATCTGACGCTGGTGTTACGCCACTGTCTGGCCTTGGATTGCATCAGCATTTCATCAGCCTCCAGACCAGTGCATCGCACCATACTCTGTCGCCTATGACGTATTGTGTTGTGATTGGTCGGCGTATGTAACCAAGCCTGCCGACTCGGCGTATATAAGGAGCGCTGAGCTAGCGTCCCACAGAGAGAGATAGATAGAGAGTGTGTAGCAGACAGTTGCAGAGTTGCAGTGTTGCACCGTAGTACTAGGCAGTACTATGTAGAGTACTACAGACCAGTGTGTGTGTGCAAGGACAGCCACAGATCAGCAGATGTGAGTACAGACTGATGAGCTCAGCTCATAGTGAGGCAGACGCCCACAGTGCTGCAGAAGATAGCATGTCAGTAGAGTGATGAAGGACTTGTAAAGTCAAGTACAGACAAGAGAGTGTTGGAACTTTGGCTAAGTTGCATCACCTGTTCACAACGCCAGGTGCAAATAAATCGACAATTAAGGAAACAACGTTTCTTCGTCGAAATACGATTAGAGGTCCTACCAACTTGAAAACCATCATTCACAGCCATACCTAAGAGCACTTCTAGGTAACAGAATGTGTCCAGAACCGGAGCTCACGCTAAAATGCCTGCCAACATGTTTATGAAGAATTTCTTCCCAAGGGAGCATGTCCGGCAAGAGTACGCAGTAGGCCGTTGGGCAAGAGTGCGCATGCTTAAGAGATAGGAAAATTTAATTTTCGCTCGGGACAGTGTCCGTAATTCATATTTGTAAAACCAAACGTTGCAACATAGTTCTTATATATTCAGAACGGTATAATATCATACAATCGCCTATTTTGGCGACAAAAAAACTTCGCGACATGGCTTATGCACCTAAAGCACAGCGGGGCATCAGTGCGTACTCCAGCCCCCTCTTGTGCGTACTCTTACCGACCCACTCCGGCAAGAGTACGCACGTGACTTTTACTTTTGATGGGGTCGTGGCGAGTTCCTTTCAGAGACATCGAGTTGAAACATGGACCATACATAGACAATTCTTCAGGCGAAACAACCACATAAAAATTTTAGCTGTCAGACTTAAAGGAGAAGAGTGAAAGCCTTTAGAAAGTTAAGTGCGTACTCTTGCACGGACTTCCCCTACACGTGTTCAACAAAAGGGTAAAATCAATGCAATTTTAATTCGGTTAAAGGTGTACGACTCGCCATATCTTACCGTTGCCCATAAAATCAGTTACGGATTTGAGTCATATATTTGTATTTTGAAAATGAGGAGACTTGTGCATTTGTGCAAGCTTGGTCTGTTTTGCGTGTTGAAACGATATCGTATCCAACACGGATAAACCAAGGTCGCAGTTGTGCAGTCTCCGCCCCGGTTCGTGCGTCAGTGGCTTCATGACATGCGCGAGGTGTCAGATGTCCTGTGCGCAGCTCATGAAGCTGGGAGCACATCCTCCACAGTTAGTATGACATTGTTCCTGAGGCAGTTGGCTGTCAAATGGAGATAAGACGTAAGACGAATGTCATTTGGTTGAAATGACATTCTGTGTCAATGCTTTGTAGGGGTAAGACGTATTTTTTCAGGCTCCTGAAAAAATAATTTTCCGTTTATAACGAAGTTTCACTGGTCAAAAGTGGGCATTGCAGTGAGGGAATTTAATTCTCTTTCTAACAATCCTAAATTGATGCTGATTTAATCTGCATATCACAAAGAGTAAGATGAACGAAGTTTGAAGATTCGAAAACGAATTTGAGAATCCAGACATTTTATCAACGTGTAATTTTTTTATAATATTGTTTGATTTCCTGTCGTACCGCGAGAGGCATTATTATAAGAGTGAACCTCCTGGAGAACGCTTCTGTGAAAAAGTGAAAAACTCAACGAAATAATATCAGTTAAGAAAGGAAGAAAATTAGAAATGTATCCTGAAAAGCTCTGTCTGATCAACCGGCCTAATAAGTGAGAGCATGAAGAGGACTGCAGAGAAAATAAATTACAAATACACTATTAAGAAATAAGACCTGGGAAACGAAATCGAGGAATCACGAAGACAAAAGCGAAGAATGAAAAGAGAGACCAGCCGACAAAGAACGATAATGATTCATCACCACCCTCATCGTCACGCCTTGTTTGTTTGCTGTTTTTCATGTTTTCTTTTTCACCGGATCCCTTCATCAAGTCCCACTACCTCACTCCATGGGTTGAGCGCGGCGCCTGTGGCAAACCTCCCCGTGGATAACCCTTGTCCTTCCCCATCAACCATCCTATCCTTATCCTTATCCTACAATGTGTTTTTGCTTAAGTTTGTCATTTATGTCACTGATCTTCATTACGACCTGCGTCAGAATAGCCACATGGATAGTGAAGATGCTGTGTATGTCAAATATAAATAAAAATATAAATAAGGCATGGCTTCAAGGTGGCTACTTCGTTTCGGACCCCAGTTTTCTGCTGTCGGTGCTGGTATTCAAACTTTTGTGTGACGTAGGAGTGGTAGAATGCCACGAAATAAGAGGACTTATTGTGCTGACTAGAGGATTTCCTTTTTTCTAGATTCCTGGTCCCGGCGCCAGTCCCGGCACCGGCAGGCCTCGAATGGTCCCGGTAAGACCTAACGTGGTCCTGGGATTGGTCCCGGCAAAAAAGGCGGGCTAATAGGAACACATTTGCAGCCTTGTTTTATAGGTTTCAACCAGTGACTTCGATGTTCTAATTCAGCCATGAATTATGTGTAATTGTGTTATTTCATTGTTATTGTGCTATTTTAGAATGGAGCTTGTTACAACTAATTAGTTTGTTTGTGCCATTAACCCCCAAAACAGCGGCCGAGTTCCCCGTATTACACAGACTGTGCCAAACCCCAACCAATAGTCAATTGCACAAACAAACGGTGCTAATTGCCATTTGTCTGTTATTGGGTCATGAAGCCCGAAAATAGCACTAAAACCTGTGTGAAAAATGGCGTCCAAAAAACCTGGATGTGCTAAGTGGGTAGAGCAGATACAGGAAAATTGAGGTCACCACGCCATTTTACATGCCTGCTTTTACGCGAAACAGCGCGAAAAACTATAAAAAGTAAAAAGGAAATATCGTGGGGAACCCAAATGTACAACCAATGACTTGAACGCACGTCTTTTCAAAATATAGCGTGGTTCGCAAAAATGAAGCTTCTACCAGGTGAGCTTTGCCTTGTGCTGTGCTATAATCTGTGGGTTACAGACTAACTAACGGAGGCAGGGCAGCCCACCGCGCGGCCTTGGTGATGTTTCAGATTCAGACATTTATGCAGTGAGCTCCAGCCTCCTGGCTTCCCACAAATTCCCTCTGAGCCTCCCAGTCCTTCTGGCCTTCCAGCTAGCTCCAAGCACATGTAGCCAGTCAGTGGCCGCTCCACCGCCTGCGCGCTCCCACTGACCCCAGCGTCGTTCCGCACACTAGCTGTAGCCAACAAGAACGAGAAGTGCAAAGGTAATGCCGACGAGATGGACACTGCCTTCGCCTGGCTGTCGGGACACTACAGAGGCCCGCGCATCCTCGAGTCGGGCGGCGGCGAGGCGCGCTTCCTGCGTCTTTTTGCTCTAGCCGTCTCCTTTCCGATTCACCTAGTCCTTTTTTCTGTCAAGATAAATTTAAACAGTAATTGTTGTTAAATTAAGCATAGAGTGAGCCAAATTTGCAGAAAACATTGAAAATGGGGCAGGTTAGGAACCTCAAACATGCACCAGAGTTTTTAAGGTTTCCCCCATCCAAAATTATCTTCCGCTGGCCCTGCTGAGGCTCACACCTTTTTAAGCCTACGCAGCTTGCACTTCACAGACAAAATTTAAACGAAAACTTTACTATTTTTGCTGTAAATTCCAGTTTCGCAAACTACTCCAAATCCAGCGATAATTTTCCAAAGCATATAGCTTCAAGAGTTACAAAGCTTTTCGAGCTCGGGTATATATGCAATGCTGAACTTTACGAACTCTATAACGCATGTTAAGAAATGTTTTTTTGGAAACAAGCGTCACTATTTTATGTCTCATAGATTTCTTATCAGACCAAACTATTTTCTTTTTAATGTCAATGGCTTCTCTTGCAGCGGAGTGGCACAAGCAGAGGCCGCAGGCCGAGGTTGCATTGTGTTTTCCTATAACTAGCTCCTTTTCTCCTAAGCATGCTTTGCTTTTCCATTTTATTCGGTCTGTTTTCCGGTGCCTTCACCTCCTCTGAGGGAGCACAGCAGGGCTAACGGAGGTAGAAGCCGGAGCAGCCGACGGCAGCCGTTACAACCACGCCGCTACCGGGAGCCGAGCCGTTCACGCCCTACAGCCAAAGAAGCAAGGACGGCTTATCTCTGATAGTCGGCCGATACAGCCAAGCCGCGTCGGAAAAAGCCCGCCGCGTTATCTAGATATAGCGTACTCAGCGGCGTCTGCGCTGAGATGCTATCCATTGACGACGCTGCGTCTCCTGTCGCGGCCGCCTGACGACGAAGCTCTGCCGCTGCCTCGTCGCCGGCGGCGCTGCGCCGCGCCGCGCGCGCTGTCCGGCCATTTTTTGGCGGCTGCGAGCGGCGGCTGGCGTGTGAGACAGATTCGGGGAGATAAGAGAGTGCTGTATAAAAACAGGCCGGCTGCCCGTGGCTAGGGTCGGATGCCGCCGGCTGATACGCATCAGCCGGCGTGGTGATGTTCACAGATATGCAAACCGGCGACCGGGCATCAACAGCGGCGGTGGCCAGGGCAAGGCCGCGCCGCGCCAACATACCAGGCCGCTGCCGGCCACACCGTCGGTCGTCGGCGGCGAACTGCGCAGATGCCGCGCCAGCATACTGATGAGACGGCGCCGTCGAGCCGTGTCGACCAGCGGTAATGCCATTCCTCGCATGTGAAGTCCATAACCAGGATCGGCGGCGGCGGCGCTCGCGCGCTCACCTGTGTAGAGCAGAGCGGCGACGCAGACCAGGACGAGACAAGACACTCGCCATCCACCTCTAACACCCACGCCTCAAATGCTAATGCAGGCTGGAGTGCCACGAGAGCCGAGCACGAGTTGTCCAGAGTTCGATGCGGGTTTTACGCGGAGTCTGAATTTCCGGAACTATCGAGAGCTGTATCAGTCTCATCCAGTGGCGGATCTAGCCGGTCGGTTTGGGAGGGGCAAACCAAAGTCGAAAAGCAAAAAAATCAGAAAAATATGCAATACAATATTACTTGCTGGTAGAATTTTGGGTATTTGAGGCGAAAAGCAAAAAAACGTCACAGGGTGAGAAGTATGGGCCCAAGATACTTTTTTCCTATCCAAGGCCCTATATTTACACTGAACTTTACTGGTTCTGTTTGAAGTTGAGAGTTGAAGCACCCAAATCTTGCTTATAAACTAAAAAGGAGTCGGGGAAAAAAGGAGGTCGATCGCTTTGGGGGTGGGCAAAAACATAGTTTTGCCCCGAGCTTTTCCGTTTTGGGGGGGGCAAATGCCTTTTTTGCCTCTCCCCCCTGGATCCGCCACTGGTCCCATCACCAGCTGTCGGGATGCTCTGGGAAGGATATGCGTCAGTACCTGCTGACTTTGTGCTGTCTTCAGCTGCTACTGGAACATCTACATTCGGTGTTGGTAAAGTTTTGCGCCAGGTCGGCGTCTGCTTTGTTCCCTTACATGAGACAGGAGGGGCAGCTCGGCAGGCGAGGCACCACTCCTGGCTCAGCGACCGGTCCTCCTCCAGAATGCGCCTTACACCAGATCATATGTCCGGACGTTGGATAGTCGTGCCAGGAATGCTTCTCCAGCGGTTTTCAGAATAAATAAAAGCCAATCTTACCTGGAAATAAGAACATCGTTTGCAGCTTAAACTTACAATTCGCATGGAATTATCTATCACCCCCCCTCAGAAAATGCTCATCCAGCCAGCTGCAGATCTGAATCACCCGATATCCTCAAAGTTCGGCCTTAACCCTCGCTCTCCAGTGGATAGTCTTTGAACACCCCTCCCAGTTTTTTCAACCATGCATGGAAACGGTGACGTGGAACGCCGCCGTACTATAACCACCTTGTTATTGATAAATTCCACAACTTTAAAAAACAGGTGTGGGTCATCTCAGGTCAGATCAGTGGGCCAGGTCAAGTGATCTGACCCCAAAAATTTTCCAATGGCACAAACGCAAGCAGGCTAAATCTATTGGTCTATCATTTGCTAGGGCCACCGAGTACTACAGGTGCATCGGGTTTTTATATCGATGATCTAGGTCCAGGCGGGACCGGTCATGAAATCTCCATTGGAAATGCTCAGGGAAACCGGGATAAATCCGAAACATGACTCTGTTCCCTCACATAAATATTACAATAATATGTTATTCTCAAAACCATGGCACTTTAGGTTACTCCCAACGACGTGTTGTAAGTTTTGACCTGTGACCTCCGAGAGGTCATCTGGGACTGCTTACGCAGGTTTCCACACTAGGGTCAATAGCTTCACAGAAAGTTAATTAATATGACTTTTATTTTGATACAATTTTGTTCGGATTACCAATTTCAGTAGGGTTACATTCATATTGCGATATCAGGTCAGATGGTGACCTTAGTCATCCTTAGCTCAGGTTATTTCACATTTGGGCCTCGTTTGGTCATGCTAAACATAGCTAATTTCAACGTAAATAACAATGTATTAAGGAGAGGAATCAAGCTATACCACATATCTTACTCTAACGTACCCGGTAAGACGCTACAGCCCAAAACATTCTCTAATCGGTCAATTTTCTTTACCTGTCATAGATTTAATATTGACGTCAGAAAATTTATCACCGATATAATTTTTTCATCATTTCTTATGCGGTATTTGGCACCGTTGGCGTTTACTCGCTATCCCACATAAGAGCCGGGACTGGGGAGGGATGGATTTCCCCCCACACTTCAGTACACTGGGACGAAGGTGGGCCGGTGGGGTACCGGGGCGGGGGTTGAGACTCAGCTGTGTGGTTTCAGCCACACTGCCGACGAAGCACCAGCCCACGAGGCGCAGATTTAGCTCCAGTATCGAACCACACCACCAGAACTAAACGCACGCCTATCCAGCCGCCCGGCTCGATACGCCCACCACCGTTGCTGTAATTGGAGAGCGTCCGCGGCACGTGACCGAGAGCGCGTCGGCACCGACGACGCTTTGTGCGTCGTGTTGCCGGCAGATAACGCGCGCGTCGTTGTCGACGATCGCCGCGGGCGGGCTGGGGGAGTGCCGGCGCGACGCCATCAGTCGCGCGTGCTGTCAGATGAGAGCGGCCACGCCGCCACGCCGCTGTGGCAGGTTGAGATGCGGATGATCTTATGACAACTCGCTGAGAGCAAGAAGGGCGCCACGAGAAAGGGGGTAGGTCGTCAGTTAAACTTGACTCCTCGCTGAGAGGATACTACACCTTTTAGATCCAAAAATATTGGAGTTTTGGCTCCACATGCCCTTCCGCTTATTTCTCGATACCATGTTTAGCTCCCGGTTGCGATGCAGCATCGCATGTCTTGCACATACAACCAGACTACCCCCGGTAGAGCGACGCTGTATCTGATTAAGGTATTCGAAATCATACCAAATTTGGACAGATGCCATCAAAGAAGGCATGCGGTTTTGGAAGCCATATCATCCTCACTTGCTCGCGGTGGTATGAATAAACGAGACGCTGTGATAAAGTGGAAAATCTCAACTGCGAGCTAAAACCTCACCAGAGAACGAAGACATGAAGTGGGAATATTTTAAAACGAGCAATTGAACGATTTCTGTCCTCGATAACGTGAGCTACCGACTTTATCATAGTTCAGCTTGGTCAGACTGCACCGCAATGCATCCTCTCATCCAGCGCCCCTGGAATGCTGCACCGCTTAACACGGCCTGAAGCATACTGTGCCGCATTGCAGTCGAGACTGCAACGCTCAGTGCGACCATACCGAGCTGGGCATAAAGTCGCCACTGGCCATATGGTGGCCGGATAGCAAGCAAGCCCCAAATAAACTAACGGCCCGCACACATGTCAGACAGGGACACAAATTCGAGCTATTAGAAACGAGAACTGCCGTATTCCAAATCAGAGCACCGACGGGATTCACAGCTTTGATTTTGTAGCCGCATTTTGTTAAGAATCTGAATTGTTTTTGGAATACAAATTTTAGATTTGGCGTCAATAGTGCGGTCCTTTTTCTACCACCACATTCAAGGTTTCAGCCAAGTTAGTACATTACCGCAGACTGGGCAGAATTGGCTGTGGAATTTACTCATCTGCGAAAAACATCTTCCTAGGAAGTTATCGCCTCTGATTAAAAAAATAATGCCACAAGTGGTCAGGCTGGGCATTTTATCGCGATTGTATCGCACCGCAGCAACTGGGCCTAAAATCGATGCCACATAGTCCGTGAGCTGTGTTGCGGCTGCACCTCGTTTCAGCTGTCATTGCAAGCACTCCAGGGAAATAGCCCCAGCCCTGTTCGGGCCGACGCTGAATAATACAATCAGCGTCCGTAAGTGGTCGGCTATGCACGACTTAGCACACACAGTACTGAAAATAGACTTGATATCACCCGAGGCCGGCTGGCAAAAGAAATTACTCATATCTAAGAGGCTTCAGACAGCGGGCCGGTCACAGGTCTGTTAGTTATGTTATTATGCTATTATTCTCTTACCTTGATGTTCAATTTCGATATTCAATGACATGACGATGGCTTAGTTTGGTTCTGCATGCCAGTCGTTTTGGTGGAAATTGTTGGGTCTGAACCCATCGCTTACCCGCCATCGCTCGAGTCGCTATCTAGGATAATGGAGTTACTCTCTCTGATACTGGTTCTCTAATAGCTTTATTCATATGCCAATTCCAAAATACAGGTCTGACATCATTTGAACAAACTTTATCGTGAAACTTATCACTTTGGCAATCCTAAGCTTCATTCAGAAAATATTTAGAAGCAGGGAAAAATTCACATCCATCAATTTTCGCCTGTGGTAGGGTGGTAAGCCAGGTGGTGGGGTGATTAACGCACCAGTTTTCGACAGGGCTGATCTGAGTTCGATCCCAGGCAGGTTTCCTGAGTAAGAAGCCCTTTGATCACCCGGAAACCCTACGAACAGGAAAAGTACTAGTGACCAAGGCTGGATATTTTTACGGTCGAGGGAGGTTCTGATAGGTTAATGCTGGCGTGGAAATACAAACCTTCACAAAGCCTATGGGAGACAAAAATCCAGAAGGGGGTCCCAACCCCTCGAAATCCCCCTCCCCGGATCTTAACCCATACTAGTGACCCTATATGACCTCGGAAATTTTTGCGCCGATCAGATTGAAAAATTGTCATACTTGTCCGGATGTGTTTGCTGTCTGGCCTAATACTTTTTTTTTGCCACTAGCGGAACATCACCGATACTTCATCGTTGTCGGGTTTTTGGAAGGTCGACATCAGTGTAGAGACGCCGGTGGCATCGTTCAGCAGCTCAGTGCACGTGGAGAAGCCAGGCAGGCCTCATAGGGATTTATGAGTAGGGCAACTATGGCCACAGCCAGAAAAGCAGCGGCCGATGTTTCTAGGACACCTGAGCTAATAAAAAGTTTTTTCATGAACATGCAGAGGGTGGAGCTTGCCAAGCTGGTGAGTGAGCGTCACGTCGACTTCTGGGAGCTCCGTAAGGGCTTTCTCCATCAGAGGAAGTTTTAAATCACCAAGAGGGCCCGGTACGGGGCTGCAGATCTTGATTAGCCTCTCGTTCTTCGACGTATGGATTGGTTCTCCCGGAATGAGTTGCTCATTCAGTCAAAAGGGAGAAAATTTTCTGGTCTGTGAAATGCAGGCTTTGTAAGGAATCATTGCAAACACAGATCTTGGCCTGACCTTCCCTTTCGACTCGGCCCAGGGAAATTTGGTTTAAAGTGGAATTTTAAGTGCTGTTTGTCCTCTTCAGTGGTTTAATGGAAACACATTTTCTGATGGTGAGAAAGCGCACTTTTGCACACACATAGCCAGTGGCGGATCCAGGAAAACATTTCGGAGAGGAGGGGGCTCGGGGGCTCGAGCCTTTCCGGTCATTGTCTTGGAAGAGCCTCCAGCTATGCATTAACTATAAGCACCCTGACATTTGCGGGGCTTGAGCCCCCTAGCCCCCTTATATCCGCCACTGCGCATACCTTACGTATACGAGCCAATGATAGCTCGCGACGGCGTCAGCGGGCCAGCGTGAAACAATTATATATTGATATAGACTGATTCTGTGAGTATGATTTCGAGCGGTTTCATTTTCTGTTCTTTTTTGTACTTGCCAAGAATACCTTTAACTTCGCGCGGATGCCTTAGCTAACTCAGGAGCGACCCCAGGGACGCATCACGGAGAGCATGCTGGAGACTTTACAGACTACGCAAGCGAACCTTTGGCTACATTTTTAATAACATCGTTAGGATTGGAATTCATCTTCTGCAGATATCAAATTCAGCTATGACTCAAGCCAGCCTCCCCATGAAGTATCTGCGACTATATGTACAGGGCCCTGGTACCGAGTCTGAACACACTGGACTGAACAGTTGAATCCCATTGCTAGCAGAGGCGTAGTCAAATATGAATGATTTTAGGAATGCTTTACTTAACCACGCGCTGGAAGTTTTTCTGAGCGGTGAGGGGTGGGGGAGGGGGTTTGGGCTAGTGTAAATATTCCCACAAAACTGGAAACACTTGCACGAAATCACATATCTACTCGCATTTCACTGTAAGCCCTTTACAAACCCGGACTCGGATATGACTTAAAGGCTTCGGGGTGCTTTCTAATACTTAGGGGTGCTTTTCGGACGTTTTGGGATACTCGTGCGCGCTTGAAAAAATACGGTTTTACACGCTTGATTGCGCTGCTGAACGTTTCCTCATGTAGTCAGTATTCATATTAAGACCTGTGTGATTAGCCATAGCTCCAGATTGCGTATCTACCCACTAACACTGGCCAGTCCTGTGGGTGGAAAGGGTCATAAAAACGCGGCGGCGTGGTCTCAGCAGTGTAGCACAGTCTGCTTTGGAAATAACTGTAGAAAATGGGGTTGCTGCACATTTACAATGTATACAAACACGTAGCATGAGAGTTAACCCACAATCTGGCGGGCAGTACTTATCTGGGAACAATTCGGAACTGCCGAGGCTACTGCTTATTTACCTGTGACGGATCTATAGTAACGGTAACGGGGGATGGGAAACACCAGGGGATGGACTATTCCAGGATGGAAATTGGCGCCGGTCTGAAAGGTCGCGCCCCTAAGAATTAAAGCTCATGGTCAAAAAGGTGCTACCGCTACGCCACTGCCGTTCGGAGAGTCCGCAAAGAGCGGAGTTGCGGAGTGCTGACTTCAGTAGTGAACCATCCAGCTCTGCTTATTATGCACTTAAACGTACACGCTTAATACAGTACAATGCTGGGCGGCTAACATTAGCTCAACCTTAGTCATAGCTTTGTTCTCGAGCTTGCTTTTGGGCCAGCCAGAGATGGCCTACGCTACGGTACGTTACCGAATTACGCTACGTTATGATTCGATTTTGGGCCAAAACTACGCTACGGAATTACGCTGCTTTATACTTTATCGACTAAGGAATTACGGTATCTTTAGCTACAGCTACGTTAGAAATATATTGTACAACGATATTAAGATTGTATTCACCCATTCAAAGCAAATAGAAGCTACACCATGAAATAAAATAAAAGGCTTATTTTCTTGCAAACCGAATATCCTGCAACGAAAGTGCCCCACGTGCACATTCAGACAGGCACAGTGCGTGGGCATTTCCCGGTCGCCGGTTTCACACGCTTTGTCATCAGGTGCACTTTGATAAATACAGTTCTTTTGAAGTGACTGACCGGTGTGATCAATGGCCGGAGAATTCTTGTCACCAGTTGAAAATACAAATTTACAAATCGAAATCAACCTACTTCTAATTTGTAGAGGCCCAATTATGTGTCCGTAGGTTACAGTACCCACTAGGGGTGTGGTACTGTATCTATTTTTGCGTGATGGCTACTGGAATTCTTTCCGATTTCGTCACCCCAAATGGTTTTTTGAAACCCACGCCACTGCTACCCACCAAAAATTCCCGATCTTAATTGACATCAATTTCATGCATTTCTCGTGAATTTTGTTGAAATTTGTATTTTTAAAGAAATGGTTTGGTCGTTATTTTTTCAAATTTTATCACTTCTATTTCAAATTCCAAACTAAAGTAAATCGTTACTAATATACCTTAGTACCACGATTGAGATCACGAAAAGTTACGAGCGTAGGTATATGACGTAATTTTTTTCATAGTTACGCCACGATACGTTAAATTTTGGCGTAGTACGTTGCGGAATTCGCCCTGTTACGCTACGTTGCATTCCCAGAGCTACGGCTACGGAAAAATAATTTCGTAACGTAACGTAGGCCATCTCTGGGGCCAGCAGGGTTAACACTGCAAACCCAGAACTTATCATGAGTTCCTAGTGGAGTAGTCACCTAGAACGCGATTGCTATGGTCCTGAGTGCCTGGTGACGAAGTTGTCAGTAACTCAACATTTCGTGCAGTTTAAATGTCCAGCTTAGGTCTCCAGTGCCTCAGTAAAAGAAGGTTACACGGTAAAACTATCCAACAAGACAACATATATTTGCCTTCTTTCGACAGATGTTTTAAGAAGACCTTTGAGCAAAGTGATGATGTAGGTTTCTGTTGGCTATTGGAAAGTTCCACACCCCTTCTGATCACTTAATGCTTGCTAGAGACTAAAGCATGCAACGGCCTGGCACCTGCTCGACTTTCTGTTGGTAGGTTCATTTCAGTATCGCGACAGTAACGGGTCCGTTGTGGAAGATTTAATAATTTAGCCCTGAATGATGATATCTCAGAAACTGTCACTGTTTCACGGGGAGGAAATTGCCAAATGTGGATACATGTTTGTGCGTCTGATGTCCCAACATACCTCAAAGATACCAGGTGACAGACCCGATCTGGGGTCGTTACATTTTTCTGGACCATTCAGCACCGAGTGCGAACCTGAGCGGCGCCCACTCTCAATGCTGAGAGTCCTCTCACACCACGGCCAGTTTACCCGCCCTCATCGCTTATCGGGCTCGTCACTCCAGCGACAAGGATCGCTTCTGATTGGATCCTTATCGAGACCGAGACCAATCAGCGGACGAGCTGGCCGCTGGCCGCGGCCGTCGCCACTTTTTGCTGGTCGGCAGTAAACAGGGAGAGGTGGGTGTGCAGCCGCACTAGGACGCAGCTTGGAGGCCCGCCGCCAGGGCCAACTTGACGCGATCGTGTACGGTATCGAAACGGCTGCAGCAGCTTCATTATCTTTCTGGGCAGCTCCAGAGTGAAAATACTGTCACCGATGTTTTTGGAGCAAATCAGTTCATCTGATGGAATTGGTGTGACAACAGCAAGATCGCTCTGTACTGTTTTCGTCAGGAGCAGAGTACCAAGCTTCGCCCAGTTTAATTGTTTCAGTCTGGATACTCTAGGCCATTGCAACCCTATATAAGAAAATTAGACCCGTGAGGTAAACATTTTGCAAAGAAACTTAAGTAGACACCTGAAAAAGTGAGGGACAAACGAACCGTAAACCCCCCATCTACCAAAAACTATCACCTCTGATTTTTTTATTTCGGAGACTTTGCTCCCTTCCACCTAAACTGGCAAACGTGAATTTGTTTTTGCACTCTTGCAGTTCCAGAATTTCTAGAAATTTTAATGATGCTACTAAGAATCGATAAGCCATCCATCTTCAAGAATCGGAGCAATGTCAGTATAAATAATTTCGCTTATGGAAGGGCCTTTTTGGCGCTTCCTTCGGTAAGGTACAACCAAGCATTGTCATGGTCGTGAGATTCCTGCATTTTCCCGAGAAAAAACCTAAAATGGAATGTGCAAATGAGGAAGAACAGAGTGGCAAAATGGCAAAACATCACACGGAATGTCATATTCTCACCAAGTACCCACAGTCCTTGAGAAAGCGAAAAATTCCATGATGCTGTTTTCCTTCTGGGGAAAACGTGTGTAAATAAAAACATTCACTCACCAATAACTCACCTCTGCACGAGTTCTTTTGTTACCAATGCAAATTCTGCTGTCACAATATTTCCTACATCAACGGCACCCATTGCAAACATTGCGCGCTTATCATCTTGCCACTGTCCTTTGTTTTGATTTTGAATTGTTTGATAGAAGATCAATTAGAATGCATGCCGTCTTATTTTGATACAACGAATCCCTCTTATGTATTCTGAAGTGTGCTTAGTGATCTGAAGCACATCGCTTATTTTGAAGCTCAAACGGAGGCATTGGCGGACGCAGGGGGGCCATTTCGGCCATGACCCCCCAAGCGCTGGTGGAGGGGGAAACTATGTTTTGGCCCCCAAACGCCGAAACGTTTTTTGAAAAAAGGTGTTTACACTAGGTCTGTAGAGCAAAAAATCTTCTCTCCCCCCAGGAGAGCAATCATGTACTTGGAGAGGTAGCTTATACTAGGTCTGTCGAGCACCCAAATTGCACGTCCCACCCCCCCCCCACCAGGAGGCGAGGCAGACATGGTTTTGTCCCCCCAAACTCGGGTCTGCGTCCGCCCCTGAATGGAGACATGGCCACATCAACTTATTTATTCATTTCGACGTCACAGAACTCATCCAGCGCAATGGCTGTTAGCGAGCCGACAGTCAGCCCAGGTCAATGAATAGGTTGGGTAGGATACAGTACAGCATCACTAACGAACACTTCATTCGCTTATAACCGAAAACATTCTGAGTTATATCTCGGGTCGATCTCAGGCTCCTAGTCTCCTCCACTGGGCAGATAGTTCCTGAGACATTGTTTTAAAGCAGAGGAGAGAGTCATCCTGAGCGGTAGATGGTCAACTATTGAAAGCTGTTGCAGCACGGTGCTTGAATGTTCTCCTTCCAGCCTTAGTTTGTACGCGAGGGGAAACATTAATTACCACCCTGGCGAGTTGAAGCTACTGTGCCGAAACTGTGAAACATTTCTACGCTGATGTCTCATCAGACCGAAGATATAACTACCTTTGCACGCATTTGCATACGCGTCGGAAACGGGGGAGGGGCAGACCCTCTCTTTTCATTGAAAACATATCTGATTTCTTTCAAATTGCAAAAGAACTTTAGTGTTTACGCGGAGAAAATGACAAGGAGCCAAGTTCCGACGAGTTTTGTTTTTAGAGGGATTCTATCTTGCCAACAGGAGGCTGAGAAATGACGGGCTCCTTCACTTTGCTATCGGTGGTGGTGCTCATGTGTCGAGCAAGTACACCATATGCAAATGCGCCCTTTTGATATCTTTTATCGCATAGAATGTGCATGGAGCGGCACATCAGCCACTATTTGGAAAAAATTGACTTTCCCCGGCAGCAGCTGCCCGGCTACTGATCAGCAAAAGAACATGTGCCAGATTGCCCCACCGCCGCAGGTGCCTCCTATTCCACGAACACACGTGCCGCACAGCGACCGAGCAAACATGGTATTTGAGCAAAAGCGTCGTGACCGGTCGATTTCTTCCAGTTCCCCGGTCACTGCTGGTGGCCTGGACTGTAACGCTGCACAGATGGCCCCTAACAATACTTAGTACCCAGTTGAATTATTTGTATTTCCGACCGATAAGCCTGCTGGATGTCTGTCACATTAATTTCACAGCTAAACGCCTGTACTCACCAAAAAGAGCGTTCCACTCGCAAACCCTAGTGAGCCCGCCCTATCCGCAGCAAGCAATGGGGGTCTAGGATTTTGCAATAGGGGAGGGGGCATAGCCTCAGGGGTGGCAGGGTGGAATATACCCGAGGGCGCCATTTGTGCATTCCGAGTGACACCATCCGCACCAGAACTCCTGTGACGTTTTCAAGAGTTTTGAGTGTTTCAATAATCTTATCAGAAATTAGTGCAGATAATGAATGTGGCCAAACGGGTTCTGCTGTCTGGAGAGGGGTGACCAAAAAACGAACGAATGTTTGTAATACAAATTGCAATGAATGAACTGAATCAATGAATGAATTCAATGAATTGTGATTGTAATGAACGGAGGTTTTTAATATATCTAAGACATATGATACTACGTGACAGCTCTGGCATCGATATAAATGATATAATACAACAAATCTTCATAGGCGGATACAGGAAAGGAGCATAGTCGGGCAATATGCAATAGCAGATGTCTTAACAGGCTAGTATGTATGTTCATCGGATATCAATACTCTGTCTTGCCCAACCTTTATTGACCCATGCCAAAGCCAGAGGGAATCTGAGTTATTTTGTATAGGTGATCCACCGCCTATGGATGAGGTTTCCCTTATTTGCTCGTGTAACTAAATGTTTGACCAGAATTATTTTCCCATTCATTGCAATCAGTAAACAAGCACCTAGGCATAGGAATGGTTGGGGGGGGGAGCAGGGGGCCACTCCTCCCACTTTTCTGTGTTGGGACCGTGTAACGGATATAAGAATACAGTAACTGAAATAAAAAAACAAAAAACCCGAATGGACCCGACTTTTTGGCTGGGAAAGTCCCAGTTCCGTAGTACGTCCTCTGCAAGCCCCTGGGCGAAGAGTGCTTCGTGAAAAAAGCCAAGGCACCTACTATACGAGTGCTTCCAGCTGGGTCCCAAAAATGGAACCAAACAAAGTTCCATCACAGACCACTCCCAACATAGAGTACGAATTCGGACACGCATTCCGCAGCAAACGCCGAGCAGCAGCCGTCTCTTGCACATCGACAGGCGTGACGAGACCGACCATCTTCCACCACGAAGTGGAAACACCACAAAGCTATTCAATGAGAGGAAACGTCAGGAAAGAACGTAATAATTCCTGTATGAAAATACCTAGTGTAGGCTGGTTTGCATGTGTGCCTTACTGACATAAATCAAGCGGTTTTAAAACTGCTGAAACTAGGTTTTGAAAACCTGAACAAGCATACGGTGGTGCAAGCATAAATTCCCCTTGATTACAGATTCGCCTTAGCTCGCCCATCTTACTAGACCGGAGCAAATTCTATGACTATAAACCAGTGTCAGAATGGATTTTTATCCCTCTGGCTGGCCTGAAACTCAGCAAACAATTTGAGCGGGCATATAGTGGGCTGCGGGTGGGCTGGGCGGGCTGCCCTGCGCCTGGCCGTCTTCAGCCCTACGCGGCTATATATTCGTTCCACGGGAGGGCGGGCTGGGAGCCGGCTTCCCGGACCTAGCCAGACTAAGCATCATGATCGGGAATTTGGCTGCTTGGCCGACAAGTAGTTCTTGGAAGTGCGAGATTGACTGAAAAGTGGGCGCTTTACCAATGGAATTTACCAACCTACCATCTTCCGAGTTGAGACTCTTGACCAATGGAACAGAAGCATTACAGCAGATAGCAGGCTGTAAGCTAGCAATCCTGGGTGGGCTGAAGTCTGGGGCAGGTCTGGGCGTGGTCCGGAAAGTTGTCTAACCCCCAGACTAAAGCGCCTCGCGCCCGGACTTAAGCCGTACCAATGCTGCAGACATGGCCAATCCGCAGCCAGCGTTAGTTGATTCGGCACCGGACCAAATTGTTTACTGGAAAGTAGCGTTTTCACTGTGAAAAAGTTCAGTTTACAAACTACATTCGAAACCAAGTATCTAAGCTGCTGTAACCACTCATGGCAAATCGAATTATATTAAACTACGAATGAACCATCACTTGGCGTCTCATTCAAAATATTATAACTGCTCCCAATATTGCTATAAACCGTCAAATATAGACTCAAGGGGAACAAAGGGGTGATGACCTCCCCGCCCCTTAGTACCCAGAGGTCGCCACTGCTGATTTCGGGCACCAACGTGACATTTCAGGGGGGGCGCTGTGACCGTTTCAGGGGCCCTGAGCGTGACCGCTGGGGCCTTGACCCCTGTCCCTTGGATCCGCCTACGACCTGAAGCAGGTTTGCTCTACCGTGAGTCCCCCCTGGTTTTGAATCAGGTGCCCCGTCATGCCACTGAGCCCCCACATTAACGTTAACCGCCTTCATCCCCTTTTGGCCACCCTCTAACGTATGATTCTGAATGATTTTGCCTCCTTGACGCGCCTTTGGATGAATTTTTCCCTTCTCAGTCTTGAAATCAAATTCATGCCCAATATTCTTGTCTTATTCATCGCACTTGGTATACTAAAAGAAGCCTGCTCATGCGTGAAGCCCGCTTAATTGCCATACCTGATCACGTCTATGGCATCTTATTACCATATAATACAATGCTAGAATTATGGCATGGCTGCTTTTGTTCCGGCCGGCTGTCCTGCAAGCATTTTATTCACTGCATCAGTACAATGCAATCACTTTAGAACCCAGCCCTTTTCTTAGTTTCTGGAACCGACTCTGTCAAGACAAATTATATGAAAATATAAATGAGTTATCGCCTATTATTTACTTTATAATATTGCAAGTGCTCTAACTGGTCTCAATATTGTTACGAATGCCTTTTTTTACAAAGACCGCGCGGTACACCACATCATCCTCTAGAGGCTATAGCAGCTGCTCCTCAATTTCAAGTTATGGAATCGCGTGTATCTGTTGCTAACTCATCTATTGTTCGTCATACTCATGAGACTATCAAATGCTTCCAGTAAAGAAAGCCTAATATTCTTGACTCCGGCGGAGGGTCCCATAAACTTCCACTTGTGGTCATAAGGGCCATGGTGTGCAGAGCTCCCTCGAGGCAATGCCCTTGCTTGAAGCTAATGTGAATGAATTGGTTCGCCTTTCTATACGATGTGGGGTCGGACCATCAACACAAGCCAAGTATGCCCTTGAGGATCCGTCAATACTCCCCGACCGGAAATAGCACTGTTCCTTCCTGAATACTTCAAAAACGCAGGCTGGAAACATGTTAACCTGTCAGCAGCGGGCCAGTGCTCATTGGACATTCCATTACGTCGATTACATGTCTCTCCACGTGCCCTTTCAAAACGGCGGCATTAAAACACGAGTGTTGCCGGATTATGGCACTCTGCTGTGCAAAGTGAGGTAAATCACTTATTCAAAAGGTGACTGCAAACGTTTCCCGGTTTTATGTATGCAGAGCTGAGCGTATAATTGCAAATGGGCTAGCCACATACCACTGTAGCACCGCACCTCAGATCAATAATCAAGGCAATAACCAGCCAACTGGAGTGCCAGCGTCTGGCACCCAGGCCCCGCCGCCTGTTTTTACAGGACGCCTAACATCGCGTGCTATGGCAGCTTCGACTGGCATCAAGTTAAGGCTGCCACATCTCTTTAAATATTCGGTATTGAAGGAGCCCCCCTGCGCGTGCCATTTGCGCCCGACCTACATACAGATTATAGACAGGTAACATGTTTGTAGTTAAGAACATCCTGAACCAGAGCTGCTGGAGCAGCGTGCACCCAACATTGTTTTTTTCGCATAAACACAATGTACAAATTGAAGTGCGTAGAAAATAACTGGCAGTGTACAAACACAAGAAAAAACTATTTCACATGCCAATAAATTGACACGTATGTACATTCCATGCTAACCTCCATTTGTGAAATTGGTAAACATTTCAGCGGAACCATGAAGTTCCGCCCATAGGGGACCTATCCCAAAAGGCTGGATATCTTTCGTCCCCCTCCCCAATGGGTCTGCCCATACATCGAATATAAGCTAGAAATTTTGCAAACCCTATAAGAGAAAGAGGATATATGGCAACCCGCGTCTCCCCGTTCATACAAGAAAAACAACATTGGAAGCAGTTGTTTCTGCCAGCTATGATGACGCCGTTTTTATCTCTACACCAGAAACTTTCCCAGCATTCCAAAGTATTCGCGCGAGAGAATGAACTGCAGTCCACCTGTGGAATAAGTTTAATAGCTCCTTAAACATTGGCGGGTCTATAAACTCGAAAAATAACACAGATATCACGGAGCAAAAACATTCCTTTGATTTCAATGACAAAAAATAATACATATTTTTAGAGTAACAACTATAGATTCTCCTTTGTGACGGATTTATAAGGAATAAAATTTCTCTTCTTTGTGAAATTTTTTTTACACTGGTCTAAATGTGAGCTGTGTATACTCCTATTTGAACAACTGAACTGTTTTCATTTTCTTAACCTTGATATTTTCTTATTGCAAGTCATTAGTTACTATACATGCACAAATATTACCTTGAAATACTATGCAGGCAGTGCAGATAAAATATACGAAGGTTTGCACGAATACTTAGACCCCGTTTGCACGAATACTTAGACCTATTTATGCACTGCCCTTCAATTGACGTGTTATGAGGGGAAGGGCAGAATCAAATATAATTTGGCTTTCTTTCCCCCAGGCGCAATTTCCCATACAATTTGGCAATGCGGCCTTTTCAATAAATCGGAGTTGAATCTTGAAATAGGCCAGTCTCAGATTATACTATATTTCTGAATGGTAGACACATTATCAAAGTGTGTAATTTTATCAGCAACAGTAACATAGCCTGGGAGACATTTATTAGCGAGCGATTTCCCATGGGGGGAGCGATATACCCATTTTCTCCTAAGCGGCCAAGTGTCATTCGCCTCTAGAGATCGGGTAAATCTGAATATTTTATTGCCCAGCGCTGGAGTTTCCGCGTCCCACCCCTCCCCTTTCTAGTCACCGCCTATTTCCACCGAATGGGATCACATTCCATGTTTTCAACTTCAACTTTTCATTCTTGTTGCCACGTTTAGATAGCGCAAATTGAGATAGGAACATAATTACAATATACAAACAGACAAAAATAGTAAACATTGGAGATATTACTTTTTCCGAGACCCTAGGTCCAAAGGAAAGGCGTAAGTATTTAATTCTAAGCCAAACCGCCACGGTTGTCAATTTTTAGCAATCAAAGGACTCCATTAGGTAGGTATAGAACTCTTTGAATTTACACCGAATGATAATATAAGAGCATTAACTGTTTACAAACACACTTTTTCGGACAGATCCTTGGACCTTTTAGACGGCGAAAAATACGGCTGAGAGCATACATGTTTTCACTCCGCTTTTTTGCATAATTTTCCGTGAGATAATAGAGAAAATAGTTCATGCGATGATATGCATATTCTCTGCCATGTTGGTGAAACTGGCTTCACACCTGTGATACAAGGAGGGTGGAGGGCTCAAATGCCCCCAATTTATGAGTTCCGAGAGTGATTGCATAAGGCTATTCAAGGTAAAGGTAGTGCATGATTGAGCTCCTAGCCCCGCCCCCTCCCCCCCACAAAAGAAGTATTGGTCTGTCACTGCTTCACTCGAATAGGAAGGTAGGTTGTGCTGAAACAAACATTCCACTGAAATTGTTACCAATTTTGCAAATGGAGGTAAGCATGGCATGTTTGCCTGAATGTATTGGCATCGGGAAAACCCTTGTCTGAGAATGGCCTGAAATATTGTGAAACCACTCTAAGTAAAGGTTCACCTGCAAAGTCCGTACCTACTAAGATTTGGACCATCGTGAAGAGAGCGAATTTTGCTTTCGAATTGGTCATTCAGACTGCTCAATCTCATAGGAAAGCTTGATAAAGTTAGGGAGCCATAATCAGTCCTCAGTGACGGTTGAGGCAAAACGTTCTCAGCGCCATGTTGATAACTCGATTTCACAGGTCACCACTACTCCGACAGAATGACTCCGAACCCCTTAGTTGGGTCATGGGCCACCAAATAGAAGCCACCCCATGTAAATAGATGATGAATAAGCTTAAGATAATTGGGTGCTTTGAACGGAGTTCTAGGAGTATATATTCGCTAAATAGAGATCCAGAGTAACACCTTGAATATATTACACCTAACACTTGCGGCAGTTTCCCTCCCGCTGACGGGGTTTCCTTCATATTGAATAAGCCTTCTCCAATACAAAGGCAAAACCTGTATGGTGTCTTTGACGCCCGGCTTAAGTTTTTCGCCTCACAGCCTCTTATCGGATAGCTCAGCACATTAGCCGACTAAACGGCGATTTTGGAATGCACGTCAACCGCAGCATCGACATCGATCTGTAACGACGAGCGCCAACGCCTGCATCCACACCACTCCGCGCCCCGCACTGCCCCCGGGTATGTGTTTCCCTTTGTCGACACCAGGCGTCACTGGTGACGCGAGGTAGCCGCTGAGCTAACGTCGAGTAAGTCAGTTGATTGTTCTTCGGTGATAAGGGAGGTGCAATTTCGCTCGTCGGCTACGACGCCGTCGCGTTGGTATTCAGAATCGCTTCTGATCATATCGCCCAGAGTCGAGTGCAGTTGAGGGGTCGACGACGCGTTCAACGCCACATCACTCAGCGTAAGTGCTTAGCAGTGTGCCTGCATGGCAGGTAGGTTACTTGCCTGCTTGAGCTATTTCTTGTGCACTAATATTCCATAAGTCCACATCGACAGAGTTTACTAAAGTACAGTCGCGTTTGGTGCGATGACTTGCTGTTTTTTTCCACGTTTTATTAAGCGCTCGTCCAGAGCAAGTAATTTCCTGAAAGAGTCCTGCCTGGAACACCTGGATGAATAGGTTTCTATTTAAACAAAGTGCAATGCTTAGAGGAAATCCTCTAGCGGCTTTAATTGCTTATTCTATATATGCAAGACCGTTTGTAACATCCAGAGATAAAAGGAAGAAGTGGGGACCTGCAAAGGTGCGTTGTGGACACCTCTTTCGAGAACCTGGGGCTCTTGGGCCACGAATCCTTCGCATATATCTAAATGTCTGGAAATCATAGCCATAATTCGCTTTGTGTAGAGCCCAGGAATATGGAAGCTGCAGGGGGTGAGATAGTGACAGCTGTCTGCATCTGGTAACCCTGGCGATTTTCCACCAAAATTCTGACCCTCGACCAGTTATTTTGGCCATTTCAACCGCTTAGTGACGTGCACTTAGCATAGTTGTCATAGATACAGTGGATGCAGTTTTAATAAACCTCTTCCAGACAGCTATCAGGCTAGATTCAACCCCATCCATTCCTCTGTGTGGTGGTCAAATCGAAGTCTATCCTCCTGTAAAAATCCGTGGCGACGCCTCTTGTCGGGAACCAGTGCCTTTGGTTGAGCCAGGCTGCTTTGGGCCTCTTCCAGGATCTAACTCAGCGATAAGCAAATCCTCTTGCATTGAGGACCGCACCATCCGCATCTGAAGCAGACAAGGGCCGCACATCCCGTGTGTGAAGCAGGCGATGACCACACCAGCCGTATCTGAAGCAAGCGACGGCCACATCAACCGCATCTGAAGCAGACAAGGGCCGCATTACCCGTGTCGGAAGCAGGTGGTGAAGGACTACCCGTTTATGAAGCCGGCAATGATCACCCAACCCGCATCTGAAGCAGGCAAGGGCTGCACCATCCACATCTGAAGCAGGCAAGGGCTGCGCCATCCACATCTGAAGCAGGCAAGGGCTGCACCATCCACATCTGAAGCAGGCAAGGGCTGCACCATCCGCATCTGAAGCAGGCAGGGGTCTCAACGCCCTTGTTTAAAAGCAAGCGAGGGCCGCACTTCCCATGTCTGAAGCAGGAGGCTGGGATCTAATACCCGTGCCTGAAGCAAGGGAGGGCAGCACTACCCGCATCTGAAGAAGATGAAGGCAGCACTACCCGCATCTGAAGAAGATGGAAGCTGCACCACCCGCGTCCAAAGCTCTCGCGAGCTGCACCCAGCTGGTGGCATGCTCTCATTTCACAAAGACGCTATGCATCTTTGCGTCAACGATTTCTTTTTAGAACGCTATTTGAGGCTGTAAGCTGTCCTTGAAATGGGTAAATGGATTTTGACTGTGCTCATCCACTGAGAACCAAAGCCCACAGAAGGGACCTTAATTATGCTGCTACACGATTCGACCCGCCTTCCGGTCATCTCCGACTTCAGCAGCGGTAGTGGTTTTATCAAGAGTTTTAAAATATAGTCTTCATTTGTAGAAGCTGAGTGGCGGACCTAGCGTTTCGCTAAGGGAAGACGAAGACTCAAGGAGTGGCCATGAAGCATTTATCGGGGCTCCCTCATTGCGATGGTCTTTAGCGTTTTCAGGGATTGGTTTTTGCAAGTTCTATGGCAAGTAACAGATCTAGTTTGGCCAGATTTGCGCAGCTGAATCTAGACAGAGGACTGAGAGGCATATAAACAGGAGAACGGGGCCTGCAACCGACAGAAGGAGAGACCGGGTGAAGAGGAGCATGTACGTTTGTTGAAGTCGTATATCTGAGGCGCGGCTGTAGATATCAATTTTTTGGCTATCGCTCGAAATCCTGTCCTTTTGACTTGAATTGGTGTTTGTGTCAATTGCTTAGTCAATTTTTATATGAACTAATATTCGACCAGGAGGTGAAAGCCAAATGCGTCAATTCACCCTGGCAATGTGTGTTTAAAATGTATATTTGCAAGACTATACACTACAAAATGCATGAGAAAATCAGAAAAAAATGAATCTAAAAGGAGCAAAAATGATTTGACCCTTGATCTAAGCTGTTTGACTTAAAAATATAACGGAAAATTAAGATAAGCACAGAAATCTCTCTCCATTTCTCATGGCGTATCGCTGTCCACTCCACATCTGATACTTTCTTATCCTAGAAAGGAGGACAGACAGCTCCACATTTAGATAACAAAGGGAAATCGGCGTAGTCCAAAAGTGAGGGGTAATGCCCGTTCTGAGTGGTAAGTTGGGCTGCGCCGTGCGCAGGTATACTGGGGCGCGCTGACCACGGCTAGTCGCGCCTCAGCACCCTGCAGCTCAGCTCATCTGAAAGCCCCGCCGCAGCTCCTAACCCAGATGGCATAAATACCGGTCGCTCAAGGGCTAACATTTCCGGCTGAAATGAGGTGGAGCTGTCAGCAGCTGCTTCGCTCAAAAGGGCAAGGCTTTTTGAAAGCAACTGCGCAGCTGTTGCTCGATGGTTGACCACGCATGAACTTACATTTGGTATAAAAACCAAACAGCGAGTACAATAGTTCTCGGTAAAACGAAATACACTGACTGTTTGTATCCGCAGTTGTACTTACATCACTATGACACCAAAAACCCTGGATTTATCCCAAGTGTCTCACTTGACCCCTGGCTAGCCCAGTGTCCCCCAGACTGGAATGGAAGGCGCTGAAAATGGGTGTCTCTGCCTTTTCTACCATTCAAAGTCAATTCTAAGACGTGCCGTCTACTATCTCGAAATTTTATATAGTTTGCGATGTTACTGCGGAGCACTTTCGGCGCCCAACGTGGAAGGGAGGGGCGGGCTCTTCCACAGGCCGTACTGAGGGGGAGAGGGTGACCACCACCACCTTCGCCTCCTGCTTGGATCCATCATTGGTGAACATTTTAAGTATTTTGGTTTAGTGGGACCCACCGTCCTCTAATTCTCTCCGTCGTAGTCAAGTGAGATCGCATTGTACGCTGGTTAAAATGGTCTATACTGACACGTCGAGGGCAATGTTCAAACCCAAGAATGTCGAATTTGTGTCGGGTTATGGGTACACGAGTACTTGGTGTATGCAAAAAGTGCTGCCTAATCTCTTAATGCCAAAGAGCGGATCTGCAATGTCATGCCTTGCATTTCTACTGGCGATTTTACTTAGGTCCCGGCGTGTCGCCGTCGGGATCCGATGCTGGTCCTGACTGGGACTCTGCCGGGACTAACTGGGTCTGTGCCAGAACCTAGTTGGGACTGTGAGACATCAAGTGCTACCGGTTGATACATCAGCCTTAACCCCACCAGCTAAAATGTCATATTTATACACCCTTTAAGATGCGTATTTCATGCCTAAAATTAGCTCAAAAGTACTGATGAAATACAATATTGATTATTGTACGTGGTATTTAAAATGGAAACAACAAAGTTCCTTACACAATATACTTTTTTCCTGCAGTAGGCATTACACAACTATGCAGGTACAACGTTTGTCCCCAAGACCCATGGTGGACCTCCATTTCCAAAAACTAAACCATTGTGGATATAATACTTTTGAATTCGTTTTTGGTGCCGCAACAAGCTTACAAATGGCCAGGACTTTGCCGAGACCACGCGGGTTTCCCGGCACCGTGGCCAAAGCTTTCAGAGGAGAAGAACCTCTGTTTCCCACACACCATCCTGACAGTGTATGTCTGCGTTCACCCCTGTATCACCCTGACAGTGTATGTCTGCGTTCACCCCTGTATAACCTTGGCAGTGTATGTCTGCGTTCACCCCTGTATAACCCTGACAGGGTATGTCTGCGTTCACCCCTGTATCACCCTGACAGTGTATGTCTGCGTTCACCCCTGTATCACCCTGACAGTGTATGTTTGCGTTCACCCCTGTATCACCCTGACAGTGTATGTCTGCGTTCACCCTTGTATCACCCTGACAGTGTATGTCTGCGTTCACCCCAGCATTACCCTGGCAGTGTATGTCTGCGTTCACCCCTGTATCACCTAGACAGTGTATGTTTGCGTTCACCCCTGTATCACCCTGACAGTGTATGTCTGCGTTCACCCCTGTATCACCCTGACAGTGTATGTCTGCGTTCACCCCTGTATCACCCTGACAGTGTATGTCTGCGTTCACCCCTGTATCACTCTGACAGTGTATGTCTGCGTTCACCCTGTATCAGCCTGACAGTGTATGTCTGCGTTCACCCCTGTATCACTCTGACAGTGTATGTCTGCGTTCACCCCTGTATCAGCCTGGCAGGGTATGTCTGCGTTCACCCCTGTATCAGCCTGACAGTGTATGTCTGCGTTCACCCCTGTATAACCCTGACAGTGTATGTCTGCGTTCACCCCTGTATCAGCCTGACAGTGTATGTCTGCGTTCACCCCTGTATCAGCCTGACAGTGTATGTCTGCGTTCACCCCTGTATCAGCCTGGCAGTGTATGTCTCAGTCACCCCTGTATCACTCTGACAGGGTCTGTCTCAGTCACCCCTGTATCAGCCTGACAGTGTATGTCTGCGTTCACCCCTGTATCAGCCTGACAGTGTATGTCTGCGTTCACCCCTGTATAACCCTGACAGTGTATGTCTGCGTTCACCCCTGTATCAGCCTGACAGTGTATGTCTGCGTTCACCCCCTGTATAACCCTGACAGTGTATGTCTGCGTTCACCCCTGTATCAGCCTGACAGTGTATGTCTGCGTTCACCCCTGTATCACTCTGACAGTGTATGTCTGCGTTCACCCCTGTATCACCCTGACAGTGTATGTCTCAGTCACCCCTGTATCACTCTGACAGGGTCTGTCTCAGTCACCCCTGTATCAGCCTGACAGTGTATGTCTGCGTTCACCCCCTGTATCAGCCTGACAGTGTATGTCTGCGTTCACCCCTGTATCAGCCTGACAGTGTATGTCTGCGTTCACCCCTGTATCAGCCTGACAGTGTATGTCTGCGTTCACCCCTGTATCAGCCTGACAGTGTATGTCTGCGTTCACCCCTGTATCACCCTGACAGTGTATGTCTGCGTTCACCCCTGTATCAGCCTGACAGTGTATGTCTGCGTTCACCCCTGTATCACTCTGACAGGGTCTGTCTCAGTCACCCCTGTATCAGCCTGACAGTGTATGTCTGCGTTCACCCCTGTATCAGCCTGACAGGGTCTGTCTCAGTCACCCCTGTATCACTCTGACAGGGTCTGTCTCAGTCACCCCTGTATCAGCCTGACAGTGTATGTCTGCGTTCACCCCTGTATCTCTCTGACAGTGTATGTCTGTGTTCACCCCTGTATCACCCTGGCAGTGTATGTCTGCGTTCACCCCTGTATCACTTTGACAGTGTATGTCTGCGTTCACCCCTGTATCTCTCTGACAGTGTATGTCTGCGTTCACCCCTGTATCAGCCTGACAGTGTATGTCTGTGTTCACCCCTGTATCAGCCTGGCAGTGTATGTCTGCGTTCACCCCTGTATCACCCTGACAGTGTATGTCTGCGTTCACCCCTGTATCTCTCTGACAGTGTATGTCTGCGTTCACCCCTGTATCAGCCTGGCAGGGTCTGTTGCATTCACCCCTGTATTAAACTGTATCTGTGTCCCAGTCGAGCTGGAAGTGTATCAATACGAGAAGGCAGTTTGCAGCATGGCCGGGGTGTGAACTTTTTCAAACCTACTTGTTGAAAAACGTCCGACTTACATCATTACTCCTTGGATATTCTCTGTACGTTAGGGTCAGACTAGATGCTTTTGCTGCACCTAAGGCGCGGGTGTTGCTCCTCATTAAGCTAAGATAACACAATTCATACGATTTCTGAAACACAGCCGCTCCCAGAACAAGCAAGGATGGAAAATATCAGTGATTATCGGTGCCGCCTACGACAAAAAAACCACCAGCCGGAGACGGATCTAGGATTGCCAATCGGGGGCCGGCACCTTTCCTTTCCGGGAGGGCGCCATCCGGACCAGGGGGCACCACTTTTTACCATCAAAATATATGTTAGGTGGGCGCAAAATCCTATCGGTGGGCGCCGATTTTCACATCCTAAGGGGGGCGGGTGGGAAGCGAAATTTCCGGGGGCCGCCATCAAACTTTCAGGGGGCGTCGTGACCATTTCAGGGGGCGCCGAGGGTCGATCGAGGGGAGCACTTGCCTTCCCTTGCCCCTCTGGATCCGGGTATGCCACCAGTTTCGACAGAACAATAAATGCCACTTCATGCACTTTTTGGAGGTTGGCTCTCATCTGGATCCGCCCTGTTGAACTAACAGAATCCTGCTGCGAAGCTTGATTGCATTGCATGTTGAACGTGAAACAAGACTGATCGCCGCCCTGCCATGTTTGCAACAGTGCAATGCCCGTGCTGGCAAACAAAGGACAGATCAGGAAAATGGCCGAATGACCGCTCCCATTAAACCATCTGCCGATATCAGCAGCACCTGTTGACGTTTCAGGCGACTCCGGCACGGCGCTGCCGACTTCAACACCGACTGCTGCCGCTGCTGCTGCCGCAGCACCGCTGTAGCACTGCCGTAGCACTGCCGGAGCAGTGCCGTCGCCATGGACATGAGCACTGCCAGCCACCAGGACCCCTCGGCAGTGCCGGGCGCGGCCCGGTCCTGGTATGAACACCAGCGACTGCTGGAGGGAGGCGCGCCTACGGCGCCCTGTCTGCCCGCCTCCGAGGACGTGGAGACCTACCTGCCGTCACTGGAGGCAGGTGCCGGCCGAGGCCACCGGGCCGCCTACTTCGGAGCCGCGCACGCCGCACACGCCGGCTACGGGGCCCACCCGGCCGACTGGAGCAGTGAGTACAGCCGCGTACACTGGTTAGGGCCGGGGTTCTGCTTCCGTCAGGGCGGAGCAATGCGTAAAGCGGTCAGGGCCGGGGCACTGCCACCGTCAGTAAAGGTGAAGCAGTGAGTACAGCGGCCAGGGCCGGGGCACTGCCACCGTCAGTAAAGGTGAAGCAGTGAGTACAGCGGTCAGGGCCGGGGCACTGCCACCGTCAGTAAAGGTGAAGCAGTGAGTACAGCGGCCAGGGCCGGGGCACTGCCACCGTCAGTAAAGGTGAAGCAGTGAGTACAGCGGTCAGGGCCGGGGCACTCCACCGTCAGCAAAGGTGAAGCAGTTAGTGCTGCGGTCAGGGCCGGGGCACTGCCACCGTCAGGGTGGAACAGTGAGTACAACGGTCAGGGCCGGGGCACTCCACCGTCAGCAAAGGTGGAGCAGTGAGTGCTGCGGTCAGGGCCGGGGCACTGCCACCGTCAGGGTGGAGCAGTTGGTGCAGCGGTCAGGGCCGGGGCACTGCCACCGTCAGTAAAGGTGGAGCAGTGGGCACAGCGGCCAGGGCCGGGGCACTCCACCGTTAGGGTGGAACAGTGAGTACAACGGTCAGGGCCGGGGCACTCCACCGTCAGCAAGGTGGAGCAGTGAGTACAGCGGTCAGGGCCGGGGCACTGCCACCGTTAGCAAGGTGGAGCAGTGAGTACAGCGGTCAGGGCCAGGGCACTCCACCGTTAGGGGTGGAGCAGTGAGAGTACAACGGTCAGGGCCGGGGCACTCCACCGTCAGCAAAGGTGGAGCAGTTAGTGCTGCGGTCAGGGCCAGGGCACTGCCACCGTCAGGGTGGAGCAGTTGGTGCAGCGGTCAGGGCCGGGGCACTCCACCGTCAGTAAAGGTGGAGCAGTGGGCACAGCGGCCAGGGCCGGGGCACTCCACCGTTAGGGTGGAGCAGTGAGTACAACGGTCAGGGCCGAGGCACTCCACCGTCAGCAAAGGTGGAGCAGTGAGTACAGCGGCCAGGGCCGGGGCACTGCCACCGTTAGCAA